>JAOWBP010004006.1:7048631-7100015 GCA_028571105.1 Tragopan temminckii
TGACGGAGCACTGGAACAGGCTGCCCAGGGAGGTTGTGGAGTCTCCTTCTCTGGAGATATTCAAGACCTGCCTGGACATCTACTTATGCGACCTGGTGTAAGGAACCTGCTTTGGAAGGGGGTTGGACTCGATGATCTCTGAGGTCCCTTCCAACCCCTACAATTCTGTGATTCTGTGATCTCAGAATTACAGCTGAGCTGCCTTTCATTGTGCCTTTCCTGAACTGTTTCTGTACCAGACTGATTCTTCATAGAGGACCAGTTCATACATATAGCCTTATCTGACTGCATCATACTGACTGTTCCATCACCTTAAGAAAATCCTGTATGACTTTGAAAGAGGAAGTGTTAACCTGTTTATTAATGAGTAGAAGTGTATAAATCAAGTTGTCATCAGTCTTAATACTCTTTCAATTTTCAGTAATAATTACACATATAAAATCATCTGTGAAATACAAACTACTGCATATTGGAAAAGCCTTTTAAGTGAATGCTCTAAAAGGGAAGTAAACCACTTCCTTCACAACTATTTCCTTTTCTTGCCTGTAGTAACTGTGGAGAAAACCATATCCCTTTACACTTCTGAGAAGGTCGCAGCTATCACAATGGAGAGGAGACCAAAAGAAGGAAGGGGATAAGTAAAGTTTGTCAAGAAATTACTATTGAGACAGATGGAGTCTGGAATGGCCAAGTGTATAGAAAAAGCAGGACATCTTACAGATATCACTGTTGTGCTGGTTTGAATATTGAAAATCTGCACAAATCTAGCTTTGTGTGTAATTGCCATAATTTGGTTTGCTGTGTAAATTATCCATGCATTAGCAGAAGCATAGGCAAATAAACCTATGGAAAACAGAGCAAAATATTGTGCTAAAGCTGATCTTAGGCTGCTCTACATTGTACACATAATAAAGGTACTAAAACTTGTCAATTTCTCAAATGCAGTTCATGTTTTGCAATGACATATACGAGCATTTATCTTTTTTTTGGTGAATTTTAAAATTAAACGTAGATACACTTTATGTAGTCTTAGTCTTAGAAAATAGCTCTCCCTACACACAGGAATGATCACAATATGTGCCCATAAAAAATATTTTTCTGCCTATATTCTTTTCTGGTACTTTCATATCCATCAACAATTGAATGTTCTATACAGTTACAGTGGACTGAGAGGAACAATAAAAAGCAGAAGTTTGCTCACACTTTCTGTAAGTTTAAGAAAAAAAGTTAACAGCTGCTTAAAAGAGCGTGAACTTCGATAATGGTCTGTGAACTCTCAGTCCCTCAATTAGATAGCAGATCCTATTAGTGGATTTGGGTTTAAAGCATACATTATAGCAGTGCTGGAAACAAAAGCCAAGGAAATTTCAGTCCCATTTATTTTAATCTTCGTTGTAAAGGGATTTATACTAATGGAACACTATTACATTAGCCCACAAGATTTTAAAACAGAACTGAAATATAATTCTATTCTATATCATTTGTAGTTGTCTAACTAATTAGCAATTATAAATAATTCCTTCTGGATTAATTGCTTAGATAGCATTTAGAATGTAACTCTTTTCAGATAACATTTATATTATTCAGACTGAAAAACCAACTTCCATTTTAGTCTTGGCTGAATTTGAACCTAGGTCACTGAACCAAAGCATAAATCATCTACCTCTATCTAACTTTTGCACCAGTTGTATGTCACTCATAAGAAGCATTCAATTTTCTTTTGGTTTAAACTTGTTATTAATTCTAATGATCTTAGGGACATTTTTATGAATCAGAACCTTTCTCTCAGGCAAATGAAATTTGTTGTTGCCACTGCAATGTCAGAGATCTTCAGTACTCTGTGATAATGTGCTAGGGAAATTCAAATGTATATCTGGCATTTCTAGGCATATGACTCTTCTGTATACCCTGCCTGATTGACTCTTGACCCTCTGTTTGTTTCTATTTGGAATGTTATGACTGACTTTCATTAAATTCAAGGCTTAATTTCCATAATATAATATCCCTATAAAGTGTTACTGATACAGCATAACTAGGGTTCCAAAAGACTGTATTGGTGACACCCTATAGCTATTTGTAATATAAAGGAATTAATTCTAGTCCATCTGCTATTCAGTAAAGAACCTCCAACTATGGAAAGTGTTGCCAAAACCTTTCCTTATATAAAGACCAAAGCAATTCAACAGGCCGTTTAGGCAAAGGACTTAGCTAGAAGCTGGAATGTACGTTTCCTGAATTTTTGTATTAGCTCCAGAGGTGTGTGTAGAGCCTGACTTGTCTTGGCATTGGCAATGGCAATGTTGGCCACTCTCAAGGGATTTGTCTCCTTATCATAATCTCTGAAAGTGGCTCTGAATGAAGACCAAGAATAGGGAGACCAAAAGGCACTGAATGGCGCTGCTCTGGTGTGTTGCCAGGAGTGACAGCAGTGCAGCCACTCCCATCCTTGTTTTCAGTCTGCTGTCAGCCAACTGAAACTTCATTGCCTTGAAGTACTACTGAGTTTTTGGTAGAGTGAGAAGTAATCACAACACTAAACAGATGTCCAAGTTGCCTTGTTGTGAGACCAATTTGAATAAAACTAGCAGTGTCACAGGAAGCATGAAGCCAGGGAGATCAGTGAGTTTCCAGGATGCTGCTGTTGCTTATTTTCTAAGTTGGTTTTCTAAGTTGTCCTTTTGAACCATGTTTGTGTACTTGCATGAAATGGATCATACACAAATAAATCCTATGGTTTTTTAGTCTTCTGAATTTTTCAGACACCATAAATACTTTATCCTAGTCATGATAGACTTAAGCACACATTGGACAAAAGGAAGGGGGAGCAAGTCAGAGAAATTCTCAGGATGCAGTATGTGCTCCAATCTTCCCTTTGTTTTCTGACTGCCCATGTGTTTACTTCTTATTGAGGGTAAAGGATAAGTAATACTGAGGCGTATGAAATCACAGCGATATATTGCACATGTAAGATGAATTGTACAGCTCAATAATGAAACACTGCGAGAAGTTGTGGAGGAAAAAATGCATCATAACTGCTAAACGTGTTAACAGTGTCTGCAAATTAAGTCAAAAAAACCTAGTGGTTTTGTTTGTTTTTTTCCCAAACAGTTGTATTGAGGAAAATACATTACCCAATTAAGATGAAAGGGATAACAATCTTGGTAAATTGTTATTGTAAAGAATAATACATTAACGGAACTTAATTTTATTATTATATGTATTTAAATTGCCTTTTGTATACAAGTATGTATTTATTTGAAATAGATTTAAAAGCAAACATAAATATGTTGAAACAGTTTCCAAAGCTTTATAATCAGAAAGAAAATAGTGTTAATGAAATATCTGATCCCTTTTATTGTTACAGGAAGCTCAGAATGGTCTTCTGTCATTCCTGTATTGCAATCCCTGTTGCCTCCAGGCTAATTCAGCCCTCTATAACCAGACTATCTTACTGGCATACAATAACGCTCTGGAGGAAGAGCTAAAAATACTTGAAATGGGGAGGGAAAGGACTGTTTGTGTAATGTGTAGGGACAATTTTTGCCATATGTGCAACATACAAGTGTGCTTCCGCTTCAGCTCTCTGGTTGAGACAAATGGGTGATTAAAAGGAGTGCGATCACTACATACTATATGTTTGAGTTTTGTAGGCTGCTTTTCTTTGGCTGGTTTTTGGATAGTATTCAGGTTTGTTAGGTTTCCTTGCGAGATTCTTTCTCAGTTAGTCCCAGCCAACAGGTCAGTGCTTGGAAACTTGATAGCAAAGCAAATGACAGCACTGGGGAGAAATTTTGGCTACACTTACAATGAATCCCATGCACCTCAACTATGAGCGTGCTTTTTTTAACATAGTTGAAAGTAAAGAAAGGGGTAAGATAACAGGATTCTTCCTCAGAAATTTAAGTACTGCCTTTTTAGGATCTGACTGTAAAATTTACAGGGAGTGTGGACTCAGATGTACTTTTATTTTTTAAATGTGACTAAGCCAGTGTTAACCGATCAGGTATGTGTGCATTATTGTCATGGTCCCTAGTTCCAAGTTTTGTTTAATCTATTTCAGTCATTCTGACCATTTTATTCTGAACAAGGCTTTCATTTTGTTTATGTTGTGGATGTCATGTGGAAATTGTGGAGTGGTATTCAATAGATTCGGTGAAACAATATACTAATTTTATTATTATTATTTTAATATTCCTCTAGCATTTTGGTAAGGTAATTAAAGTCAACATAATTATTCAGTGCTTAAAATAACACTTTGATAGTAAATCTGAGAATTATGTCAAGAATGTGTACAAAGGAGTTGATGGAGGTGGATTGCTTGAGATGGGGCACCTCACCACCCCTCTACCAGTTATTTAGATATCACTCAAAAACACAAAGCAGAATTTATTGCATCTAATAGAATGCAAGATGATGTCATCAGCGCTTTTTCCGTAATTAAGTACGAGATGCTTATAATTAGAAAGAAACAAGAAATATGAGCTGTCTCTAGCCAATCTGACATTAAAATATGATGCAAATAAAAAATACTTCAAGCTTAGCTAGCACTAAAAACAACTTAAAGTGATAGTTTATTCACTGTTTTTCTAGATAAATAGCCTACTTCATAGTCATATAAGAGCAGCTGTTTCATAGGAATAGTCTCGTCACAATTCTGACAGCAGTAATTTTTAAAAATGCTTAAATTATTATTTCTTGGTTGCTCATCATAAAAATGTCACATTTGGTATATTTATGATACGATGCTTGTGGGAGCAGAATATGAGATTTGAGACAGCATACTCTGAAGTAGGTTCCTGTGGTACTTTAGGAAAATTATGCAATTTGCCTTTCCACTGGAAATTTAAGAGAATTGACAAGTGGTAAAGTGATGCAGCGCATACATTTGTGGACATACCAGTCTGAGGCAAAAGTGGTTAGACCTGATCCCTGCTATGTAGTTCCTCAACTACTTAGCACTAGATGTTTCATAGCCCCCTGTATTTGTGTGATTGAATTTCAAATTTGGCAAGCTCATGTACCTACATCCTTCAATAATACCAACAAGAATGTATAGAAAGATTGAATTTCTGATAATGTTCTCAAGATTTTCCCCCTTTGCGTAGTGGATGTTTCTAAAATGAAAGACTAACTAACCTTGTAAATAAGACTGAAAACTATCTCAATTACATTATGTGCCAGTGACCTTTTGAGGTGCTACCTTCATAAGTCCTTATTGCATTACTATGTTAGTGATGTGTCTCCTCTCCCATTATTGGTGATTCCATTTAAGAAGAAGAATGTGTCTATAGAGTTGAAACAGGAAATCACCCCCTGCACATTACACTTTTGGCTTTCTCTTACTTGGAAAGTACTACCTGAGCTCTTTAATAATGCGTACTTCTTCCTACTAGCTTTTCTTATTCTTTTTTTTTTCTCACTTCTTTTTTTTGTCTTAAGTTCTTCCCATCATACTCCTCTTCTTACATCTGACAGTGCTAAAAACCTCACTTAGCACTAGAGAAATCTTTCCTATTATTACTGATATTTGTATGTGGCCTCCTTTTATCCTGAGCCCTGTCTCATTCTATCTTCTCTAAAATTATTCTGCCAAAACCATCTTTTTCCCCCTCAAATGTCCTCACAGTGCATCTTCTGATAAAGGTGCTAACTTTCTTGAGCATCATATTCTGAGTCTTACATTACTACTCAGTGCTTTTTGCAACTTAATGCTATCTGCTATATATTATTATTTTTTTCCTCTTTCTTAGCCTACTGTATTCAAAGTCACCCTCTTTTTCTGTCATTTCCTTCATTACCTCCTTCACTGTATTCTTCAGTTAAACCCTTTCTACTATAAGAGTTTCTCATTTCTCATCCTTTATTCCTTGCATGCTCTTACTATTCCAGTCTTTCCCATAAAATACTCACCCATTTCTTTCTTTGTATAATATACTGTAATTTTTAATTCATATTAGAATTTTCAATTCCAGTGTATGTATACCCATACTGGACAAATGTTTATTAATCAGGAAGAGGCCAATTCCAGTAGACATCAGAAAAATAAAGATCTTACTAATCCTCACAGACATTTTGACTGCTTTGCTTTGTTTCATTTTACACCCTGGTGCTAAAGAGTGATACTGAATGCAGGATAAAAACAGAAGTTTCTACAAAATGAATCTTTTCTATATAGAAACATACTGGAAGCTGCTAATGTTAATAGGAATTTTAGTTGAATTCGAGTGTATTGATCTCAGCCAGCCTGAAATCAAACAAATTTAAGAATATTCATATCCTTTAAGGTTCAATGCTTCAAGGCATAGCTCTGGACTGTAGCATTATTTGCCTGATCTGAACAGTCCTTTCTCCCAAATTTCAAAATTCAGACATGGGAAATTTTTAACTGTACCACTATCTTCCTGATATCTTAGTAGTCTTTCCAGTAGCAGTGATGATAAATCAAGTTTTCACAATTTTTGCTGGCAAAACTGTTTCATCTGCATATCCAGCATTCTGGAAGATCCAAACACTCATTATTCATTACTTAAAACTGGTTTACTATGTGTTTAGCCTGCTACATCACTTCAGTTGTATATTTAACAAAGAAAGTCACTGAGTTATCATTAACAAGATTTGCACATTTGAGAGTTTTTTACTGGTTTCAGTTGTGATCATTTCCATTCCAAAGGACAGTTTTCATGTGTATGGTGGAACATAGCTTTCAAACCTATCAGCTGGCAGACCATTAATTTTAAAACATTAAAGCAAGCCATCTGTGACTGCAACTTCTACATTCATTTAATGGTGCTTTTAGCTGTATCACTGTATTATTGGTTTCCTTTTTTTAAGTACTTGGAATGTATTATTGCTTTAATGCACTTCATGGAACATTGCAAAACACTTACTTAAATTATTTTACTAATGATAAGCAAGGCTTGCTGCATTATTAAACATCAGACAGTAGGCAAATTAGTACAGACATGAATTTAAAGCACATTCTTTGGGTATATGAATGTTTATGTATCAAGGCAAAAACAGAAAGGTAAAGAAGTACAATAATATTACCAGAAGAGTGCATTATGAATAGAAGTTCAGATTTTATTGTAGTTCAAATTCATATTTAATTTCAGCTTTATCCTCATTTCTGATAGACAATTACATCCCAAAACAAGTTTAATTAAATATATAAACAACATACGTGTAAGAGTACTACATACATCTATAAAGCAAAGTATTTGTCAGATGGTTCTACAACTGCTACAGCTGTTTTTGACCTACTGCTCAGAAAAACTCAAAAGCTATACAGCTTTCTTCTCTTAGCTGGAAGATTATCATGTCTTTCATCTGATCTTTAGTATCTTTTCTCCCAGCGTTAGCAAATCCAACTCCATCTTTTTCCTCAGCTGTGTTTTCTAAAATGCTTCTTACCCTTTTTGTTCTCATTCTGGTATGTTCCATTAGCCAATATTTTTCTTAATGTCCGGCTGTTGAGAATGGTTAGAGTATCCTGGGTCTGTCACTGGCATTGCTTTTACCAGAGTAATTACCTCGTGTCCTATGTACAACATGTTTCTGGGATAAGATATCCCAGGAAAAGATCTCTCTTTAATCTGTTGTCACACCATTGACTTTCTGATGTGTTTGTTTTGTGAGTAATTGATAAGTAAAATCTCCCGGTACTGTTCTGCTGCACACATAATTACTCCCCATTTTATCTTTTCATTACCACTTAGAAATCATTAAACAACAGTACTTGGCAATACTGAAATGAAGAACATAATACAGCAGAATGTTTTCAGTAGCAACAACAACAACAACAACAAAATGGTTTAAGTAAATAAAATACTGTTTTTTTTACCGTTAAACAGGCAGAGAGCTTCTAACAACAACTAGGTATATTTAGTATTTATTAAATTAATATTATTTACATAAAATACTCTGAAAAAATTTAAAGACAAACATTTAATGGTAAATTTATTGTATATGCAGTGGAATTCTTAATGTATAAACATGTTATTTTAAATATTTTTTTTCTTTAAAAGTACAATTTTAAAAATAGTACCTTAGAAATGATAATATTCTCTAACAATTTCTTGGTATTTCTACATTATGAAATTTGAGTTATTTTCAGTGGATAATATCCATTATGGAATATATTCTAAAATAAGGAAATGGATCATAATCATTACATCTTTGAAGATGTTTAACTGTTCTGGAAAAGGGTAAAATCTGCTTTAAAAGTGGTTAGTCTGGCATCTATCAACATGTGCTTGTCAGTAGCATTGAAATTTGAACAGGTTACAAAGACTGCAAACTCCAGGAGGATTTCATAACTTGGAAATTCCTCAATGCATTTTTTCTTTTTTTAAAGTAATTTTAAAATGATTGTGATTGAGCCTGTCTGTTTTAAATCAAGTACTTGCAAGAGAAAACAGGAAGCACTGCTGACATTGACGATTCAAAATATGAATTACATCAGTGCCTTCACTGAATAGTCATATCATGGGTGAATAGGCAATATTTTGAACAACAGTTGAAAACTATTTCAGGTTCTCTTGTTTCTTTCATTTGTTGAGAGGAAAAATTGCCTGAAATAAAGCAGGAAGAGAAATATCAGAGAAAACAAGATGGTAGAAAGAGGCTGACAATACACATACATTTTATTTTATAAAATGTTAGAAATAATTCAATAACAATGCAAATTTAGTAGATCAGTAAATTACATTATTGATGTTAGATCCTTGAAAATGGATGGTGGTGCCTCTGTTCATACTATTACCCAGTAAGTCTTCCATAATATCCCCTATGAACAAAACTTATCTCTGATAGTAACCCAGTTTGAAAGCATAAGATAAATATGTACTGCATGCTTGAATAGAAGAGCAGCTGATGTCAACCTGGGAATGTATCTACTCAAAGGCCAAGAAAACCTAAATATAAACCAATTCAAAAAGTTAACAAGGGACATTGGCTAGGATTTTGTAATTCGCGAAAAATCTTTAATGTTCTGCAAGAGCTCTAGAGCCAGTCTTTCATAGAGTCATAGAATTTCTCAGGTTGGAAAAGACCTTCAAAATCACTTCAAAAATGAAGTCCAACGTAACCATACTACCCTAACTCTAACAATCCTCCGCTAAATCATGTCCCTGAGCACCACATCCAGAAGGTTTTTAAATACGTTTAGGGATGGTGACTCAACCGCTTCCCTGGAGAGCCTATTCCAGTGCTTAACAACCCTTTCTGTTGTAAAAACCCTGCACAGACAGTGTTCAGAAAAATTAACCATAGCTTTCAAAAGTTAAGCTATCTGGAAAAGCAGGAGACATACTTTCATACTACTTCCAAATGAAGCAGCAGTTAATTATTCCCTCCAGTAAAGGGGACAGTAACTAACATAACTGAGGCTGTGATTTGTAGGAAGTTTAGTTGGCAAGTTTCAAGTAGAAAACAGCACAATCTGTTAGCTCAGGGGGAAGGACCTGCGACTGCTATGAGCTGACAACTAACCCTGGCTGCATCTCTCAAAGAGGCAGACAAAGGAGTGACAGAGGCACTTTTCCAAGATGCTGATGGTATTATATATGAAGCAGATACAAACTCAGGACAGCTCTGGAGCAAGAATGAAGACATCTGCAGAGTAACACCTGATGTCTTACATGAGCAGATGAGGTCAGAGTCAAGGGAAACTTGGAAAGAACACTGTCTATCTGCCGGCCAGATAAAAGGAAGATAAAAGCAAGGCTCATGACCCAAAGGACGAGTAAAATGTCACTGTCAGAACAAAGGTAGTGCTGCTATGCAGGGAGAAAATATTTCTCCAATCATACAAACAAAAAAACTGGCTTGATAAATACAGTATTTCTACCTCCAATCTGTAGATGACATGAAGAGGTACACAGATTACAAAGAGAACAAGAGAAGAATATGGGATTTTATCTGTCAGTACATAAAAAAATGGGTTGCAGTGTCTGAGTAGTTCTCTTGGTTAAAAACTATGTCGCCCTTTATTTTTTCTGCAATATTTTAGTGGAGGTTGAGGGGACATTGAGAAAAGAAAATTAAAAAGTAGCTTCTATACAACTACGGGATTTGGCAGAATCCTACTTTCTGCTTTGGGATCTGTCATTTAAATCTTTGGGTACAACCAGCAAAAAATGTTGGAGTGTTTGACTAGTACACTTTTCTCATGAAAATAATTAGGTTGTTTTTAGAGCTGTGGAGGTGAGGTAGCCTTCGTCCCTCTTCATTGTTTTAATGTTGTACTGTTTTGATGTTGCAGTTTGTCTGCCTCAAATACACTACTGTCTGTTCTTTGCATTAATGCCATACACGTACGTTCAGTGAAAGTACAGCTGGAACTTTGCAGAGCTAGTTGCATAACCCAGTAGCTAAATTTTGAGGAAAAATGCTTAGGTGTTACATTCCTCAGTTTATTTTATTCAGTTATTTAGCTACTGCTAGATGTACGTATTCCTTTTTAGAAGAATTTTCCTAATACAGTTTTTAAAAGTCACTTCCAAGTGAATGAACTCTGAATACTAAGGAGCAGGTTAAAAACTTCAGTAAAACATCATATTCTTAATTATTTCAAGATACTGAAAGATGATGTGTTATATCTCAAGCAAGAGAGCAGATTCATACTCAGGAAATTACAATGAATTTAATCTTCACGATATCTCTTACAAACAAGAATAACATGTCAGAGATTCCTGAAAAAAATGTCATTGTGTTATATAGAGTCTAATAATTTGAAAACAGAGGGTGTCTAAAACTGAGTAGTAAATGAGTGTCCAGGGCTTGGATTTCTCTTAATTGTGATGTGGAAAGGGAAGCACGGTCTAATATTTCTAATGCATATAAGCACTGTATTTTAATAATCAATTTACGAATCAAGTCAGTAAACACAAACAACAGTGATTTCACATAAAATTGCTCATAAATGTGTTCATGGTCTTTGAATATATATATTTTTAAGTCAAGTAGCTGATCCCAGACAAGGACTTTAAAAGTGTCTTTAATTTTGAAATGTCATCAACACATTTTCATTACATGGAAATTATAGGGTGCGTGCCTAAATCACCAAGTCACCTCAACTGCAATCAGAGTTTGGAAGCATGAGTGACAGAGGACAGACTTGGGCAAGAGGGAAAAACAAGAAAGCCTACTGTCAGAAGTTTGCGTTAAGTTTGAATTGCAGTTTATTCTTTGATGCTGCACAGTTAAGAAGGCTTCTTTGTAAGGTTGTGCTTTTTTGTTTGTTTGATTTTAAGAGCTTTTTAATGTACTGAATTGAAGCTGGTATGTCAAATGCAGTCCTGCCAATATCTGCAATAATCGCTGTCCAGTGTTCATCTAAAGACATTTGCACTTAACATGAATCTATTTCCAGTTTCCTGTAATTGAAAACAATAGATACAGGTAGCATCTACATAGATGACATATTTACCATTAATGATATCGTGAATTCACAGTTGAAAGTCACCCTACATAAAATTTTGGTGGCTGAATAGTAGAAATTTTCTGTCCATATCAGTGTGAGCTGTGCAGATGGTTAAAAAATGATATGTGATCTCATGCAGTGCATGCTGAGATAACAAGAAAATTCCTTTCAAGAAGAATAGTACATTTTAGTTCCACCATATGTGTGATTATGTTTTCTTCATACCCGTGGAGGTTCCCTGAGGTTAGAAAGCAAGATATGATAGCCCGTTAACATGTCCTCTTTTAAATAAATTATGTAAGTACAATGACCTTACATATGTAAAGATAACATCGGTAACAGCAGAGGCAGTAGCTGCCATTGAACATTCTTGGTTTTTTTTTTGTTTGTTTTTTTTGTGTGTTTCCATAGAATTGTGAGCTGAAAAACAAAGTAGAAGTACTGTTCATTTCTCTCCTATCAACCATCTTCAGTTCCATATCTCATTACTGAGAAGGCGAAGTGCTGTCAGAATAAGTACAGGGCGTAAACAGAAATGAGTCATTTGTAGTCTTCTTCCCAGACTTCCCAACCAGAAAACCTGTTTCATACGGTTTCATTTAAGATTCTTATCAGAATCAAATTGCAATCATTATATTGACAGTACTTCATATTATATGTTATTGTCAGTCTTCTAGACCTTTATCGCTACCTTTTAAATTTTTATTTATGCTTATTCAAATCATTTTGTTTGCATCTTAGACAATAATGAATGTGGGTGGCCCTTAAAATTGTAGAAGGCTGTTCTGTTTGCATATAAATGTATATGTTTTGCTTGCGGTGATAAAAGAGTGTGTTGGCACTATTTATATGACCTTTGAAAAGCATCCAAATGTTTTCACCTTGGCTTTAGGAAAACATAAAAGATACTTTCCCCTTTGTTCCCCACGTCTGTCATATAATCTGCAAAATAACACATTAGTTCATAATGCAAATGTTAGGTTCTGGGGAGTAAAAAGCAAATATTTAATTAGCTTATTTTCAAATTTCAGCTTATGTAAAAAGAGATAATGTAATCTTATGATAAATTATATAGTGGTCACAAATCATTATCTGGTCTTTCCTAGTGATCCTATTAGAGGAGTTAGGTGATGAGATTTCATTTGTCTGTTGATGGCAGGAGATTAACTTACACAAAAATGTTCATGATATTAGAGAAAGCACTGAAGGTATGTTTTAAAATTTTCTGCTAGAAAAGCTGATGCTGTGATAAAGATAGTGCACTTGGCCATGACAAAGGCCTCTGGTATCAATCAGCCCAGGTGCACATCTCTTAAGCCTGTCTTAAGAAAATTTCCTCTTATTCATCATTCATTGCCAAAGCAGCAAATTTAATCCTGCTGAAGCCCCTAATATCAGTGAATATTTCTTTTCTGTCCATAGTAATGTCAAGGAAATCCAATCTGTTGCCCATCCAAGATGACTGCAGCTAGAATCTACAAATCATTAAAATTATTAAAAAGTCTGCTGAGAAACCAGTAATACTCTGGATAGGGAAAAAAAAAATAAATCTGATGACATAGAAAAAAGAACACTTTACAAATGTGTGTATTTAATAGATATGTATTGAACTGTGGAACTTTATACAGTATTCCTAGAGAAGAGTCTTTGAGAGTGCATAGTTCAGATACAAAAAAGCAAGTTAGTTTGAGGTGCGTTACCTGTCATCATCTGCACATTAAATTTTGGAAAAACAAAAGAATGTATTTTCACAGGCTATTCTTGCCAGAAAGATCAGAGGACTTGGTATTTTTCAGGTGACTAAAGCTATACCTTTGACACTGCTGACTGGATTTTTCATTTTCTGTGACCTGTATATTTACAAGTTATAGCAATCTTTTTTCTTTAAACTATGTGATCTGCATCTAAAAAGGTCTCCATTTGCGCTGTTTGATAATGGTGAGAACTGGGATAGAGGAATCCTGAGGGCTAAGAAAGGCCAAGTGCTTCTAGGCAGATTGGTGGTACTTCACAGGTTGACTTGTTTCATCCATGATGGGATGGGATGGTTGCTATCATCTGTGTGCCAAGATAAAATTCTGAGGTAGTGAGACATACATCCTCTTGTTATTATCATTAGTTGACAGAATATAGCTCTCTGTCAGGAAAAGCAGTGTCCAAGGCTGAAAATGTACTTGACCAAGGCCAAGAATCAATCACTTTTGCAGACAGAATATGCTTAGGCAAGTTTTTCTTAAAGATATATATATATATATATATAATTTTTTTTTTTCTTTTTAAAGAGAAATTGCAGAAAGAATGGAATTGCCCAAAGTTATTTCTTCTTCCTTGAATGTGTATTTTTTTTACCTATTTTGTGTAGTTCCTTTTTTAAAAAGGCATTTAGCTTTTACTGAGGAAAAACAAGCACTCCCACTACAATAGCAGGCAAGCGTGTGTACCTTAGAAGTCTTTCAGATGTCAATGAGACACCAGCAGTGCACACCGATACCTTTGTAGGTAGCTTTCAAGCAAAAGCATTTGTTTGTGTTGAGCACAGATGCCACTAAATGAAGTCAATCCTTCTAGCCTCTTCTTTTCACCTTTCTGTGTGTGTGTGTGTGTGTGTGTGTGTGTGTGTGTGTGTGTGTGTGTGTGATTTATCATTGGTAACTGTCAGACATAACAACGTAAAAAAAAAAATGAGACAACTTGACATAGCTAAATGTGAAAACCTTTCATTTAAGATTTTCTTTAAGGTCTGCACCCAATTATCAGTACTATTTTTTTTTGTTATTATTTTGAGAATGATATACTAGTATTTCAGTGTGTTTTATTATTGGTTATCTTTTGTTTCTAAGGAGGCAAGTGCAGTGACAGATGCTGCAGATATACCATGCTTTTTCTTATGTTGTGGCTTCAGTGGGCTTTGGATCAAACTGCAATATATTCTGAGTATCATGAATGAAGAAATCCTATAAGCAGGGTGAAAATACATCTCTACATCCCAAAATATAATTTTCTCATAAATATAAATGAGACCGCTAGAAAAGAACAGCAACAACAAATTCTTTCCTTTGAATTTTTTTTTCTTCTTCTGACTGCGTAATGGGAAGTGTAGCATTCAAAAATCCCGGAACATAGAATGAAACTCAAAATATCCAATGCATCAAATAATACTTCAAAAATGAGAATATATGCAAGGTGTATCTGTAATTTATATCTCCATAACACTTGTCTATAGATTCTCAAATTCCCTAATGCCTTCAAAATTAGATTGTCCATATCAGTAAGCGGGAAATTATCATTATCATGATATACTTGTGAGTAAAATAAGATGTGAAGATGTAAAATTTGTATATGTGTCCTAAAAAGCATGTATCATTTTTATTTACTGATTCCAGAGTTTACGCTCCAATAACAAGCCTATTTTTGTCAGTGGTGTCTTTTGCGAATAACTATATTTTTTAAAAGAATCTTTAAAGCTATGTGAATTTTATTGTAATCTTTGATTCTGATTCTATTTAGTTTGAGTTGATACGGGTTCAAATTTTATTGAGAGCTCTTCACCTTTTCAGGAAATATAGTCTCGTAAGATAGATAGATAGAGGAATACAAATTAAACCAAAGTTGCCTTACATGTTACTGAACTTAGGCAACCAGCTCTAACAAATTAAAGGTAATACATTTATTATTACAAAGTATTAGTGCAATTAAACTATATCCCCTGAGTAGGGGAACGTGGAAAGGGAGGTGCTGTTTTCTTCTCCCTGATAACTGATGACTGGATATGCAGGAATGGCACAACACTGCACAAGGGAGCTTCAATTTGCATTTCAGGAAAAATGCCTTTACCACTAGGGTGGTCAAGCACTGTCACAGGCTTCTTAGAGACGTGGTGCCCTCAATAACTTGCTTTAACTTTTGGTTAGTCCGGAAGTGTTCAGGTTGTTGGACTTGAGGTGGTTGTGGATTTAATACGTCCTGTCTGGACTTAAAACCAACTGGATTTGGTTTTATTTTGCAAAAAGTTTTATATACATGAAAGTGTGTGTGCATGTGTGTGTGTGTGTGTATATATATATATATATATAACTTTTTCATGTATATTATATATATTTATATAATGCATCTTTTACCTATCTACTGAAGCTATTTCTGACTGGAACAGCTTGTAGCATACCATGTGCCGCTACCTATCTTCTCTGGTTATTTCCAGGTTTTCTCTACTTGGTACTCTAAGCTCTAAAAATCTTTGCTTTGCTTTGTATAAAAATAAAGCAGTTTCTACCCAAACCCAAGGGAAAATTAAGTACTCCACAAATGCATATTGGCAGTTTGCACAATCCTGATTAATCTGGAAGCATATTATGAGAATCTGCATCAAATAAAATTTCATTGATCAGTATGTTGGAAAGGGTCTGGTGTGTTTGAGTAATCCACACTGAGATGAGTGATAGTAGGAAATCATAGTGAATCAGAAAAGCTATAGCACTAGTGATAAGAGTTTCAAGACGCAAAGTGAGAACTGATGCAGAGGTTTGTTCTTTCTTCTTCAATTACTTAACATTACCTATCATGGTTTCATCAGTGAAGTATAGTTCCTTATATGAATATCTCATCTATGTAATAAAAGTAGACTAATCCCTGTTTTAAAAAGTATTTTCTCCTCAGCATGTGAAAATAATAGTTTCCTTAACTGTCAGAAATCAGCTTTTCACATTGGAGATATTCACATGGAAATCTCCTTCTTTTAGCTCTAGAAGGCCCGAATTTCAGAAAGAGTGAAAGGGAAATCATGACTTTTTCCACAAACTTATTCTAACTTGTGTAGAATCACAAGTTCCTACTGTGAGTAAAAGAAAAACTCTGTCCCCAGAGTTCCCAGAAAAACACAGAAATTCTCTGCACAGGAGACTGAAATGACATGCTGTAGCAAAAGGTCAATGAACACAATGCATTCTGAGTTCTGGACTTGAAATTTTAAGGGTTCCTGTAAAGAAACAGAGGACAAAACATAATCTTATATTCCACCATTGGTGTAAACAAGTCAAAGGGGAGTTCTTAATAATATTTGGGTTTTGCAGAGTTGAGCTAAAAAGGATTTGACACTGTCAAATACTTTGCTGCTGGTTCATGTTGGCATATGTAAAAAAAAAAATTTTCAGAGGTGGGCATGAGTTAGCACAAACACAGTAATGAAGGAACATTTCCTCTAACAAAGTTTGGATTATTTAACGTGTTAATTAAACATCAAAGTTTCGTGGGAAGTGAGTGAAGCTATTTCTAGGAAGTAAACAAGGCTAATTTGCTAGAACAATTAGTTTTTGAGAATTAATGATGTATAACATTTGATATGAGCCTCTGTTGGTTTCTGATGCTTTACAGTCCACCTAAGAGAAAATCTTAACAGTCTCAAAGTAAGCTAAATAAAAAATCTTTTATGTCAAAAACTTAGCAGATGCAACTGGAGATGAAGGAAAAAAAATGTCTTTACCTTCTAAGCTGCTCAGGTTGGGTCTGTTCACAGATCTGAAAAATGTTATTGAGAATAGTAAAGTAATTCTATGCACTTGAAAGAAAAAAAAAAAAAAGTAATAACTTTGTAAGCAAAATAACCATTTGCCTTCCAGATGTTATTTTGATCTTTAATTGGGAGCTTTCTCAAGGTGTTTGCATTTTGGTAGCTCTCTGCTTGGTAGATGAAATTCCCCTCTGTCCTGCTGAAATTCTTCATGTTATGGCTAGAGAAATTAATTACCAGACTTTTTTGTAATTTACTTTCATGGAAGAGTAACACAACAAAATTATACCATTTTAAGACTTTGTTGTTTCGTTTTTTTGTTTTTTTTTTTTTTTTAAATCATAATTTAATTTATAAATTAAGGCAAAAATGTTTTCACTGTTTTTTTTTTTCTGTTTGAATAATTGAAATGTTCACACAGCTTGAAACATTCTTAACTAGTGAATTTTCCCACAATATTTTAACTGTAGGTAGTCTTGGCATTTGGCAGTATATTTGCTGTTTTGCAAATGGTTAAAGTTAAATGTGTATGTGCATGTGCAAGGGAGAGAAGAGAGGAATGGGGAATTTCACTCCTGGTATGGAGAACTTTGCAGCTGGGTATGATTTATTCTCATGTCATATAAGAAGTCACTGAAACAAACACAAATCTTGATCATAATCTGATTTCTCGATTTCATTCCAAGTGCTTCATATCCTATCCATATCTCATATCCTAATTTCTTTCATTTTACAGTGCGTATATGTTTCAAGTAAGAGGTTTGACCTTGAGCTGAGCTGAAGTACCATACCTTTTGTGTTTGAAAATACAATATTTTAAAAACCTCATTTGTTAATATAACTGAAGACATTTTAAAAGGCTTGAATAAAAGGATAGAAAATGTTAGTCCTCAATGGTTATTCCTTACAAGCTTGTAGAAATGGCACTGTGAGATTTCATATTCACTGTGTCTTATTGATTTTCAGTGCCATTTCGGTTTGCAAAATATTTCTCTTTCACTGCAGGCACTCACATTTAAGCTGTTTGCTTCCATTTTATACATAATAGACCAATTTATGACCTCATACATACTTTTGCCATTGAATTATCTTGAGGCTGTGTCCTCAAGAACACTAGTGAGAATTCATTTACAGTAAGCGAACAATGTTTATGATGCCACTAGTGAATTATTTGAAAACTGAAATACAGGACACAAAGCAGCAGCCACTGCTGACTGCTCCCAGTCTCTGGTTTAAATTGTTGTTCTCTACTGTAGACAGTGGGCTTGATTGCATTTTCTGTGTTGAAATAACAATTTCAGTGTCCTATTTATTGTACAGAAGTATCACTTTTTAATTATTGATAAATTGAGACATCAGAGAAGAAACTAGCTTTGCATAATGTTATGTCTGGTTGTGGCTCGTAGTTCTGTGGTAGGAAGAAACTTAATTGCCCCACTGAGAGTCCTCAATATCAGCTTTCTTTAAGTGAAGCAGTTGGAAAGCTTTCATTGACTCGTATATTTCAACTTTTACTTCAGAGGAGGAAAAAGAATGGGGACAGTGATGACAATTATAAAAATGAGTAAAGACTGACTTGAAGAAAGAGGTTATTTGATTTCCACTGTAAAGGGATCTGTTTGCTAATGAGAATCATATCATTAGTAGAAGTTTTCTATTTTACAAAAAAAAAAAGAAGAATTTATCCAGGACAAACATCGTCTTTTATCTAGATATTCAAAAGACCTCTTGTCAAAGTAAAAATGACACTTGACATCTCAAAGGAAATGAAGTAGATTAAAAGCAGAGTATATTCAATTTGAATAACAGAAATTCAAATGCTCAATTAAAAACAAGTAATTTGAACATAATTATTCCCAGGCATAATATTCACTTTAGTTTTGCAAATTATTTCACTGAAGTCACTATATCGTAAGTATAAAAATACTCGTTCTTCAACAGTGACTTGGTCATTCCAATCATAATGGGGACTTGTGTACATAAGTTGTTTATCTTGAAAGCTGCAGAATCTCCTATAGACCATGACAGGTACTGACAAGGCTTCTGAAGAGCATCCAGCTTGTGCATAAAGAAGTTCTCACCTGAGTTAGATTTGCCAGGTTACTGGTATACCATAACAAAAAAAATTGTTGGCCACATTGACCTACCTACCTTCTGGTCTTTGTTAGTTGCCAAAATAATGGGAGAATCTAGCCCAGTAACCATAATGTATTAGTTCCTTGCACTCTATCTTCTTTGCAGGCAGATGTTCTGTTAATATTTTTTTTCTGTAGTAATTAATCACAGAATATTTAAGTCCTGTGCTTTGTGATTTGGAAAAGGAATGCTCATTTTTCTATTTCATGAGACAGAAACAGAACAGGACCAGATGGTCCAGAGTGTCAACACTAGAAATCAATGAAAATACATATAGGTATATTTTAAATTAGACTTAGTACAATTTGTTTGAAAAGGAGTTTGACAGAATTTCACCCATTTAAATGTCTGGTGCCTGTCTGTTTGTTTTAAAGCTAAGCAACACTTTCACGTATTCTGACTGCAAAAGATATCAAACAAGTGCTTCCATATATTGTATAGTTACTGAGAATGGTGTTCTGAATAACGTGATCTGAATAAAATAAAAAAAAGGTGAACACAGCTTCTTATCTGTGTTCATCCTCTCCCACTCTGTTATGGTAATGAACACCTCTAATAATCTTATTATAACAAAGTAGATGGAAATAGTTCAATTCTTGATTCTTCTACAGGGAGATGCCATAGAGAGGAACACCTGCTACTCTTAGCATATATGTCCACGCATCTTAAAGAAAGAAAGAGAAATAGCCAGCACAGGCTTGGCTTTGAATATTATTGTGCACAACATGAGAGAGGGAGACAACTACAAAAGAAAGAGTCCATGCCAGCTGTATTTCTAAATTGTGCTCTATCCAAAGACATTAAATCCAATTGCTGAGAAATTAAAAATCAATTTCCCAGCTACACAACTGGGAGATCATACTAGAAGGAGAGAGAGGCTCTCTCTAGAGATACTCCAGATCATACTGAGAAGAAGAGAGTGGCTTTGTAAGTTGCATCTTTTTTCCAAGTAGAGATTTTTCTGCTGACATCTGTATTGTACACTGCTTTTAGAGAAGATTGTATGTGCATGTTTGTATTGTTTGTTGCTTTCTCTGACATCTTGTGCACAACTAATGTAAGAACAGGTTTTGACAGGGAGTTGCTTGGCACTTTTCTAGTACCTTTGAGGAATTTGGAGTGACAGGAGCTGTGGTGTTGTCGTTGTATTTGCCTACACTTGATAACGCATACTTTTTCTCCCCACATCCATACCCCCAATTCATTAAAGCTTAAGTGGTGATTAAAAACCAACCAACCAAGAAGAAAAAAAGAAAAGGAAAAAAAAAAAGAAAAAGAGAAAAACTAACCAAGAATCTTATGTCTAATGCAATACATCCTAGTGTTTGGAGCTAAGCTGCAAAATCCAAACACAGGTGGATCGACTGAATTCTCAGTGATTAAGCTTTGATTTAATCTTATGTTTTATTAAGTAGTTTCCCTAATTGAAAAGCTGTTGCTCAAAAGCATTTTGTCATCTGATGCTCTGAATGCTTTTCCTCAAGGCCAATTTCAGGCATATAACATGGATTTTTAGAAAGGTTGGCTCCAAGATGGTTGTTGATGGTTTTCAAACATGAAGTTTCACTTTGATGACAGAGTGCTTTATCTTTTTTTCCTGATTTCTCTTCTCCTACCTTCTTTCATGTAGGTAAATAAAATTGTTTTTGAAGAGAATTAGAGATGGGTTAATTCTGGGGAAATTCTTGCATGCAAGTATAAGTGTTACAACTGACAGACATTAAATACTACTAGATTTTTTTTTTTTAATCTCTTAAATTTGTTTGTTCAAACATATTATGTACGCATTCTCTATTGCATCTGCAAACTATTTTCATGATTGCTTATACTTGATTGAATTAGACCACTGAATTGTCATTCAAAGAAACTTCATACAAACTTTCAAAAGCCTTTAAAGTACTAAGCTATCACATTACCTCGATGATCCCACTGCAATAACAGAACTTAAGAATCAACATAGAATTTGTCTCTAAGCTCTTTCTAATGAAGGCTCATGTATGAAAAACTAAGCCTACTCAGATTTCAGTAGTTTTCTAACCAAAAAATAGGTTCTATTGAAGAACATGAAACCTAGACCTCCCCATTTATTTCAGAGGGCGTAAGTGTATAATTTGGACTACATTTTCTCTGTTAAAAAATTAGGTATTCTGCTGGCTGCTGAAGTATTTCCTCTATTTCTGCTTCCTTTTCTCAACATGCCTTTCAACCCAACAAGAGCTTTTCCAAGAAGTAGGCACCACCAACAGATGTATTAGCTGAGTTCAGAGTTGCAAAAGAACCAGCTATACTGTGAAGTTCAATAATCTTAATTATGTTTTGCCTATACTACATGAGTTTAAAGATTATTTTTAAAAGATCTTACTCTCCAGCTGTGTTTTAATCCTCCAACCTGATATTAAATCTTTGCCATTCTAATTTTCTTTTAACATTTAAATTTGTGCATAATTTTCTACAATTTACAAATTTAAAATTGATCACTGCTGGTGATGGAATGTAAAACTTAATTGCTAATCTGGGGAAAAAAGAAAATTAAAATGAAATCATATGACAGATTCAATTTGTGGAAGTTAATCCGTATTCATTGTTTCTTACAATCAAGGTAAAAAAAAAAAAAAAAAAAAAGCATAAACAGAGGTTGCTTTCACCATTCTGCAGAACACAGGTACAATTAGTATCTTCAAGCCATCATAAATTTTTCCAAGAGTAGACTTTTGGCTTACTCTTTTTTTCCAGACTGAAATAATATGATTATTTTAACACAAAAGAAGGCACCCAAGAATAACATTCTTAGATACTGTTTTCCCAACTTACAAAAATAAAGCACATCCTGTGTGCTTGAGAAAGACCCCAAGTCTTTCTTTCTGAATTAGAAAATCATGAGTTACGTTGTAATGAGCCCCTGGGCTGGCCTGCTTTCTGCTAATATTCATTCAAATATTTTAATATTCAGAATATTTTTAATATATCCAAATATTCATTCGTTAATTATTCTAGTTGCGAAACTTCTGCTGGATTCTAATGTTTCTATATATTTGCCCCATTCATTCTCTCTCTCTATAGAGAGTATTCCAAAGCATAGCAGAGTTTGTCCTGCCACAAGGAAATTCCTGTATGCAGGAAATATCACTTTTTTAAGGTACAAAGGGGCAAAAATGTTCTCTGAAAAGAGCATTAAGCTATACTTGAAAGGGCACTTCCATGTGCATCCAAGATCCTTGCAGAATTCAGGGATTACCAGAAAGGAAGTTTGGTCTTAGCGTTTAATTGCTTTATCTGTACAAGAAATCTTATATTGCATAAACATGGCGTGATGTTTAAACGTGACAATATATTTATGACACTATTTATGACATGGTGCTTTCTTCCGCGTTGTTCTCAATTGCTATGTTCTTTTAGGGAGCCCGGTCAGGTAGAAACGTGTAGAAAGGTTGTCTGTGCTCCAGCGGGAGCTAGGGGACAGGCTGAAAGGGGAAAAAAATAAAAGACTACAGGCTTGGGCAGGCAAGTGCTCACAGCAGAGAGTTGGAAGCCTGCATGCAGCTCATGCTGAGACTGAGAGTGCTTGAGGAGTTGAGAAAGGACAGTCAGGCCACAAAAGTGATGAGAAGAATTTCCTTGGGACTGTGCAGAGTTTATTGCTTTAGTGCAACTCAGAAAGTCGCTGCAGCCAAGCCTGAAAACTAGAAATCACCTGCAGGGACACAGTGGGCATCGAGGGCATTGTATATCTCCCTTTTACTCACACATGCTTTCCTAGCCTCTGTTAATTTTGGATTTTTATGTTTACTTTATTATCTGATAAAAGCTTTGTTGCTGCTCTGATTTAAATTAAACGTGTTTTAGTCTTCCTAGTAGACAAGTTGTAAACAGATCCACCTCAAAATGGATAAGGAATAACACGTGTAGAAAATAGATCTGAAAATCATAAACAAGATGTTTTCTGTACATTACTAAAGATGCACCGACTTTATATTTGCTTCATTAACCAGCTGTTATGGAAAAAAACACGGACTTCTTAGAACTGTTGAAACTGCTCTCTAAATTAATTATTTCTAGTAAATTTTTGCACATGAGAATGAAAGTAACTTTCTCACAAGGCCGAACTTCATATAAAGAGAAGATGCTAAAAAATAACAACAAATAAAAATACCTCCAGGAAAAACAGAAATCAGTCTTATTCAAAATGCCTGCAGAACTATGTAATAAGTTAATTTGACACCGGCTTATCTGCACAAAAGTATGCTATTTTAAAAAAGGAAATAGGAAGATGTCATGCACTCCATTATATTTTCACAAAAGGTAATATATATGACTGAAAATATTGCAAGTAAAGGAGAATAATTTTTCAGAAGTGTTTTCAGGAACTCCCTTGGCTTCACAAGTTAGGATTTTGCTATAATAAGTGATAATGTAAAATAGCTTATACTGCAGCAGCAGTCCTTCTAGACCATTTCCACAAAGAACTTAATAGGATTTGCAAACTCTTTCATGTCCAAAAACAATGCTTGAAGTCCAAGATTTACTCTGCTTATAAAATGTGTATAAAAATACCCCCTAAACCGTCCTAGCACCATATCCCCAAAGTGTCAGATGCTTCCTCATATTGTAATCTTCATTAATTCACTTCAAACAGTGTTTGGGATTACTGAATGGCTTGGGAAAAAAAAAAAGTTTGAGATGCTTAAAACTTAATGCAAATTATATAACTCCTCAATAAATTAACCTTACCAAACATGTCTGCTCTTACTAGATACCTTTGCACTCATCTATCTGTCTATATATGAGTGTTTCAGATATGCAGAATAGCTCTGTGACTGCAAGCAAGTCTAAAAAGACTTTTATGAAAATATGATATTCATCTGCTTTAAATGTAAAGCCATTAAATTATTTTATTTTCTTTCTTGAGCTGCTCCAATACCTTATCTTTTTGCTAAGGTATTGAAATATTAAAATGTATTCTAACAGGAGTCCATACTTAAAGGACAGTATGCTTAAACTCTATATTAACTCAGAAAAAGCTCTCAGTCTTTCCTAATCATCTGTAAATATGTAAAAGGAGCTGCAGAAGAGTGAATTTTGATGGTGGAATACTAGCTCATTGCATGTTACCAGTATCAAAAAAATGCCACAGAGATTATTTAACTGACTGAAACACATTCTGAAAGTGCTGCTGGTTGATCTGATCTGAGCAGCGCATACTATGTTTTTAATTTCCTTTGTAGTAATTGTTTGTATGAATTTATTGTTAATCACAAATGTTTTCAAGTGATTCTACTTGATGGCTCACCAGAGTTTCTTCAGTATGCTTACAGTGCCATCTATAGGGTACATTTCTTTCCCCCATCATTCATGCAGTTAATTGGAGTGACGTGGCACGCACCAATGTTGTGTTATCTGGCAGTTATTATTCCAGTTGTGGACCACAGAATAATAAACATATAAAATATATGAAAAGCTTAAGAAAGCAGGTACTGGAGACTACAGGTTTTTGAAGTAGGTAAATGGATACTCAATGTCATATTTTAATAAATCAGTATCAGGTCACCTTGCTTTCCCAGCCTAGGTGCTGCTGCAGAGGACGGTCTCATGTTGGTCAACACTGTGAGTAGGAGTGGAATATTCATTCCTTCATGTCCACAATACAGTTTCTAGCTGTTGTTAAAGATGGAAGCCATTCATTCTGAAAGGCTTAATTCCTCCCAACTTAATGTTTTTTCTACCTCTGCCAACCTGAACAAGGTGGCTAGCCATGGAGGTTCTTAGGACCAATAACTTGTGAGATATTTCATGACTCACTCAAGCTGTTTTAAGTCTTTTAGTCTCTTCCACGATTTATTTGAATTCAAGTTGCATTCTTTATACAATTCCATAACGAACTATAATAAATAATACTATTTTAACATAAGTATATTAATATATATTCTTATAGTATCATGTAACTATACAAAATGAAACATATTGGTTAGATACAGGAGGCTGCAAGAAAATGCAACTATCAATAGATACTCATAATGCCATAAGATACATTCTTAACTCCAATAATTTTTAGAAAGTAGAGATGCTGTTTTGTAGCTAAGGTAACTGATGCCGTTATGCCTGAACATCTTCATTCCACACCAATGTCTTCACAAGATATTCAAATATGATGTAAAGTATTCAAATATTGGATACTTAAAAATTCCTCCTTTCATTATTCTGAAATCAAGGGGCATGCACGTTTATTTTTGAAAGGGAACAGTATTTTCTCCTTTAAAGCATATGAAATAGCATCAAAATATGCAGTGAATATTTTATAAATTGTCTTAAGCAGAAAATTTTCTTAACTCTTTTAATTGTTGAAAGTCTAGTCTACGTATACACATGTATATATTTTCAGACAGAAAAAGATCTGTTTGTTTTCCAGAGTTTTTTTGTTGTTGTTGTTTTTTGAATGGAAAGCATGGAATGTTGCATAAAGATAGAGAAATAAGATGAAACAGCATTTCTACAAACAGTGCACTGGCTTCAATATTATCGCTTTTCTGTGAATTTTATTGCCAACTGCTTTATTTTTTGGTAAGTCATGATCCCATATCACATACATCTCATCTCTGGCAGGATTACTCTCTCAAAAAATGGAAGAAGTAAGAAGATGAAATCCTTAAATAACTTGCTTTCTGGGTTTAGTTCTGCAAGTATAGACTTGAAGATGAAGATTGTTCTGTTATCTTAAGATAGTAGGAAAGTTTTTACATTTTCCATTCTTGCTATGACATCAATCAGACAAACTCAGTTTCTTTCAGTGTCCTTTAAAAATACTTAATTAGTAGTAGTGTTCACATTTGAAGATGCAGGAAAAGAGCTTCAAGATTAATAGGAGCTTAATTCCTATATAATGATGTTATTTCTTTCAAAATAATTAAGTCTGGACCAAAATTGTGGATAATGAATACTGTAAGAAATACTGAAAACCAAAACCTTTCACATAATGTGAATAAAGTTTCTGGAAAGGAACAACTGAACAAATTGTATCTTCTCATCTATGAAATTAATATTTTTAGATTGCAATCAGAACTGCTTTCCATTTCTCATCCAATTAATCTCAGATTAAAAAAAAAAAAAAAAAAGACAGAAAATAAATCCTGCTTACTTTTCTTCAAATCTCATATTACTAAGGTGCAATATTTTGTAACAAAGGAACAGTTTTCATTTGTAGAGCTTGACATAGCATATAAAATTTTCAAATTAGTCTTGTGATCAATGAACTCAGTGTCTCTCTTCCTGAAAAAAAAAAAAACGTTTGTAATTCTCATGGCAGTGTTGATGCAATGTATAGTTTCATATAGCAAGATGATGTGCGGATGCATTATTCTTAAAGCTAGGAAAAGCTTCTACAATCATAATGTCTTAGTGTTGAACTATCATGATTATAAAGTTCTATATATTTAATACCTTAGGGGATTTTATCAGCATGACAAGTCTACGTCTCAGAAAAGATGTTTGTTTGAAGGCATACAAAGTTGTTTAAAGAAAAGTAAAATTCTTTCCCATCTTAAAAAGATCCCAGCTGTCCTGTGACCAGACAACCTTAGAGATTTTGGAATCTTTGGAATCTGTATACTAGAGAAAGTCAGCTATTCTTTGTTCCAAGAGTCTGTTCTAATCCCATTAAATTTATTTTTCCATTTTTTTTCTTTGAGTACAGCTTATCTTAGGTTCAATCTAAGGTTACTTGTGGAAACTTTTGCTTATGCCAGCTAGAGTCTAGATGGTCTACAACTTAATCCTTATATTTTAGCAAGCTCAATTATTTGAAGTTTTTTTCTCTTATCCCAGTATTTATACTTCTGTGTTTTAGTTGAGAATTTAAACTTCCTTTACTTGTAAAAACTGATGATATTTTCCCCCTGCATTTCAGTACTTCATACAGTTTCGGATCTGTAAAACAACAGGAAATGGAGGTTGTATCAGTTGCTATTGTGCTGATGCGTACATTTATATGAACACAGAGGGAAAAAAATAGATGAAAATAAGGTGCAATTTACCTATTAGTTAGTTAATTACGGTTTTCATTTGCAACATTTTTCTTTTATATCTAATTCTATTAGAATTGTTTTTTTAAAGGCTGTCGGAAGAGGCAGCTGCCTCAAAAGAATCGTGCATCTAAGTCTCAAAGAATTTATATTGGAATGAATTTAATATTAATTTCAGTGTACTGAAAACACAGCAAAAATGAGAGCAGGTTTATAGCAGTTTCCTATGATGTATATCTTGGCAGTTTTTGGTGTTTCAATTCTGCTATTTTAAAGAAGCCTAAGTGGATTCAAAATCAAATCTATTTATAATTCAGCCTGGCTTGCAGTGCATTTCTCAGTTTGCCAGCTGGCAGCTGATTTCTGCAATCTAGCTGAGAAATGTATCTGATGAAGGAAATACAATTGTGCCAATGCTTTTTTTTCCAAATAAAAATGATTAATGAAAAATAGAAGTGATGCAAGAGAACACCTGAGCATGTTACAGATGATGAAATCACAGTATACAGTAAAGCATATGTTTCTGTTAACATACATTCATTTTTAAAGGCAAACAGGGAGTCACTTTCTGAAATGCTGTGCTGTATACATCACCCATTGCTCAGTCAGCATGGCATGCATGTCTGTGGCTAGCTGTCTCCCCTGGGCACTAGCTGGTTTGCTCCAAAAGGAGTTCAGGTGTAAACAGACACACACACTGCACTGAAAACTTGTAGACTAACACCCCCAAACAGAACAGATAGCAAATAGAGTGACAGTGCAAAATTGCTGGCATGCATCTGCATTCCCTGAGTCTGTCCAGACAGCCTGTTCGACCTGTGGCTTCAAATTGCACCATAACAATCAAGCTGAATACTTAAGTAAATTAGATTACTTACTTATTTGACAGGATATTTACACATATATGGTCAGGTTATGATAACAACTGTCAATGTGCTGTCAATGTTGAGAATGTCAGAGCTTTGAGAGCACTCACCAATCCCCATGGCCCTGAGCAGTATTTCCCTTGGCCCATGGCTTTGAGTCCCAGCCAGCCCCAGCGCCCTTCACCAGCCCTGAGGGTGCTACAAGATGTCGGCTGTGGCCCTGCTATCACATAGCAGGCTCGGCACCAGGCCTGGCTCTTGGGGCTCCCTTTGGCTGGGGAGCAGGCAGCCCTCATGCACCGCTGGTGAGAAGAGTATGTATGTGTCGATGATACGAATGCCGTGCAGGATTAAAAAAAAAGGGCTATTTTTAGTTGAGTGTTTCAATGTCACCAAGAGCCAGCACTTCATTTTGTCACTTGTGGCAATAAACAAGTTGCGAGTTACGAGCAGTTCAGCTCTCCCAGGCATGGCTACTTTGGTCTTATTAACATATAGGTAATTGTCTGGAGTCCCAAGAATGTGTACCTGGCTTTGTTAACGCTAGAATTATTTTCCTCCCATTTCTCATTACTGTGAAGCAATGTAAGTGGCTGTTCTTGCTGTGATCACAGTGAATAAAGCTTGCCTGTCCTATTGTAATGGTACTGGCTGTACTTGCACTTGAAGGCCCAATATTCTCCCACAACTTCTAATCCATATTTAAAACATTATCCTTCCTGTTCTCAACAGATCACACAGCGTTGAGACAAGTAACAATTTTAACTTCAGTTGAATTAGGAAATTAAGTTAACTTTTGTCAAAACTTATTCTAACGAAAGTGTGGAAATCTCATCCTAGCAATAAATATGATTATAGTTTTGGGGGGCATGTTATCAGTATAGTATGTAACTTCCAGTTAATACATTCTACGTTCTAGCAGAATATAGTCAGAGCTATAGTCTGAAAGCGTCAGGTACAGCATTTCTGGTTCTGAGCCCCTGTCGTTGTTAATTCATACTGATTGATTTATTTACCATCATTAAAAAGTATTGCACATTTGAGTTGGTTGTAATTAAGATGCATGCATTCTTAATATTGCTGCCTAACTACAACTGTTTCAGAAATCAATGTGACCTCTTAAATAAAGAATATGGGCTATTTATCATTTGTTATAGAAATCTATTACTGCAAGTGTGCCCAGTTAAGATAGGTTTCTAGGTAGCATTCTTACGTATGCTGCTGTAATTTTATCACAAATCTTTCTTATGTAGATTGTTCTTACATATATTGAGAATCTGTTGTTTGCCATTACAGAAGTGTGTTTGCATTTTGAGCTAACAATTACCTGAGTGCAACAACAAGAAGGCAGAACTATGTGTTTAAATAATTTCTTCAGTAAAATGAACTTATCTAAGGATATCATTTTTTAATGTCTTTCACATACATACATTATTGTTCATAGGCAACCTTTCTAAGACTGAAAAGCCAAAAATGAGCCTAACTGTAAATAATCTTCCATGTTTCTTTACCCAACCTTAGAAAGGTAAAGTTTTTAAATGTATTTTCAATGGAAAAAAACATGTTTTTTCTATTTAGAAATAAGAATAGATAAAATATATTGTTAAAAATATATAATTTTTAAATGGAGAGAATATTATTTGTTTTGAGACTATTGGCTTAAAATGTAATCTAAATAGCTGGGTAAATTTACCCATCAACATGCTAGAAGTGAAATGGTCAAAGCTCATATAAAATGCTGCTTGTACTTCAAGATAGGAACAGTAATTCACTACACGTCAGAATATGGCAGGTGGATTTAGAGCTTTTTTAACAAAGACAGGGGAGAAAGCACTTCACTTCGCTGGAGTCCATCCCATTTCAATCAACTTTTTATGTTATTTGCCTGTACAACGTTTCTGTAGTACTTTTTCTTGGCATTGTTTTAAAGACAGCGAGGTTAGGTCCAAAGCCTAAGTCACATTGAGTGAATGTTGAAATTGAACCAGCTACACCTCAGGAATGTCCTGGCCTTTGTCCCAGGTTAGGGGAAAAATTCTCAGAACAGAATGCTTCTTTGAGAAGTCTCTGAGCTTACCTTCAACATTTTTTTGAGGCAAAACAAAGTATTGCCTGTTCTCTTCAGAGAATGACATTTCCCATTAGAGTAATTATCTGTTTCATCATTTTAACTTTTCAAGAGAGCAGAGAAATGAAATATATCCAGCTGTTCTGAAAATAACTTCTGCCTCATAGTATATATTAACATTACTCACATGGAAAAGAATTTTACTAAGCTTGGGATAATGATTTAGATAAAACAAAAATCACACCTGGGATATAATGAAAACAAAAATATGCATTTCTTCTATTTAAAAAGTAAGATTTCATCTAGAAAGTCAGCCTTTCTGAGGTGATTTCAAGCTGTGGAAAATTAATTTTGCCCTAGTCAGAATAATCACTGTTCCTAACATAAAAAGATTTGTTTCTGGATAAAATAAAGTGTCAAGACAGCTCAGATTTGTTCAAAATTGTTTAAAATTACATCCAGGAAGCTTATCATGGTGGATAATTCTGGAATGAAAAAGAAAAGACAAAGAAGCAATCATTCCTATTCAAACATGCATGCATCAGCACTGAAGTTCAAAAAGTTGAATTCATCAATCAGTCAGCAAGAATACTCCATGTTGTAGTAAAATTGTTTAGGCATGATCATATGAGTGAATTATAGAAACTGATGATTATGTTTCTCTACTAAGTTAGGAATATTGTAGTTTTCCCCCTCACCTCTTCAGGAGAATGTTGTGGAGTCCATAAAACTTACCAATATCTAAAAGCTAAGAACTGAAATATGAGAGTTATAATTTTTAATAGGAGTTTTATTCTTTCCTTAAGGATTGCACTGACATGAATTAAAAAATAAGTTCAACTGACCATTTAACCTAATTGAATATTTAATTCAATTTGCATACGTCTTTGTACATTAACGTCTTTTGCTTTCCCATTTAACTAGCTTTTAAAATATATAATAAAAGATATTGATTATAGTGAGAGTTAAAATTGCTTTTCAAGTAAAGATTTCTTGATTCTCTGATCCCACGAGATACTCGCCCATCTGTTACTATGCAAAAAAAAAGGAAACAATTGCAGGCTTAATGCTCTGAAAATCTTCATAATTTGTCTCACAGTTAAAAGAGGTTGTAAATATAAATTTGAAAGAATTGTCTGCAGCTGATAATGTGGTAGTGATGATAAGCAATGACAAATGATATTTACTTTGTATAATTCAAAGTATGTATAGATTACCAAAACAAGGTCATTAAACTTGTACATATAAGTACATCTAGGTTGTTAAAGTAAAGTATTATAATACATTTCCCATAGTGTAAAATTCTCTATAATTTTTAGGTAATAATCATATTTGTAGAATCATGATTTTAAGTAATTTCAGTGTAATTTATATGTTTTCTTGTTGATTCTAGATTTACTTCAGTTAGCTCTTGTGCTGTGGTGCTGCTTGCTTTTGCTGATGAAGCAAAAGCAGTGAAGCTTCCAGTTGGCATCTCTGATCCATTGTACTTTGCTATTCATTCCTTTTAACTTGTTTAGAGCTAGCATGAATGAAGAAATTACCCCATAGATCCTGGTTTTCCCACCTGAGTAGGAGGAACTTCTCCTCTGGGAGATGTATAGAATTAAAATGTCATGTGTCAGGTTGAGTCTTTCTTGGAACCTTTGCCTATCTTGTCTTACAGTAGCTTTTGAGTTCCACAGTAGTCAAAATTAAAACTAAAGACCAGCTTACAGTAATTACAGAAATGTCAGGAACACTACTTCTGATAAAATTAACATGCCTAAGTTCCTTCAAGCTGTAGGATGCTGTTACATATTCAGCTCTTTATCCATTCCCTTGAGAAAAATCATACTGGAAAAGCAGCGTTTGGCTCACCTAATAAGTGGGAACAAATGAATTTGAGATTGCTTAGCCTTCAGGCAATAATACACCCTAGTGCAGTTTACAATCAATATTTCTTCACAAGGACCCTGGGAGTGCAGTGGTAAAGAGGGAATATGTAGCTACAGTTAAAAGCATGAGTGATTCGTCCAATTTTAATACAGCTGCTGATGTATTAAAAAATTGGAAGTTTGTAAATGCTCTAACTTTGAGTCATTCTCCACTGTAACTGCAGAATTGTGCCATGGTACAGTACCTGTGTGGTCATCTACACACCCATTTCTGTAGAGTCTTGATTAAGTGACTGGCATCCTCTCAAACATTGCATTCCTTACAGGAGGCAATTAGAAACAATTTTTTTCTCTGAAAAATTGTGTATCAGATGGTAAACAGGCTGTATTAATTTTTATTTTTAGTTCCTTTTTAGTCAGTTGTGTAAATGATAAAGGAGCTTAACTCTCCTGAATTATCAACTCTCAGAATGGTGAATGCAGTTACAGTTCGCCCACATTTTAAACTATCAACGTGATTATGATAAAGAGAATGGGTTACTTGATTATTTAATGGTACATTCATCAGAGTTACATGAAGAAAAAAATAACAGTTTATCAACAGGCACAATTACTGGCAACCTTTTCTACAAATGAACAAGTTGCAGTTTTGGAAGAGTAAAATTTGTGCCAGAAAAAAATAGATTTTGATAACTGAGCCAGTCAGGAATACCCTGAAGGTCAGCATATCTGTGGATGAGACCTGATGTAAAACAAACAATTTACTAGATGATTCAGCAACATTTTTCAAGGAGCATATCATTTCTCATTGTTATAACAGTTGAGAGAAAAAAGTGTGATTAATTTCTTTCTACTATTTCGAAGATTTTGGAAATATACATCAATTTTGTTCTTCATCAGATAACTCATTTTTTTTATTAGATCCAAAGCCAAGAAATCCTTGAGCATTTGATAACAGTGTAATTTTAAAATGGCATCCCACTTTGATGTGCATTGTTTGTTCATTGTTTCTTGTAATAGAATGAATGCTCTACATTACTGACATTCTTGATGTGGCTGTTGATTGTAAAGAAACAGAATTCTCCTGATATATTAAGGAAGCTGTGTAAATCCAGTGGTATCTGTGGGAAAGTGTAGGGTTTGCAGAGTGCACTGCTAAATTTGTGCCACCCTACTGTCAACTGGTGTTTGACAGTGACATACACAAAATAAGGGTGTTGTGTAGGTGTAGGTAGGTGTATGGCAGACCAGCTGTGATAGGGCTGGGGGAAGCACTATATATTAATGATAAAAAAAACTAATAGCTAAACTGCCTCTGAAGCATCATCCTGAATAATGGATGCTTACACATAATGGATTGTACATTCATTCTACATTGTCATGCAGCGCATTGGTGTTCACAAACTGCTGCTACATGCAAGGGAGCATAGACAGATGAGAACCTGCAGGGATGCAGAGGTGGTGGCAAGCTGACAGCATGGGTTGGGTTGTTCTCTGCACTCCCAGGAGCACGCTCAGCTCCAAATATGAGGAAAAGAAAGAAATACCTCAACAGAAGCCTTACTGAGACTTGTGAGATTTGCAGCAACACACATGATCACTAGAATTTATCAGCAGCAATACTTGATTGAAAGACCCTTTTATTTTGCCTTTACCATCATAAAACTGTGTCAAGACAAGGGATTTTGCATAGAGAAAGAAATCTTAATCCCTATTTGGTTCTCTTCAGAGAATGGAAACACTAAATTTTTATCATAAAATTGAAGGCTACGTCCAGTATCCCAGAAGTTGCAGCAGTGTTCTCTGTTAGTTGTATATATACTGCTTCAGTAATACCAGTCTTTGGAAGATTACTGAAGTTTCTGTCTTTTTCATTCACTGTGTGACTTTGTAGGCTTCTTTAAATTCTGGGCATGGTAGGCTTTTCTGTGAATTTTTTATGATTTTTATTAGTACCTCAAAAAGTAGCCTTTAGTATTTTTACATAACAAAACAAGTTTAAACTTCAGGTCTTCATCTTATAATGACATGATAATTCTACAATCTAGGAACTTTGTCAAAAAGTAATTTTGTAATTGGGCTGCAGGGGAGATTAAAAATGAGATTTGCATTAGAGCTGACAATTTGGCAATCAGATGTGATATAACAGAAAACATGACCTGAATCAATCACAGAGAATTAAGAAACTATAAATGATTCACTTTATGTCCTTCATGTTTCTAATCTAATCACCAAACAAAATTTGTGTTATTAACAGGCATCACCTTATGACTCCGAGTGTGTTAAGAGGAGCAGTAGTGGCTTGTGCCTACCATCTGTACTAATTGATTAATAGAAGACTTTGAAAAGAGAAGAAGTAAATTGTTTCAAAATAAAATCTGAGCAAACATAATCTTGGTTTCCAAACATTTTCCATGGTTACATGGCTTATGTAGATACCTAACTGCATGATAAAAAGTATTTTGTCTTAAATCATAGTGCAAATATTTTTCTATTTTTTGACTTCAGGTAAAACTCTCACTGCTAATTCTGCATATTTTCTGGTCATAAGGATGTAAAAGTATCTTCAAGCTAACCATAGATATTTTATTTAAAAACAATCTAAGAGCTGAGCGAGCCTCTTACCTTCATGCATTGAGCAGTCACAAAAGTACTAAAAGAAAATCTAAAATGCTTATAGTTAAGCATGTGCATAAATCTAAGTTACTTCCATTTGGCTTTGTTTTTAAATTGAAATGAAAATAATAAGGAAAAGAATTGTTTCTAAAAAACAATATTGATTTTGTATAGAATATATTTCAGAGTGGTGTTCAGTGTTTCACATTTAGCCTAGTATCTTCTTATGAAGGGGCTATGAAAGTGTGTAGACTAAATACTACTGGTTTGTAGGACAGCTGTTAAATGAATTAACATATATAATAAACCAGATGACAGTTGCATAAATATATAGACATAGGCATTAAGAAATGACTCTTTGCCTCATTATTTACCTTTTTTGTAGTATAAAATCTGTTACAGTTCACACAATTCTAGTATTCAGCTTAATTTCCTTAAAATTGAGTATAAACTTTGTATTACCATATCTATCCTATTAAAGACTTTACCTAGAAGGTTTATAAATCTCTTAATTGCGACTGGTGTCTGCTATTTCATGCACTGTTGTTTGTTGTTTTTTTCGTTGGTTTTGTGTTTGTTTGGTTTTTTGTTTGTTCGGTTGGTTGGTTGGTTTTGTTTGTTTGTTTTTGAGAGGAAAAAATGCTACTCATTTACTCATTTCAGCTTTTTATAATTAACATGGACACGTGGCAAGTGCATGATGGAAAGTACCCACTAATGTTGGAAAATTTTGTATGAATATTTTATGACAGGACATTTTAATTTGACTGTACTGGTTTCTGTTTTTTGATTTATTTCATAATCCATTTATAGAGATTAAAGAGATCATAAGAAAAAACACGTGATATAAATGTTTAAAAAAACAAACAAACAAACAAACAAAACCATACTATTCAAATCTGTTAGTCTATATGTAGCATACTGGTAATTCAGAGGTAACTGGTTGGTGGATTTGGATTTTTTATTGTTGGTAGCTGTGGATTTTTTTAATAAATCTAAATTTAGCCTGAATCAGGGAAAAACACAAAGAAAGAAAAAGAATGAAAGAAAGAATTATCCACTGATTGAAAGACAATGTCCAGCCAAAAATTCTCTCAAAATAGCTTCTGAAGAAGTACTTGGTCATTGTACCAACAGTCTTTAAGTAGTCTCTCAGTCTTGAGTCCAACAGAAATGTCACAGTGTCAAGTGTCTTTGTAGAACTGAGACATTTATTATAAATTATTTCTTCTTTAACATTTTTTTCTCCTTATGGGATGTTTGCTATTGATTCAGTATATAAATGTGTTCTCCACATTGCACAACAAATTGTGTATTTGGAATGGACTGAAACTTAAAGAATAATTACTTCTCGTACATTTATTTTGTGAGGTTGTCTGAAAAAATCATTAGTAATTTGGTTTTCAGAATCTTAAGGATGACAGAAAAAAAGGTGCCACGCCATTTGAAAATTACCAAACAAAGAGATAAAATCAAAATTTTTAAGGAAAATACAGAGATTGTTTTCATCCTGCAGAGAACATTTAGTATTTGTAATTTATCTTAATCTATTACTCCTGCTTTTTCCAAATATTGGAAATAATACCTTATATATTTACAGAAACATAAAATGTTAGGGCAAAACAAATCCAAATAACGTCTTTTTAATTTTCACCATTTTAGGTTCACTAAGCCATTTTCTCATTCATATGAAAGAGAAGGGAGAGGTTTTGCTGTACAAAAGCCTTTGCTATTACAGGGGGAAGTTTCACATCCAATATTTCCGATTTCACTACAGTTGTGGTTTCGTTGTTGCATCTTATTAAAGCAATTATAGAAAATGTCCACAATAAAATTATAATTCTCCCTCACATCTTGCCCTCTTTTAATCTGAATACTTTTACAAAGATCTGCACATCTTTTTTCTTTGCAGTTGTATATTTTTATATGATTGAAGTTTGTAGTGCTGCCAGAGTTAGGTTTCCCTCATGAATTGTTATATGTTGTCATCAGATCTTTTATATGTATGTGTGTGTGTGCGTGTGTGTGTGTACAATGTTAGTACTTCAACTTGAAAATGCAAGCTGCTGCTACTTTTGGTGGAAGCATCTCAGAAAACGTTTTCTTATTCATAAGAAAATGATTAGAAGAAATCCTGGGGAGGATCCTGAAATCTGACAAAACAAAGTGTACTATAAACATTTTCTTTTTTCTTTTATTTCTTCTTTTCTCTCTTTTCTTCTCATTTTCTCTTTTTCACTTATTTTCTCTGTCTATTAACTGTATCTTTGACCAATCATCCTCTGAACAGTCTCAACCTTAGCTAACCCGGTTATTATTTGACCTCAGAATTCTGTAAGAATTCAGCAGAGCAGTCAGGCATGGTGATGTGATGACAGCTAAACAAATTGGAAGGGAAGATCTAATGTACTCTCAGCAAAGTTTCTTAAGAAAACGCCAGGGAGAAGAAAGTAGTAAAGCATGGCAGTGGATTTAGCATCTGAGGACAAGGCAGATGTAGGTACGCAGACCTGGGGAGGAGCAAGAGATGAGAAATAGAGTGGGAGTATGTGAAACACTGAAGGAAGCCTCTATGTGCAACTTCCAAATACAACTTTATCACTAAACACGTAGCAAAAGGAATGGAATTCTAGTGATGTAAGGTTTTTAATTCATGTAAATAATGTTAGTATTAAGTTTATGAAGTATTTTAAGTGAACAATCAAGGAAACTCATAAAAATAAATACAATAAAATTTACATAACTTGTTGGGTTGGTTATTTTTCAGTAGTATAACATTTAGAAAGAAGGAAGGAAAGAGTGCACTCCTAAAAATATAATAAAATAATAATAAAAATAATTATGATAAAATGAAGCTTGTAAATACTTGATATAGCTTCCAAGAATGCCTTCTTTTCCACTGAATGTTCATATATATCCTCCTTTCTCTCTCAGTATCTTCAAAGATTATTCATCAGAAATCTAAGGTAAATTTATAAATATGATGAAACTTTCTATTTGCGATAAAGCAAATAAAGCGCTACTACTACTACTACTACTACTATGAAGCTTTGTCCTTAAGGAAAAAAACTCAGCAGTATTATCTCTAAAAAAAAATTTTAGTGGTATTGGTTTATGCTATCACTGAAAGAGTCTTCTACCAAAGGTCGCTTGTTAGATCTTAAAGCATATTTCTACTGAATAGAAGGGCTAGTGTTTGCTAGTTCTGGTTTCTGAAATAGCTTTACAAATGTTTGTTGTATATCCTACTGATCTATTTAATGTTGAATAGACACTAATCACATCTATTCTCAGATTTGTGTTCTCCCATTTTATCTGTGAGAAGATGCATTAAATTCGAAAAAAAAAAAAATGCTAGCAGAGTTTTTCCCTATTAATTTTTCATTAATGCCATTCTTGGAATATTTTAATGTAACTGTCAAAACAAGGAAAGTACTTTGACAGCAATTTTTTAAGGGGAACCCTTTCTTTTAAAATATTTTCATGTATTCCTCATGTGGCTAAACTCAGAACATACAGAACATTCTTGTATTTCTCTCCTGCTTCTTCTTATCTGTAGTATCAAAACTTTGCTACCTTTATAAGTCCTTTTTTCACTTTACTGAACACACATACTGGTTTTATGAATCTATTTATCAGTTTATTGTTAGCTCAGCTCTCTTTTATAAAGGAGCTGTCAGTTCTACCACAAGAATTGCTTCTTCAAATCAGCTTTATTTTTCAATCTGCTTCTGTTTTAGAATACCAAGTGAGAACCTTTCATTTTTGTCTTTTCTTTCTTCTCCTGACAAAACTTAAAACATGAAGGCCCTTTTGCCCATCATATATTTTATTTATCTAGGTGGCTATATAGTATGTATCCTGTGACAAATGCACCTGTCATCTATTCAAATGATAGCAGCCCTGAGGCTAGCGGTACTTTGCAGTTTGACAAGGTGTGCATAAAAGTGTCTCTTCCATCACTACAAAGTCCATGAATATTTTTCTTTTTCAGTAAAAAAAAAAAATATTTACTTGAACACTATTTCAGAAAAGTTGTTGAAATACAATGGTATTTTCAGAATTTGTCAACAGAGAGTTTTTTCTTTTTTGCTGTGGGTAAAAATATTTTTTCTTCATCTATAAAACATAGAAAACTGAAGAACAGAGATGCTAAGTTACCTGTCCTTGATGCCAAGTAGTATTAGTCTATTGCGCTCTTGTTTTTGCCCAGCTAGACCTGACCAGACTAGATTCAGAAGAGTTATGTTCTTGAGATCAAAGATTAGCAATTTGAGTTCTTAAAGAAAAAGTTTTTTGGAGAGATTTATTTTGGAGAAAAATCTTGACTTTCTTTAAATTATTATGTGATACTAATTCTTTTTTTATTCATTATTTATTTTTATTGCTTTATTTTTATAATCACATTTTATAAAACGTACTTAGCTAAGCAGAAGGGAGATATGTTAAATGTACGAAAGAGAATTACAAGGAATTGCCACGAGTTGACTCCTGTATATCTTCAATTATAATGCCTTTTATGCTTTATGCCTTAGTCTTTAAGTCTTTGGTTCAACATGACTGGTTGTGATGCAACCACCCAGCAGCGTAAGATGCAATATTTGAAACTGTAGAGTTACAAAAATGGCTCAATTTAATGATTAGACTATAACTGACTTAAAAAAATAAAATAAAATCTGTATTTTAATATCCTGTAAGAGCAATTAGAATCTGTATTAACATTAGCCCTGGCAGAAAGAGTTCTAGAATTATTTCTCATCCACATTAATGAGCCTTTATTATGGAAACCCTGAGGTATTTTATATCTCACATGGAAAAATATAATTAGACACAAATTGATAGGCCTGTGCCTGGTACAAAATTAGAATTTATAACAGATGATGCTGAACCTGTTGTCCGCCTAGTTTTACCCCTAGCAAATGCATCTGCAAGCACTGTAACTAATCCCCTAAAATAATCTGTAACCAATCTGCACGACATTTCCCATTTCCTGATATACAAAGCATTACAAAGTCATCCAGGTGCAATTCTTTTACGGCTTTACTAAACATCTAATGACCTTGACAAAATTATCTGCATTAGAGTTGTGAGTGCTAATCTACTTCTCCTTAGTGATGATGCTATGTTGCAAAGCAAGATTATCAGTAATGAAGAACCATAAAAACTATTTGGTTTAATATGTTTTCCTAGCTCCCCTTTTGTTTGGTACCTATTGCCCTACAAATTCTTTTTTAATTTTGCAGAATTTGTCACAGATTAGTTAAATCATTTCGTGCTTTTTATGGTTCAGTATACAATTCAGTTTCCTTCCCAAGAACAAAAATAGATTAAGGCAGTAATGCATTTTCTTTCATATATCTACATTATAGGTAGAAATAGAATTATGAATCTACTAAAATAAACTTCTTGTAGTATGTAGAAAACACAAATTGCCATTATCTGAAAGGACAAATAATACTCACAAGAGTTTATTTTGTGAGCTAGAGGGTATAACTAACAGTAAACAAGGCTGGTAGGCACAAAAGAAACCTCTTCCTGAAACAATAGTTTTGGGGAAAAAAAATTAATTCCTGCCTTAATAACTCAAGACTGACAACATTTCATACCTCATTAGTTTCTATAATACTCTATAATATTTTCTATAATACAAAAGAATGAGTATGGATAAAATTTTGTTTTCAAAAAAGAACCTTTTTTCGTTCTCTTTTTTAATTATAAAATCTTGATTCAGATGTGAAGGTTATGCTAAACATTTGAATTTCCCTACACTCACAAGTAATTGGAGTCAAATACTTCATCAGAATGCTCAAATATTTTTGGATGTGTATATGCCAGTAAGATGCAGGATCAGAAATTCAAGAGAAATCATCTTCCCAAAACAGAGCTTCTGAATTCCATTCAGTTGAAATCTTTTGCTTTTAATGCAGCTTCAGAAGTCTCATTACTTGTTTACTGTCTGCTATACAAAACTGTTAACTAAAAATGCCATTATGAAATTTTCCAAAAGGGGAACAGTACTATTCTTTCAGTAATTCAATGGTGAAATGCCAATAGCTTAAGAAAAAATAAGCACAGAAAGTAAGACCAAATAACATGAAATTTTGGTTCAAGTTTAGATAATTAAACATAACTTTTTCCCTTTTTTTTTCTTTTTTTTTTTTTTTCAATTTCATTATTGTAAGGAAGCAACATGATAAAATCAGATATTTGTCACTTTTGTTAACCATGCTGAAGAAGTGATGGGATTTAGCACTCTGGGACCTAACCCCAATGTAAATGTCTGGAATATTTCAGGTGAAGAATTGTTTTTTTTCCTGTTTTGGATCCTATATAATTTCATTCGAATTTCTGCAGCACATAGTTGTTCTGAAGTACAAGGGATACAAGAAAATTTGATAAACACGGGCATGCAAGTTTTATTTGTTATGTAATTTCCAGAAGTATTACATTTTTTTCATGTTGATCTGTTTTCATTTGTGCTTGCAAACTCTGATTTCCTATTTAATATTGGAACATTTACATGTCTTAAATCATGAGTGATTAAGTCCCCTGCTCTGTAGCTTTTCAATTTTTAGGAAGTTTTTAGATAAAACATTCCACTGAGAACGACTACAGCTGTAATGCTATAATTTACATATTCTCTAAAGTACATATTGACTTTGTAGCCCATGAGATTTTAACGTACTTTAATGAAATAAAATTAACATGACACATATTGAACAGATTAAAAAGAGGACAACTTACAAGTTGTCTGCAGTTCAGAGGTCTCAAGGGTACTCTCTCTTCTGTAACTTGTTTATGTAATAGAAAGCTGAAAAGTTCACTGTTGAAATCTATGGTGCACAACCTGGGAATTGATGTGATAACACAGCTTGGTACACAGCTTGATTGTGAACACGCGTCATTGTGATTAGCAGGAAAAACAGTAGACTGTAAATGGTTTATATCCTAGAGAAAGATAGCAATTCTTGGAAACCCATATATGACTATGTCTTATGTTTATAAAATTTCATGTTGCTTCCTTAACGGTATTTTATTTATGTCCTTTGGATAAGTTTCAGTTTTCCAGTATCTCTTCCGTATAAGGTCTTTCCATACTACTCTTTCATATCAATATATGACATTTCTGTACATGCTTTCAGCAGAAGCCTCAATTTCTCCTAAGCTGGCACAAGCAACACATCATCTCTCAGGTAAAGCATTTTAGCTATGCAGCACCACCAAGTTGCATGACTAGATTTGAACAAGGATCCCACAAGACTGGCTTATTTCCTCCAGTGATTTTAACTAATACCTAACAGCATGTGACTGTCAAATCCTTTTCCAGCTTCCAGCTGTCTCAGTTTCAGTAGAGACTTAAACATTTCAGTGCTCCAGCTCTCTATCAAAAACAAGTTGCTTGAAAAAAATATATTGAAAGAATATATTTTCAAAATGTATTTCTCAATCCTGACACTCAGGAAGAAGTCAAGACTAATGTACCTAGTACTGCATAAATATAAATAATTTGAGGTACTGCATAGATGTGACAAATTGTATCATCTGCTGTTACAAGTTGCGTTATCACAGTTAAAATTATTTAAATGAGGAACAGTTTTGTCTGAAGTTTTAGGGAAAAGAGATATCCAAGAACAGGTATTCAAGTATGAAGCAGTACGTCTAGATACAGATAGGAACATGGCCTTCCACTAGCCAAGATACAGAATTTTTGCAAAGAAGGTGACTTGACTACTCCTTCAGATGATACTTCTACATGTCCTCTAATTTTTTTATAGGAATGAAAATTTAAAGGCAGACTTGTAAAGAGGCTAGAATTGGTACTGATAAAAATCTATTATCATTAGTGGAAATATGAGAGCCAAAGTTGCTAGTAGCTCCATTTTGAATTTCAGAAAGAAGAAAAATAGAGTTAGGCTTTTGGAAATGGAAGTAAATGTCTTGAACCTCTCCAATTCCTGGTATTCCCAGTTAGTAAGATGGTCTCTGTGTTTACATTTGTTTGTCAAAATAGGACACACATTCCCCAGGGAGAATTATGTTTGTGCAGTTAGATATTTTACAAAGGATATAAATCCATCCAAGCAGCATAATCCAAAATGAGAGGAATGTTAGGACTATAATAATATAGAGTTGATTAGAAAATATATGTCATTTCTCAGTAGTTCCAGACAGCCAAAACAAGTTTGTCTCTAAAACAAGAAAACTAATTGAAGAAGAAATTCCTAGTAATTTGTTTATCACTCTGTCAGTTCAGGTGCCTAGACACAGTTCAAGTTAATTCAGTCATGGCGGTGGAAAAAATGCCTATTCATTAATCTCTCTCCATTGCTTCTGTGTGAAATGTTTTTCTTCTCTCTTTCCACCTTATTAAAAACCTTTCTTCTCCTAAAATCAATGAAGTTACCAGCTGGGAATTGTTTGGCTTAACTCAGGGATTTTTTATAAGTTTTGCTCACAGTCTTTTGTATTTTACTTTTTTAAAATTAATTTCAGTTGTTTACATCAGATATTTTTTTGCTTGAAATAATTTTTAACTCTTAGAAAGTTTAGTAGACAGTAGAAAATACTAGGCAAGAGGTGACCCTTGCCAACAACCTTCTCATCTTTCCCTTTCTGCCTACTGAATTACCCTCACTTTTTTTCCACCTCCTTCCCAGCACTCTCACTGGGAAAACAGCAGCATATGTTAAGGCCAAGATAGAGGGCGCATGCTGTTGGCTGGCCAATGTAGTTAGGTGGACTGGTGAGCTGATTAAGATCCACTTTTCTTCCTTCATTTCAAAGAATAATTTGTATCTCTTGCCGCTTGTAGCAGCCACTGATTTCTGTAATGTACGTGAGACCTCTATCGTCTTTTACTCATCTTTTTTCTTTCTAATTTCTTTGGTATTTCTGAATAATTTTCAAAACTTTACAGAGCCTAATAAATGTGCATATCTTGTTTTCTTAGGCAGATAAGGTTAAATTGTTAAACAAAAACACCGCGAGCTCACCTTTTTCTAAAGATGCTACATTGGGTGCTGGGTTGAGAAATGGGCAACCTGACGAATAAATGAATTTACATGAAGAGTTTAGTATATAAGATAGTCATAAAATAGAAATTAAGAAAAACAGAAGCAATAAAAAAGGGAAGACCTTAGGTTTGGGGGAAAGAAAAAAAAGCAAGGGCTGTTGATAATATTCATGCAAAAGATACCTAGTAATTGAACATCGAATTAAACATTTAGTGAAGGGTGAAGATCTTAAAGAGAAAATGAACCTTATGCTAAGAGACAGTGATTGAACGGAGAAAAAAGGAGTTAGGCCACCGAGTCATTGGGAAAAAAAAAAAAAAAAAAGAGCACTAGAGGGAAGACAGGCAACAGTTTGGGAATAAGAAAAAATAGAATTCTCAATGTAAAGGGCTGGACAAAAATATTTGGAAAAGCCAGTACATTTCAGATTATTTTTACTGCTTTTGTTTATTTTCTATATTTTTAGGTATGTGTGTGCTATGCTTGAAACTTTTATGCATCAAGACATTTCGTTTTCCCAAAGCCTCAGGATGTCCTCTTTAATTCTGGTTAGTGATTATTAACACTGACACTATTGTCATGCTAATTGAAAAGCGAAATTCTAAGCCTGAGAAGACTTAAAGAACCTTTGGCACTTTTTAATGTAATTCTTCCCAAGCAATTTACTTGAGAAAATCAACAGTGTTCAAATATCATCATATGAAAGATGATTTGAGTAAAATAAATTTCTATCTCATCTTCTGACTTTAGTTAAGTAAGCTTAGTTGTGACCATTTGCAGAAAGCTTTCTTTAAATACGAATTATACAAGTAAATAGTAACAGGAAACAATAGCCTAAACAGCAAGTAACTTAAGCCAGAGCAGTGCTGACTTTGTACAGAGGCATAAATACTGATGTCTTCACTAGGATTTGACAGTCAGATGCTGTTTGGTATTAGTCAAAATCACTGGAGGAAATAAGCATACGTGTATCCCATTAGCCACAGTGTCCTTAGTTGCCCTCTTCTGGATTCTACCTATAATTTGTTCCTCAAAAACAACACCTGCATTATTGAAAGCACAGATGAACTATTATCTGTTTATTCATAAAGCATGACCCGAAGGCCTTATGTTATGGAAATAATATAACCAGATTTTTGTGGTCTGAGCCTGAAATGATGAACCTAATCAACCTTAGCTATTGCTGCATAGAATGTCCATATACCTGGATCATAAATACTGAGGATCTTCAGAAACATCTGAGTGTCTCATTAACATCACTATAGTCAAGATGTGCAGGGTAGTTTTATAATGAGATCATACCATCCACATCAACCAAAAGAAAGAAAAAGAGACCCATGCTGCAAACTATATCTGAAATTGCAGTATAATAAATTATGTTCTTAAAGGTATGAAAAAACATATCTCAGAAATCCTTTTATGATTCCTAAGTGCAGTTCCCTGAATTCATTGAAACATTTACCACGTGACCTCAAAGTGGAGTACTGCACTGCTACACTTTGTCAAACAGCAAATATATACCAGGCACTAATGAAAATACATCTTTTCAAATTTATGCCTATCGTTGCTATTATTCTTCCATATCTTCTAAAATGCATTATATCTAACACACCATATCTGTTTTATACTTCTATGTTCGAAAATATACAGAGCTTTTATTTTTTTACTCCTCATAAATGTTGTTCATTTGCTTATTTTATTTCATTCTGTTGTTATCAGAAAGGAGATGTCAAACTAGATTCTTCAGTGAATACAGAGGCTACTATGGCTGAAAACTATCAGCCAGCTTGTGGCTTTTCTGTTTCCAGAATGTAAAGTTTGGACGTATGGATGCTCTAGAGCCTGATTCACAAAAATTGAATAAAGACTAAGAAAGCCTCTATTATTTCTTACTAAAACCTACATGTATTTGAAGTTTGCATACAGAGATTTTGGTGGACTGGGTATTTGAGTCTTTTTCACTTTCCTTCTACCATTTCTGTAAAACAAAAGCCCCTGAAAAAAAGCAGTCATGTTTGAAGCAGAGAAGAGAGTATAGCTAATGAGAGAAAGAAGCAAGCATAAGATAGTAGCGAGCAGGAAAAGTGATTCTTATTGCATTGGAGATGATAAACTGTTAGCTGTGTTTCCTGCTAGTGTTCTTCCATCACCTGTGTAAAACAACAGAATTTCATAGATTGTATTAATTATGAGTCTACTTAGGCTGCCATTACTATTATGCTATTCAAATAATATTTGAAATTATTACATCAATATTATTTATAAGGTCAAGCATGTCACACTTACATTATTATTAAAATTAAAGACATCATTGCTGCAGGGTAATAAGCTTTCAGATTGTTCATTGTCATTTAAGGGTACAAATGAATGTGGTCTATTGTACTTAAGCTGGAAATATTATCTTTGCTTTAGTATGCTTTTTCTGATTGTCGTAAGTACTTCCAAATCTATCAATATATCACCATTAGTTGAAGATGTTTGGATATTCGTTGCAACAGCTCTTTTCTGAGAGCTGCATTTTAAGAGCATCTTTTATTCAAAGACCTTAAAAGTCAAGTCTTCTGACACACTAACTATGGTGCCAATAAATAATTTTAGGAGTTTAAACTTACAGACTGTGTTCACTACAAAGGTGGGAACCTTGGCTCCCATTCCTTGGCGGTTCAAGAGCTGCACACTTGACTACTTACTAGATCCTAATGGCATTTCAGCAGTTACACTGTTTCATCCATTTATGAGAGGTGTGCGTGAACTGGTCACTGCACCACATGCAAATAGATTTTGGAGTTCTGTCAGTGGTTTGGAACTGCTCCAAGGAAGATGCTGACCAAGCAAGCTCATATTAATGAGTTCACATAGTAAGGAATTACACATATGTATTTTTCTACTAGGAGAAGACTCAGATACAGTCAAATATCTAACAATTTGAGAATATAATTGTATTTTAATTATCATCAATTTCCCATTTATCATGATTGGAAAAATAGATTTGACTAGAGAATTAAAATACACAGTAAAAAAGTATGGATCAGCTGGACTGCAATTTTTTATTTTTATTTTTTTTTTTTTTTTTTTTTTGTGCTAATAGGTTGTGTAGGCACTTCAGCCATTAGAAAGGAGTAGTCAGCCCTTTTTCACCTTTTCATAGCAGATCTATAGCTCTGATCTCATTTGCTAATACTAATGATGTATACACAAAGAATGTTAAAATTCCCACTATTCAAAGCGTTGTAAAGCAGCTGTATAATGTATTTTCCCAATTTCATCAACAGAATTGACCCAAAGCACAGTTGCACAAGTACTAACAGCAAGAAGATTGCGTGAGTGTAAAATACAGTTTTGCAAATTTCTACTGGAAAGAAGTCCACTCAATTTCATGATCTCAAGTTAGGATTTCAAGGCTGATAGCAATAAATTATTTCAAAGGACTGAAATAAATATAAAAAATAACTGAAAGCATAATTCAGTCACATCTTAGAGAGGGGGTGCACTGTAAAGGATGCTTCTTCCTCCTACAGTAGGATCACTGATCAGTGGAGGATTGGCTCTCTACTGCACCTCCAGTATGAACCCCATTCTGATGACACTTTGGTTGCCCAGAGCATAAAGACATTCTAATTTCTGCTTCTTTTAAAAGAGCATCTTTAATATCCAACAGTGAGGCTGTTGCTGATTTTGAGGTTAAGGCAGGTAGGTCTAAGGAAATAGGATTTGTAAACAAAGATACTCCTGGAAGTTGCAGGGTAGGTTTCAGTAGTACTGTCACATAGGCTGTGCGATAAATTGAATCCATATTTGCTTGTTTATTTGCTTCTCTTTCTAACTTTTGCCACACGTTGTCCAATTTCAATTTGATTAGAAAGCAGACCTGAAGATAGTTTAATATTCATCTCTTGCTTTTTTTTCCATTAGAGAAGTATGTTACTTTTTATGTAGCTGCTGATTTACAACCACTAAGCAAGAAGGTGTTGTACTTCTAATAGTTCTCAAATGAAAAACAAGGCCTAAAAACACACAAAATTACTATTCTACAATGGGTTGTATTTCTACATCTTCTAATTTAATGTTTGAGCAAGGTTGAAATCAGAAAATGGAATTACTATCTTGAACTAAGAAAGATAAAATCAATGTTTGAAACAGTTATTGCTAGCCATGCAATGCTTATAGATTTAAATATAGAAATGGATTATTCTGTGGTATTCCTCTGTGTCAGAGTCAAGAGACTTCCCAAGCAGAAAAACAGGGGGTGACTGACAGTAAAACCACAGATACCTGATACTTTGTAGTTGTTGATGTGATTCAACAAATCATTTACTTCTGAACAAAAATAAATAAATAAATACTAATAAAAATAAAAAGCTCCATCTAATCATTCTGTGCTTAGTTCCCTAATGCAGCCTTATGAGCCCACCGTGAACACAATGAACCTATCCAGTGTGGCTCATGGTATGCAGCATTTTTCATACTTTTTATGTAGCTTTATGAAATAGCAACAGCAAACATACTTTTCACGTCAGGGAAAAGAGAATTGTTCTGAAACGTCTGTAAATTCAAACATGCTTTGCCAGACAAGGTCTTCCTCTATCTCTAAATACATAAGGTTAAAAAGCTGCTATTGCATCCTGCGTTACATAAAAATGCAAGTACAATGTGCTGAGTACAGTAGGTAAAATCCTGGCACAACTTCCACTGACTTCATCAGTTTTGATGTTGAGCATTTTGTTAGTGGCTGCAATCAGATGATTCGCATTATTGCTCTCAATAGCAATAACACAGAGTGCAGGAGATAACCAGATTTGGCATAGATGCAAGCTATATTTATTATTGGTATGTCTCTGCTTTTAGCACTTTGCTGTAATGGCTTGATCATTAGGTCATAATGAGCTGAATAAAAAAAGAAATCCCTGTAAACAGCCTTGCGCACAGCTTTCGATAAAATTTAAGTGACAGACCCATACTCTTGAGGGTTGTCACTGGTAGAAAAAAACTTATGGTAAACAATTACTAAATTCACAGATTTAAGAAAGATTAAACTCTGCTTCTCTCCTCAGAACTGTTTTGCTGCAAATAAAACTATTTCCTCTCAGTATTAAAAATTCTAGGAGAGGTGCCTACAGAGGCTCTCCGTTAGCCTCCATCAGCAGCCAGACAGCACAGCTTGCCTTAGCTTCCTTTGGGAGCTCCCTGCTGCTTCTGTTCAGTGTGAAGCAGTCAATTAGAAGCAGGTGAAAAGGTAAATTTTCCAACAGTCAGCTATCACAAGACTGCCAAACTAGGAGGTAGGTCTTCAGAGAAGAAAATCCTCCTAGAGTCTGAGAACATCGTCCTTTTATCATGCTCAGGTCTATAACCTGGCAAGCTCTCTTAGGACTCAGCGTGTGGTACCACAGCTTTTAATATCACTGCATTGCCACATCAACTTATATATTGTTCTTAATCACAAAAGATTCATGCTTTCAACTACTATCCAGACTATGCAGTGAGATATCTTCCCCATTCTGTATTCTAGTGAAATCATCAAAAAAAGAAAAAAAGAGATGTAGAAATAATAAAATAATATTGAGAAAAACATTTGGTAAGAGTAGTCAGTCAATGATAACTTAATGGAGCTTTCCAGCAAAACAAATTAGCAACTACTGGATGTACAGACTATCAATGGAATAAGTTCGTTAGAGTTAAAAAGTAATTCTACAAGAAAAACAAGAGAAGAAATTTTCATTTAAAATAAAAATACCTTATCCACTATCAGTAGACATCTAAGCTGCAAATTACTAATCATGGTCAAAAACCTTCTGACAGGTAGAGTATTCTTTTAGAAGAATAGATAATTATCTCTGTTCTTTTATCTCAGCTGTGCAGTGGTGCCCCAGAGCCAGCTTAAAAGTTTACTGAATACTACTGAACTTTCCAATTGCATGATCACTTTGAAATCCATCGCGTGTTACCTTTGATATTTTTTTCTGTAGTGTTTGTACAAAGCAATGAAGCAAGAGGTGAATGTTTTGTTTACTTTTACAGTATTTCATACAGTACTGTTCAGCTCAGCACTGCACAGAGCAGTCAGCTTCAGATTACACCCTTAATGATAATAAAGACAATAAAATATAAGGCAGAAAAGATTCTTTAACTCATTTAAATTAACAGAGATGATACAGTTTCAAGTAAAGCTACTGAAGTAAGCAGGCAAATTCAAACTGAAATTTAACAACCATAATCATCCCATTAATTTTCTGTTGATAAGGTGTAAGTAGGATACTTACACTAGATGGACTGATTTTATCATTATTGATTAAGAAAAAAAATAAAATGTTTCATTGGTGTTGGGTAGTATTCTGTATACAAAACAATATGAGTTTTGTTTATCAGATATGGTCTGGTGACTAGTTCATAAATATTTGTTTCTTTGTTCCTACACAAATTAGTAAAGTGATTTCTACTATCTAGTATTTCTTATATAGTACAAGTATTTATGTAAAAAACAATACTGAGGAGTAGTAAAACAGTAAAATGCACAAGTTAAATGAGACAATGAACAATTTCTTCAATGATTCTTTGAAATGTGAGTTAAAAACAGTGTAAAATTCTGTTTTTAAATTGGATGATGAATTAGGTTAATTAACTGGAAAAGTAAGTAACCTCCAGGGCCCTATAGCTTTGGGAAAGGGAGATGACAAAGAATATCTGAAAAAAGTATAATTCTTTATTCATGCAGATGTCTCAATGGAGCCAATAAGGAGAGCTCCATGCTTGGGCTGGTTTACCAACACTACCCTATATTAAAACCAGTGTTATTATTGTTATTATTTATCGTGTAGGAAAAACCTCTCATTAAATTTTTCATTCAGCTCTTAGTTCACAGCAGGTTTAATGTCCAGTTAGATTATTCCTAGAACAGTTTTATAATCTGCTCTTCCCAGGAACACACAGGCAATTTTTAGTTTTTATTTTTTGAAGCCTAACAGTATCTTTGAGTACTGCTGCTTAACACGTGCTGGTATTTTTAGCATATTATGTTGTTAGAAGAAATTAAATGTATTCTACATCTATTACGACAATTTTATTTTCAAAAGCTATAGGAATCTAAAAAGTCCCATAAAAAGATCTGTAACAAAAATATCAGCTTCTATTTTCATTTCACTTAGAAGTATGTAGAATTAGAATAACTTTTTCCAGTCTGGAAGATGTTCTACAAAAGAATTACTAATCAGCCTTCAGAATATTATCATTTGCAATGGAAACATCAGTTTTATTCCTAGAAAATCAATGAGATAACTATCCATGTTCACTTCAGTTTTTAGTGCAACCCTAAAAAAGGGTATGAGTAAAGCTTTTAACTTCAGATGAAAAAAAAGAACTTGGACAGCGATGGTGCGGATTTCAGTATACAAATGCTTTGCCTGGCAAAATAATCCTTGTAATATGCAGAGAGAAGTTTTCCTGTTTCATACTGCACCAGATCTACCTTATTTCTGTGGACCTTTACCTGCAGTGGCTGACAGGCTGATCCCCATTTGCACAGCATTTTGGCAGGAATGGAATAAATCAGACTTGCTAGCTTGTCACATAATCTACCATTTTCTGCCTGGCCTTCAACAGTGAGATTTACAGAACAAATGCAAATACTCTGGCTGTTAGCGATGCACACTGAGCTCACTGCACTGCTGATGAGGTGAGCAACACCACCTCCCATTAGCATTGTTACAGAGGGTTCCATGATCAGCAGGAGAACTATTATGTCACAGCCTGAACTGATGATTGAGCACCCAGTGAAGGGGTGGCTGGCCCAGGACGCACAGGTGCAAACAACTTGCCTGTGATTCCCACCTGACCAGAAGAGGGTGGACTCTGGGTCCACCCTCCCTCCCCCTTC
>JAOWBP010004006.1:7100115-7151785 GCA_028571105.1 Tragopan temminckii
CCCCCGGGCTCATTTAAGGGCTGGTCTCCATGGGGAAAATGTTTCATGAATGTAGCCTGCTTCTTGAGGAGTGTTCCCTAGCCAGAGACCCTCATCAGCAACTGGGTGAGTCAGCTTTTTCCTATACATGATGGTTGGTAGAGTCAATGATACTTCGCCTAGCATTGCAAAGAACTTGTAAGGAGCAGTTTTGCTGCTTCTTAGGACACGTACATGTTTTCTTGTAGACTGCTTATCAGCCTCCATGATGAAATAAGCACACTGCATTTCCAGATTCACCTTTGCAGTGGGCTGACCTTGGCCAGTTGCCAGCCATCCCACCTCTCTCCTCCCCAGCCCTCAATTAGGTGGGGAGACAATACCGTGAAAAAGATTAGGACACAATATAAAGACAGGGAGCTTGCTAATCAGTTACTATTATGGGAAAAACAGGCACTTTGTTTTGCAGGGAAGTGCCTGCTCCCTAGTGGTCTCTCTATGGGCAGCAGGGAAATCCTAGGTCTGGTTGTTTCCTTCTCTAGCCTGTCTGTTCCTAAGAGTGTTCCTCGCACTTCCTTCTCACTCTTTGTTGCGTTTCCTCAAGTACGTTTCCTAGAGTGTGGCTGCATGGCACTGTTGTGCCCTGAGGCCCGATGAAATCAGGCAGAACGGGCTGTGTGCAGCAGAACAGCCCTGGTGCCTCCCCCCACTCCAGCCTGCCATGATAGTCAGACTTTGCACCCGTTCCTCAGCTCTGGCTGCCTGGAGCTTTGCTGGAGGTTCAAAGGGTAAGTGAAGGTCTTCTGGAGTACCTGTCTGTGTACTTCTGGCTCTCAGTGGCTTCAGTCTGATATGCCATAGACCAAACACCTCAAAAAGAGGCCGAGAGCCTCAATAGACCAGTATAGTACACTCAGCCCCCAGTTCCTTGCCTGCTCAGCTGCCTGTGTGCACAGCAGATATCATTTGTGACAGGGCTGCAAGTCCTGTCTCTGTGTGATAGGCCAAGGCACGGTGCCGCTTCAGAGCTGCTGCCAGAACAGCAGGACAGGCAGTGCAGCACCCGGCCTCCTGCGGGAAAGCTGGCAGTGGTGGGACAGGTTGACTCGGGGCCTGGGGAGGCAGCAGGGCTATGCTTTGGGAAGCTGTGGCTCCCTCCAGTTCCCTGACAGTCAGGTGGCTCATGGAGCAGGAGTGTGAGCTGGCCTCATTAACAGCCACAGCTTCACTGCCAGAGCACGGCTGGCTCCCTCCCAGAGTCAAACTCAAGTACAAATCAACACAATATGTACAATGAGGGATTTGGGCTCAAATATGAGCTTGAAACTGAGCTAACATGACAGGGCAGATCGTGGTTCTGCTGGATCCCATTTCTAGATGGCCAGAGAGCCTTTGGCCTGTTTCATTAGATATAAATTGACTCAAATGCACTCTGAGCAAAACAGTCCAACTCTTGGCAAGCCCTGGTTTGTCTCAGCTGCTATTGAATCCTTGGCTCTCAGCTAGAATAATTATCATCTCAGGATGATATTTAACAAAAGGAAGGATATAGGTGCTATTACAGGAAACGTAATATATCGAGGGCTTTGACCTGCTGGAACTAAGGAACAAATTAGAACCAGATACTTTCCTGTGCTAATAAATACTGTAATTTAGTTCTTCTAGTTGAGAATTTCTGAAAGGAAACTTTAAATTTATTTTATTTTAATGTATGCTATATACAAAAATAACCACTGGTACATATTGCAGTGCTAGCCTATTATTTGTAAAAGAGTTTTTAAAAAAATCATTGAGGTTTTATAGTGACATGAATAATATGATTATAAAGTTCTTTGTAAAAACTAAGTACTTCTGAAAGAACAGAAGGGAGAATGTAAGCATGTATTAATATTGATGTTTTCCTCAAATCTATTTTTGTTAGCAAGTCATAAGAAATGAATTGCTGTGAAACATTGGAGGTTACAAACACTAGTGAACAAGTAGGTTATTAATTGTATTTATTGGGGTGGAGAGATATTATAGGCAATAAAGAACAAAGGTTTTCATCCATAAAGAATGCATTGAGCTGCCTCCAAAGTGATTTAGTTAATTGATCTAAAAGAAGGTTGATTCATGATTAGCAAAAGGACAAATAAATCTCAATTTAAAGCTCTCAGAACACATTTGGTCAATAAGCTACATCAAGAAACACAACTAAAACAACTGTTAAGAAAGTCAGAAACTATCCTGCTTGATGGAAATACAGCTGTACTAAAATGTACTAGAATTTGGAACTGATTTTTTTTTTTTACATGAATCTTTGATTCTGTCTACACAAAATCTTTACCTGTTGTGTTTGCATAGTAAAAATAAACTATGTTTTTACTTCATCGTGCAAACATGAGGTTAGTATATTGCCCAGTAAGTACAGAAAGGGATGTCTGATACTGTCCAAGGCAACAAGAGAATCAGGCTGTCTGTTCATCTCCTTCATCCTTGATAAGACCGAAGTCTTAATTTGGCATGCAGGTCCTCTGCAGGTTTTCCAGTTGCAACAATCATTGTAGCATGTAACCCTACTAAAATGGAAATGATCTAATAAGTGCTTTTCTGGAGCAGTTTAACTAGTTTCTGTCTCCGTTCCTGCCCCGTCAGTTACTCTCTATCGTTGCTATCATGAAGGTTCCTACTGTCCTACCTCTTTTACTCTGCTCTTTTCTTTGGTGGCTATTTGGAAAATCAGGGAAATAAAATGCATTAAGTGGAATCTGATTCAAAGCTGCTCTTGAAGCACAATTATTCAGGGAAGAAAGGAACCAATAAGGGAATGGCCCCAAAGGGATATCTGTAGGGTACTTTTTAGTGGGACTTCAGGAAGAACAGTAGGCAAGAGACAGTGAAAAAGCAGCAGACAGAGATGTGTTCTTAAACGCATTGTCCTTAATGAGGATCTGTGCAGCTAGAGAATAGTGCATCTCCTTTAATTTCCCCTGAGGTTAACTGTCCTTTTCTTCTGCTACTGTTGTTTCTATTTGTCTAATTCTGCATTTGCTGAGTGATGAGTTTGTGACATCAAGAACATGATTTCCTTTTGAATTCTTAAAAAATACATTTTTAAGTTTTTAGCTGAACTTTGAACTATTTAAGCTATACACATCCATTGCCATTCTCTATTTTGTTATGCAGAAATCTTTCTTTCATGTACATCTCATACAAATACTTTGAGGAAGTAACAGGAAAAAAAAAGAGACAGAAGAAAAGCTAAATACATTTATATTTATACATAGAAATGCTTGTTTACATTCTGAGGGCCTTGTGACTGGAAAATAGGAATGAAGATAAAATCTCCTAGGGCTTGGCTTGTTCTGTGTGTGACAGTAAAGAAACTGCCCTGTTTTCAAAATTCTGTTTTCAAAATTACAAAATGTACAGAAACAATGAGTAATAAATTCACTAAAGTTTTTCAGTGAAATGTTATAAAATGCATTCAGTTCTTCTACATAATGAAGGTATAATTCTTATGATACAGGCATTCTTATGGTCTCTTAAAATACAGGGACATTTACATGGTGTTTTTTAGTATAAAAGTATTGTAGAACTATTACTTGTTTTGAAATGTGGAATGAGTTTTTGACTGTTTTTATGTTTGTTTGTTGTTTTTTTGGGGACAAATATTAATTCTACTTTATAACACCTGTTACCTACCATTGTCAAATGGCTTTCCATGTTATCTCTGCTTTTGTAAGTCCCATCTCTTAAAGCCATGTCCATCTGCATACACGTTCAATATCCAGAAAATCTTTTAACGTTTAGTGCTGAAATGAAGGTTTTCTAACAGCAGAACTTAGGAAATGTCAGGACCTCATACATATTGTCACATAGCGATGTCTGGATTCTTACATGCAAATGAGGCTCAGTCATTTAATGCACAGTTTATTTTTAGCTTTGTTCTGATTAGATATATATCATTATTTCTAAATCCTGTTTGTGACTAAGACTATAGTTTAAATTTTGGACAAGAAGAGTGAAAGTTTAGGAGTCTGAGGCTGCAATAAAAGTTTGCAGTTACACTGTCTCATATTTGAGCAGTGACAAAGTAAGGGTGGGTACTCACTCATGTCTTTCCTATTTTGTTGTATTGCAATGCAATTAATAGATCTAGAGTGTAAAACAAAGTTGTTCTTCTTTAGTATCACCTCTTCTTGTGAAGATGTAGAAGGGTTTTCTGAATGACAGTAGATTGAATTTATCCATTGTTCAGTAAAAAGGTGGTAATGTTTTATTTAAATTTCATTAAATGGTAAGTTAATGTTCAGTTTTATAATTTGGAATGCATAGCCTTTTCAAGATCAACAGCCAATTACTGAACTGTTGTTTTTGTGCATACATTTATGATATGCACTTTCCAGTAGCAATGCTGTGAATACATTCTCAGAATTCCCTTACAAGATACTTTGTAATGCCGACAACATTGACATCATGAGAGTGAAAAACACTATTAAACTTCTAATTGTCTTGGCTAGTCAATAGCTGTTATCATGTAAGGATGGGTGTGTACTGGAGTAAAGTGCTAAAGCATCCAAGAGATGCTGAATTGTACTTTGTTCTCTAAATGAAACTACCTGCATGAACTCATCTCTAGGATTTAATGTTTTGTTACTCTCTCTTGCATCTTTTGAACTGCTGCTTGTTAGTTAAGGTAGTTAATTTCTTGAGTTCCTTACATCTTAATCTCTGCAAACCTGTTGAAGAGAATAAGGCATTCTTGATATTTACATTCTTAATTTATTTCCTATCCAAGCAGAAACATTATGGCATATGCTTACTATATATATTATATGAGTAGGTTTAGGGTGTATGTATTACATAGACTTAGTTTAATTACATTACTTAAAATGCGTGTCCTTTACATAAATTCAAAAGTTTCACCAGGATTCATTGAACTAACTTTTGATCTCATTCACTGTATTTTTCTCCTAAAGAGACACAGTGCCACCTACAGACTCAGTTCTTACCAGATTGATCTTTTTAAAAGCTATTTTAATTCTAGAAAGATACAGAAAGATTCTAGTTTGAAACTGTTCTGAAAACACTCTGAAGAGTAAATAACATTCATAGATAGTAAATAAAATAGCCCTTGTGATAACTGATAATGCTTGCTGACGGTGTCTTTTTCGAATAAAAAGATGCTTAATTTATTAAACCTCATGATTGTGGAAAATGAATCAATATTTAATACTAGTTAATATTTACTTGAAATTATGTGAAAAGATATACAGCTTTAATTACTTGGTGTGAAATCTGAAAAGAGTAACGTGATTTTCTTACCTTTTATGTTAAAAGCTTTATTGAAAGAGCTACCAAAATTAAGGTAATAGCTTTTTACCTTGCTTTGTCCTGTATCCAAGTGAATTTCTTGTTCATGAGCAATTGTGATAATGTTAACAAGCTATGTGAAAGACTACCATGTCACTTACTGCCCTGTTACAACATTAACTTTTAGTCACTGCTGGAAAATGTGTTGTAAGTTGACAAGTATTCAATCATAATGTATTAACAGAATGGAAAAAGGAATATACTTGCTTTACTAATTAAATATAGCTAGGAACTACATTACATGCTGTTGAGCTCTTGGGATAGCATGTTAGGTATCAAAGTATCTAAGGTATTAATGCACTCCAGGGGTGTGGAGGTAACTCCCAGTCAAGTCAGCTGAAAATGAGGACTCAGGCGTTTCCATTCCCTTTGCAACTTGCATGTTTTAATCAAGCTAGTGCAACAGCTACTTAAGGTACATCTACACAGCACAGCAGGTAGAGGCTCTTGTGAATTGTTCTGTGTATTCCACTGTGCTTACAACCTATTGCACCTTTCTGACATCTTATCTGGATTTATATCCAAGAGGATGGTGCCTTTAAGTCCTCTCCTAAAATGGAGTCCAGACTTCTGACCAGAATTCTGTATTTGAGGAGGAAGATATGATCCCTTTGTATACCAAGGCAAAGTAAGTTCTTAAAAGTTTTTTTTATGATTAAACAGACAATTTTAAGGGAATTAACACTTATTACACAATTATGACATTACATTTAGGAATAAACAGTTGATGATAACTTCATGTTAAGAATTATCTATGTAGAGGTATAAACAATGCGCAAGAAGGAAACCTGGTATAGCATATGTACTTGCTCAAGTGTGTAAAATTACAAATTCACAGTATGTGAATTAAACTGAGATGAGAGTATGGTTTTCCAAGTTACCTTTACCAGAAGAACTACAGAAAACTTTGAGGGTGATTTACTGAAAATTAAATTTCCAATTTTGAAGTGATTTAAAGCCAGTAGTTAAAGCTGAAGAAAGGTTGTTCACAGTGAAATGTGAAAGAGGGATAATTTTAATTAATAGAAGGAAGGGAGGAAATGTGAACCCAGAAAAGGACGTGGAAAAGGATTGGAACAGAAAAGGCATTATTCTCATTACCGTGCTCTAGACTGTGGCACCAAACCGTAACAATCAGAAGTTCCATCATTGTAATGGTTCACAACTTAAAGCACGTACTTGCTGTGGACAGAGGCATTGACTTTTATCTTTCAACTGCCAAACATTACATGATAGCCATCCGACTGTTACCTTCTTACCCTGCATAGTTCTAAGCCCTGTTGAGCTACACTGAAAACTCCTGGGTGACTATAGATGACACCAATGATAGGTACTGTTAAGGTTACCAGAACTACTCATCAAATGCATGGGTCACTTAAGATAACTGCACTCAGTAGTCTTTATCTGATGAGAGCGCAGTCATAAAAATAATGTATTGGTAACCAAGAATTAGACTTGTTACTCATCTGGGTAGTGAAACAAGAATGAGAAAAATTAAAAACAGACAAACAAACCCTAATAAACTATACAAAGCTACGCGCTAGCATGATTAGAGCAGCTAGTATTTGTGTAAACCTGAAAAACTGGCAACAGAAAAATACTTTCCCCATGGTTTCTTCTTGCTGATCTGTTGCGTTCTCCTTCCTCTCTCCAGAGGACAACTCATGACTTCCTCCCATGTCTACCCATTAGAAATCTATACATCTGTAGAGGAGCTGAACTGCCCCAAACTACGGTTAGCTTTCTCATAGTAGAAGAGAAGAAGGTCACTCCTTCGGTCTCCCTTTGAACAAAATGAAAAAGCATAATTCTACCACTCTTATTGCCTAGAGTTAATAAACTGTTGTATTTGGCAGTAGCTTGAATTTTCTATCTGGATTATGTTCATGTATTAAATCCATGTTTCAAATGTTTATATGCTATATTCTGGTTCTCTGGTAATGCTGATCTCCATAGTGTGAAATGCATAACCTGCAGGGCAGCGGGTCAAGAAGGACTGATGAAGGGCTTAATTACTTCCCCTGGTTTTCATCAAACTACCAATTAGAAACAGCTGCTGTGAAAATCTAATACCTGAAGGGCAGCAAGGGGAGAAGTTATTTTGGAGGATTTGGGTTTGTTATAGGAGAAATATGAGGTGAAGTTGGTATTAAAATGTCTGTCAGAGAGTAACTTGGTTAACATGTGAGTGGGGTGTTATGAGCATCTGATGATAGTGAGAAATTGCTATGAGTGGATAATTGTTTGATTATTTATTTGTGTAAAAGTGATTTTTTTCTTTTTTCCTTATCATCACTTTTTCTGTAATTGTGATTTCTGATTTTTCCCTGAACTTGTATCAGGGAAAGAATATGAATGGGGAAGGTTTCTTTTAAATAACTAGTTCACTGTGAGGTTGGCATCTTCATTTACATTGCAATGAGTTGTTTGAGCAATCATATCCTTGACTTTAAAAATGAAAAGGGGCTGATTGAAGAAACAATAGCTTGGTATTTGAATGCTGAACTCTGTTCTTCCAGAAGGGATCAGAAATCCTGTTTATCTGGTGATTTGAATGTTTGTCTTGAGGTAGCAGTAACTAAGGCGAACTTGGCTGCAGTCCTGGTAATGCTTACTGTCCATGAGTTCAAGTTCTGTGAGGTGTTTCTATCCTCATTTATGCTTTGTTCCATCTACTTTTTGATCTTTTTTAAAATATTGGATATCTTATATCTTACCTGAGCAGTAAAGCAAAGGCAGCCTTTTTGTAATGTGATTGTTCAGCTGGAAATTCTGTCAAATTTATTTGTCTTAAATTCACATAAAGATTGAAGGTGCTATAGTCAATCAGAAATAGCTATTAATAAACATTAGCTAGTTTGATGATTATGAATAGTGTCACCAAGCCATTAAAATTTAATTGAGCATTAAATAAAGTCCACTTACTGTAAAGTATCACTGAGTTATTTATTTATTTTATCTTAACAATAAGTGTTAAATAGTTGATAGCATATTATTCAAAAGTGCAAGAAAAAATATCTTCCGTGGAAGTTTAATGAGTTTATTAGCATCTAAGTCTTTTCTGTTAAATAGGATGAGGTTAGCTTAGGGACTTGGAGACCCTTTTTCTGTTTTCCACCTGTATGTGCTTTTAGGATTTATCACCTGCTTTGAAGACCTCTGCAGTTGATGTTGAAAATGACATTGGCAGACCTTGGTACATAAGTTTTGAACTTATTTGCTCAACTTCTTGTTTCAGTTCTTCTATGAAAAGTTTGAAGACAAACTGTCTGGATTGTTTTTTTCCATAAAAGCTTTCTAAAACAAATTTGGCTTCTGCACTGGAGGGGAAGCACACAAGTCTTGACTGCTACAAAATGCAATGTATGACCACAGATACAAGGCATTCCTTGTTATCAGCCTGTGTCAGTTTACTTTGACTTGCAGGAAATGCAGAAGCAGTCAATTGTACCACAATATCACTGTGATCTTCTCTCCACCTTGCGTTTTAGAAGAGACTGGTAGAACACGCAGTCGTTAGGAACTTGCTTGAGAAGAGGGTTAGCTCATACGGAACAGAGGGAGAAAGCAAACAGCAAACTTTTCCTACAGCATATTGCCCAGGAGAGGCTGCTGTCTCCTTGCTGACATGTGTTGACTATGCTGGTTCTCAGAAGTGTTACTTTGTTGTGTTGTGCCTTGAAGGAATATATTAATAGGTTGTGGCACACGCCTATCAATTCCTGTTCTAGGTGTAATATATGAATATTTCAAATTTTCTCTTGAAATATACGTTATTACTGTTCCTCTTTAGTAGAAGCGTCATAAGGAAGTTGGATGCATTTCACTGATCACTTTGGATTATTAGAATATGTTAATACTGTGGTGTGACTATCTTATAAAATATATCCACTGATTCTGGGTGATTCTTGTACCAGCACGGGCTGTTTGAGGTGCTAGAACAAATTATTGTGTAGCTGCCAAGCTTCTCTGTTCACTTTTTAATTACTTTTCTGAACATAAATATCATCTTTTCTTTTTCCCAGAGTATGTTTAATATTTGTTTTATGGTAACTGAATAAACCAACTATTCTCTGTGCTTATAAAGGTTATTAACATTGTTTGGTATGTATTACTATCCTAATTGCATCTTTCATCTTTTAATATTTGTTTTTTTGAGTATGAACTAGCATAATTAATTTTTAGGGTAGCTGAAAATGAATAGGCAAGAGAAGAATAAGTGTTTTGTATCCTACTTGATCCCAGCCCCTGCAAGGGCTGTCATCATCAGCCCAAGATTGGTCAGTCAGCCAGGCCATCTGGCTCTTTGCAGCACATCCCCCTCTGTGGAAGGGATCTCTGTCACTTCAGAAGATTTCCCCACCCCTTTCAGCAATCTTTCCCCACAGGCTGTGGGCAACTCTACCTCCTTACTCTGACTTTCTTCTTCTAGAACAAGTGTACACATCCAATGGAACTCTGCGAACATGCTGTTTGTCACACTTATGCTTCTTACTGCAGATGATAAGGATGTGTTTCTGCAGTCTTCCTTCTATCTCCCAGTCATGAATTCAGCGTAAGTCTTGTGCTCTTCCTCACCTTTTCCATAGCATCACAAACTTCTCTATCTTTGGGATAATTAAATTTGTGAAAAGCTTTGACAGGTCTCACAGTATTTCTGCCCTCATGATATCATATCTGCAACTGTCTGCATTAAATTATTTTCTATCAGTTCCTGCGTGGAGAAATACACACAAACAGTCAATGAAAATGAATTGAAGGAAACTAAGTTAATTTAAATTAACTTAACTTAATATTGACTTATCATAGGAGGAAATACTGCTTCAGTGGAGTTAAAGATGATTCAGAATTGTCAAGGAAGATGGGTGGTAGGAATGCATTAGGGCTGTAAGGCATCCTTACCGTAAGAAATGCATATGTGTTCCGATAAATGATATGGTATAAAGGCTGTTGTAAATATAAGTTTCAACATACGGTTACAATTTTCAAGTGCTAAGATACTGAACATAGTACTGCATTGGAATTGCGGAATAAAACAAACTTTCTTACACTCTGCTTCTAGCTTTTAACTACTTCATTAACATACAGGACTAGTTTGTTAATTTTGTGAAGTAACAGATTTGGAGTTTGTTTCTTTGCAACACAAAGATAAGCTCTCAGTTAGTTATCAGATTAATGCTTGGCTGAGGATGGGTAAGGACACCTCATCAGTGAGACACTTCCCTGAGTAGATGGTTAATAATCTGTTGCTCAGAAAATGCGTGCTTTATTTTTGAATTGTGCGTAATATTGATTTTTTTGCTTCCCTGTGAAGTCCATGCAATCTTAAATCATCCAGCCAAGCTTCTGATAAAAGAAATAACAATAATCAAAATGAATGGTTACTTTGCATAGTGCCTTCCAAGTTTTTAAAATTAACTATGTGTAGTAATGACTTTTATATCATGTATTGATATAAAATTAATCAAGTTTATGTCTCCTGTCAGTACTCAGCCATAATAAATGACAGGCTGTTGTGGTGCCAAACCATCCAAGAAATTATTTGCTATAGGCTTTGTCAGAAATCTGCTGACATTCAATGTGTTCTTGACTGTGGCTCAGATATGAAATTCCAGCTTTGTGTCATATATGCATGAGTTCTTCTTTCAGGCTGTTTTGGCTTTCTGCAGCTGTTAAAAGGTCAGAGGTAATCAGATAAGCCAGTAGGATGCTATCTGTCATTATAATTGACTTGAGCCATCATACATAGGAAATCATGCTGAATATCAATACTGACATTTAAAGAGATGGTATACTAGGTGTATTATTACAAATGTATCCCATACTTAGCTGCGGGTGAGCGTGACTCTTTTTTTCCTGTGCAGAAACAAGTGCTACAAGGTATTAAATTTTTATATCTACTTATCTGGTGAGAATCATCTTAACTATCCAGACATTATGTTCCTAGAATGATGTGATTGAGTTAATCTAGTTTTGCACCGTTGCTTTGCACAGCTTATTTTCTAATGCTTAATGAAAGTATTAATAAAATGTAACTTGTGCAGATGGCATTCTGAATATTTCTGCCAATCTAACAATGAATAAAGCAGTCAAAATTTAGTTTCCATAACACCGTTAAATGTTTGTCGTATGTATAATTGAGATGGTACAGGTATTCATATCTCTCACTACCCAGTGAACACCTCATTGCTTGAAGTTTGAGGTAACAAGTCAGGGTTCTTCTGATAGCGATATCCTCCTCTGTGGCTGACTGAGAGTGTGCGTAATATATCTACAGCTAAAATGCATCACATTATTATTTCATATTCTCATATAACTTTTGGTTTTATGGGTAATCTAACCGAAAATGAAGTCTTTAAGAACTTATTTTAAACTTATATTTATACACACACACACATACAGTACTACATACTTTCCATTTTTGCATAATATCTCAAGAACATACTTGATTAACCCAAAAGTGCTTTTCAAATGTGAAAACTGCAGTCACTTGGTGCAAATAATATATGATACACTTCAGTTCTACTGAGGAAATTCAGTTATTGGAAACTGGCTGGGCTGTTACTCCTGCATTAGCAAAGCACGCTTTTCAGGTGAATGTGGGTTATTTGCTGTAGCATCACAAATAAGTGGTATAATTGCCTTACGTCCTCTAGCCTTTCTTCAAGGAAAAGGAAGTATTTTCCATTCTCTGTACCCAGCAAAGTGTTATGTGAACACGACTCAATTTAAATTTTTAAATAATCATACACATTGAATTACTAATATGGTAAAATTTGAAATAATGAAGTACCAGGTCTAAACAATTACTAACATACTGAATTCCATATACAGTTGAAAGTAAGAGGTTTGAAATGATCTGTGTGGATCTGAACATATGACAGATGTAGTAAAATACATGGTGTGCTCAGTTTGATTGCATAATAATACATTGAACTAAGGAACAAGGAAATAGTTGATAAACCATCTGATATTTTGGGGATTTCGCTTTGATGATTAAATGTTATTATTTCTGTACAGAAGTGTTGGTTTGTCTGTGAGTACAGTAGGTATGTGCCCTTTCAGAATGTATCAGTTTTTGACTTATTCCTTGTAAGTAAATTAAATACTGGATTTTCATGGTTTGCATTAGCAATCAATTCTTAAACCTGAATTTTATGCAGGACGTGCAAGCTATTTTCCAGCATAAACTTCTACTATTCACTCTTATTTTTAACTTTTTCATTCAGAATATGTCAGACCATAGTGTTATTTTTAAATCTGAATTATTGTTCCATAATGCTGATTTTTTTTTTTTAATATAAGCACTTCAGCAGAGCAGTCACAGGTTCTCCCATGAAACATGAATCCAATCTGATGCAAATTAAGCTGCATTTATAGTTATTGACAAGAGGAAAATAAAGGAGTCACTTAAAGGGGTCATCAAGGTAAGATGCTGAGAATCTAATCCAAGTATGTACATATGTGCATATATGCCATATTTACATTCATCTGATACTTACTTTTCTTCAGTCTGGAGCAGTGATTGATGTAGTATTTTCAGTGCAGTAAGTGACTAGTGCTTGATGGGCTGTAGGGCATGTAAAGAAAATGAAGTTAGTAAAATTTAAATAAGGAGCTGCTTATTTTCCTGTGGCAGTGGCTTTCCAGTTCTTTGACTTTACCATTCCAGCTTCCCTTTGTTATTGTGAATGTGTATTGACTCTCTCTGCAGAACTTTGTTTATAAATCCTGCAGCGTAAAGAACATCAGTCTACCCTCTTGCTTTAAATTGGAAAAGACTGGAGTATGAATTAAAAACCACACTAATTAATCATTAGGTAAATTAGGGTTTAATCCATGGTATTTAGCTGATGATAACGCAAGAGCACTTACTGGCTGTATTCTCTGTATGTTTCTTCACTGTTCTCAAGGAATAAGAACGCTCTGTATAGCACTTGACTCCTTTATATCTCATTAAGTTCAGGAAAGTACATTTTAGGGCTGGCTGTTGAACTTCTGTGGGTCAGCCAGATTAAGTGCTCTTAGAAATAACTGGTTGTCAGATAGGGACCTCCCCATACCTGTGTTTTTATTACTTTATTGCAAGAAGTGAGACAGTAACTTTCCTAGGCACAGAACTAAAGCTCATTTCATTTTTTCTTCTAAACTTTTGTTTTCGGTCTGGAAAAAGATTAATTTGAATACTTGTATGGAATTTTGTAGTTGTAGTGTGGTTTCACATGAGCAATCAGTCTGATATAATCATTGCTGTTCACATCATGTTTGATTCTGACGCAGATTAATGTATCTGAAGTCTGTTGGAATTGTAGGTTTCCATCTACGGTTCGTTTCTGGGGCCCCTAATGTCAAGTGGTTTGACGAGATTTAAAAACTGATTTGAAGGTGTTAATTATTATGAATCAGATTAATTTAATGAAATACCAAATGACCTCTGATCTCTAATATGACACTGAATGCCATGACTGTGAAGTAGGTAGCTCTGCTTTGCTGACTGTGAGTGCCTGTCAGGTCCCTGTGCAGAGGTACCTGTATTACGTGGTTGGATGTTTGCTAGTCAGTATTACCCTAGTTTTAAGTCTTTGCAGGAACCTGGGTCATACTACTAAGGCAGTTACAGAAATGGTTCAGAAGTTGACTTTGAGTCATACTTTTCTGTACGGTTATATTTGAAAATGAGATCAGTAATGCTTAGTGAGCTGAGCCATGTAACAGTGGGCTGGTGTACGTTCTGATACGTGGCAGCAGCTTCCGAGTGCAGTGTATGACACTTCAGATGTTAACATTTTTAGAAACAGGTAAGTGTTATTTCCATTATGCTTGCCTTGGGAAGGAAGGTAGGAGGTGCTGCCTCAAAGCAGCTTCAGCTCATCCATGCAAAAGATTGCAGTGATATGGAAATGCCAAAACTGCAAGGTGCTCATTGGATCAAGCTTGGACAATGGCATCCTTCTTTTCAGTTACTGAATAGGATTGGATAGGATCCCAGATATGATAAGGACTTTCTTTTATTTATTTTTCCAACTTTTTGTTTTCATGTTTTATTTTAAGCATCTTTTTTTCTAAGCATCCCTGGGGGAAAAAAAAAATTACGAAGCATAAAAGAATAACTAAAGCAGTCTATCTGTTGGTGAATTGGTGTATTGATATGTAGATTGGATCTGGCTCTTACTGCCAAGGTGAAACATGCCAATAAAATATCCTGATCAATCCTTTATATAGTCAGTCAGAAATAAAAACAAAATTTCACGGAAATAAATGTGCTGTGCTTTGTGGCATCATCTTCCCATCTGGGAAGCCTAGCTCTCCCCAAAAAAAAAGAAAGGCAGAAAAAAAACTCACCACCAAAACAATGTCTGAAAACTACCACAAATAGTGATGTGTTTTGTTGTGCCTTTTTGTTGGGTTGTTGGTTTTTATTTTAGGTGATTGCTCTTCTTATTTTCTTTTTCTAAGAGTGCACATTGATCAGATGGCCTTAAGGAGCTGCATAAGATCATCCTGCATGCTTGCTCTCCTGGTAGCTAGGAAGGATGCAAAGTTCAGCTGCTTTATTCAGTTTCACGTGTTACATTACTTCTATAACGTGATGATAGGCACTCTTGGGAAGCTCATGGCCCCAGAAGAACAGACAGTTGTTAAGTAAAGTTGTATTGAGAAGTGGAAACATTTTGTAGTTTATTTCTTTTAGAATTAGTTAAACAATCATGTCTAGGTTTCTTTTATATTTGTATGTGCCTATAGTTTATTTTTGCTGATGAATTATAGATTTTTACACTGATTCATGAGCAGATAAACATCTGAAGGAAGCAATAAAAGGCTCTAGTTCTATAAACCAGTCTTATAGAATTGAAATAAAATATGTATTTTGAAGTCTAATCTTTATTAATCTAATTTTAAATAATTACTTTTTATTGCGATTTTCAATTGTTTCTGTAATGAGAAATAATTCTAATAGAATATTTTCTCTTGAAAAAACTCCCTGAAGATTCTGTGTCTGCAAAAACTTGTGAACAGTTTGTGAGTAGCAGTTATCACTGTAGTACAGGTACTTATAAGGAAATAGCATCAAACTCAGAAGGACAAATCTACTTTGGTTCAGAGTCTAAGAAATACCTGAGTATTTTAAAAAATCAGACATGACATTTGGTTCCCTGGTCATCTGACGTCTGGCATTGTATGAGACACAGCCATTTAGCTGTGAGTTCATTTTACGTTCTGAGATGAATTTTAGGTTAGAGACAAATTGAAACCAATGTCTAGTTTCAGATTTCATTATATTGAAATAATGAGGTTTGGGCCTTAAATGAAAGAAATGTCATGAGATCATGTCTGCAATGTGATTTTTTTTTTGGTTTTTTTTTTTTCCTCCTTATTGCATAGTATGGGGATTCATCAGAATCAAGAATTCATCAGGAATCCAACCTATAATGAAAAGATTATTCTCTATTATTTATTTTTCTGACAGGTAATTGATAAATCTGAGTCCCAAGATGATCATTTGTCCAGTCTTTGAACTGTGAAGGTTTTTGATCTTTCTATAAGTGAGTGTATAAAAGTGTGCTTTGCAGTGTAATTGCTGGTGGTACTGTCAAGAAATACAAGGGCAGTTGTCCTTTGCTTCCTGGAGCAGAGGAAAGAGTATTGCTATCAGACTGTGCCTCAGCCATCTGGTCCCTACAGTCTCTCTGGAGAATACAAGCACTCTTCTATTACGGCAGAAACATTAGCAAGAAGTGTGTTGTTTGGTCTATTACCTTCTACTTTTTAACAGCTAACAAGGCATGTTTGAGAACTCTGCTTAGAGCTTACTTTGAATTACTGTAACTTACTGAAATCAAATATCCAGAAATAACAATCTAAGTTGTCGTGTTCATTCTTAGTTCCTTTAGTCTTTAGTCTTCTGAGCCCTGAGTCAGGATTCTGAAATAATGGAGTTCTTGCATTGCTCTCCTGATGCAACCCGGATACCCATTCACTGTTTGTATTTAGTGTGTGGATGTTTGATACTCAGAAAACACTTTCAGTATTCGCTAAAAGCATTTGTAGGTGTAAAGATGATGTTATATATCTAAAATAACGTGTCTGAGTTTGGTAAAAGGCTTTAAAGTACTTAAAACCCAAATTCATTTTTCCTCTGACTACTTTACCCCTTAAGTTGAGACATAATTTGCATCAGAGCTTTTTGCAAACCTTTGTTATTAGTGATTTGCATACTAAATATGGTTTTAAATGAGAATGCACTTGTCCTTTGTTTTTTCAATTGCCACTTTAGCAAGCAAAGGAAGAAGTTCAATAGTATCCTGCATCTTGTGCTTCAAGGATACTCTGTTATACATCTTATCTAATTTAAATTTTATTCAAATAGAATACTAAAAATGATACATAAAGCTTATTCCTTAATTTCACCTTCTTTTGACCCTCTAAAAGAGAAAAACATACCCTTAGCATTAAACAGTACTGTTTCTTTCTCTTTTTTTTTCTCCCTCCTATTAGAAATAGGGAGCAGTGAGGTAGATGGATGTGTTAGGATGAAATCACCCTCCACAGCTGAAACTGTTGTGGAGACGCATTGGAACTCTAAGCTGGAATACAGTCCTTGAACTACGTATTGAATGATGCAACTATTTGTTATGCTTTTTGTTGGTACTTGCACAGTATGCCTGTGGTCACTGTGGTAGACAAGCAGTTCCTAATGATCTTTATTTAGACACTGCCCTTCAGTGTAGCACTGGAATATGAACCCATTGAAAGTAATCCTACCAGAAATATGAAAAGTACTTCTGTTGCACAGAACGTGCAGGGAGGACATTGAGCACAACTTCTAACTCATCTGCCGTGCTCAACACAGGTGAATGCAAACAAAAACTCAGAACAAGTCTTGATGGAATAAGAAAAATAAGTAGATTATCCATATGTAAAATTGTATTAGGCACAAAAAGTTGTTTCTCTGATTAGCCGTAAGGTTCTACAGCCTTTCACTGGAATCAGTGGGAGGAAAAATATATGTGTGATAATCTCTGGTCAAAAGAATGTTACTGCATAAGGCAGCAAGGGAACAAGCCTCTTAAAATCACCGAGATAACAGTTGAGAGCTTGACTATGTATGTTATTGTTTTGGTGGAATAGTTTTTTTTGTATTCTTTAAAAGATGAGTGTGATTGGTCGTAGACCGAAAAAAAAGGCAATTTGTAGGCTTTCGTGTAGGCTCTTTATATTACTTCTTAAAAAAAAAAAAAAAAAAAAGTCCAACCCTAAAACATTATCAAGGATATTTTGAGGGATAGAGGGATAGTGACTGTTAAAATTGTAATTTCCAAACTAGGTGAAGAGGTTTGCTTTTATCTTACATATGCGATAGACTCAGTTATAAGTCTTGATACTTCCTAACTTCTTCCACGTGAAAATCATTCTCTAGCTCTTTTTTATTGGCATGACTTCTAAATTCCTATTTACCACCAGCAACCAGCAGCTGACCAAGGCCTGCCTACTCGTGTGCAGGGAGAGGGTGATTCTTAAACAAATTTGATTACTCCACTTCCCTTCTTCCACACATAAAAAGAAAAAAGAGCAGCAGAGAAGTAGGGTGAAAGTAGACTTAACTGTTGGTTCCAAACGTATTGAGAAATTAAGCACTAGAGAAGGGTTAATGTACCTGTGTTGGTCAAGAACATAAAAATTTCACATGGTCTCATTTATCTTGTAAATCAGAATGTTAATGTTGATTAGAATAAATATTACTGAAAGCAGTGATAATCTAAGTAAATCCTCAAGTCGGAGAAAAGGTCAATGAAAGATATGAAATGGATTATTTAGTATAGTTGCCTACTACAGTGAAAGATTTCTTTCAATGGTGCATAGCTAGAAAAAACTACTTACAGTCCCAAAAGATTCACATCTGAAATTATCTTCTGTTAGAGCATACTGATTTGGTTCAGTGAGGAAATTAACACCTTGCATTAGAGCTTATTATAAGCTTTATTGTCTCGATTTACAGCTGTTACAGGCATGGTCGTTAGTAAGTTGCTGCTGGACTGCAAGTTTTCAGTACTGGAATTTACTGGTTGGCTGTCTCTTAAATATACTTGATGGAGGTATATGCATCTTGGGTTGTTTTTCTTCCAACAAGCTTCTGCAAATCCTGAGGAAGTACTCCAGTCCCTAAAGTTACGTATCTTTTTATAGTAAAAAGTGCAGGTGGAAAGTCCAGCAGTGAGTCCTACTCTGGGTCACAGGCTCTACAGCTTGCATGCATGAACACTGTTTCTTACCCACTTTTGGAAACTGGATCTGAAATACCTTATTTCTTCCCAACCTGAAAGATGTTTGGAGCATATGGGTGTTCAGTCATCTGACATCAAACTCTTTCAATCCTTCTTGTTGAGGCTGCACAGCCAGTGAATCCAAAAAGCTAAAAATAAATCTTTCACCTGATGGCCTGGGTGTGAGGCTTTGATAGAAGCTGTGTTTTCTGGTCATTAACGTTTGGAATGCACTTCAGAAGCAGATACTGTCAAGAGTAATTTTTTCATCCTTTCTTATATGATTTTTCCTACCCTTTAAACATTAAATCATTCTTCTACTCAGCTAATGCTTCTTGCTTTGCTTATTTACTATCACAAAGACAGAAGAAAAGGATACAAACAAACACTTTTTTTTTTTAAACTGAGGACAAAGAACTAATTCTGTTTCACAGTTGTGAGCTAGGGAAATTTCAGCACTCTGCTTGGGTTTAGAAAGGACACATAGCCAGGATCCCAACTAATGTCACCACATGATTCATAAGAAAAATGTGCTAATGACATGGAATAATAACATCTAGGGTTTTCTTGTTTAGTTCTGTTTCACTCTAATTATCATATAGAGAATTAAGAACTGACAGCCCTTCTCAATGGGAATTAGTTAAGATAGTGCTAATACTATTTTCAGGAAGAAAAACTATGAATGTAGGACTTCTCTACACAGTCAAAGAACTGGAGCATGTTTTATCAAGGAGAAAAATCTCTGCATTCTTAGTGAGATAATCTGTGGAAATGCAAAATATTGCAGTTAATTTGTTTTCAGCTCTCCTGTTAATTTTCTTTTCAATGCACTGATATAGTTTACTTGGCTTTCTCTGCACCTTGTTTATTTAGCATGTTGCTTGTGTATAGCAGAATGTAATGCAATATTGCCATCTAGTGAAAGATGAATAAATATCTACTCAAAGGGCTTGATCTGTTCACAGTGTAAACAGAAGTACTTAAAAATGAATGCTTCAAACCACTGGGAGCATGCAACTTTTTAAACAAGAGGTGATACAAACTTGTCTTTTTTTTTTTTTTTAAGATATTTACAGTGTATATTTGCCATACATCTTGCAAGGAATGTCAGAGCGGTCTGGAAATAGGAAAGAAAAAGGTAGAATTTATTCACAGCAGAAATATTATGGTGATACCACCTCCTATAGTGCAAAGATACTTGATGTTTTTTTTTCCATTGCCCGTGAACACATTTCTGGTACTGGCTGTTACTGGTGGAATGAAGAAGTCAAACGATTATGCTGAAAGATCAGGCATGCTGGACAAAAAACTATTATTTTCAATGCATTCTTCTGTATGGTTGGCTATGATCAATTATGTTCTTATCAGCTATTTGCAAATACATATATTGCAGCTTTAGTGCTACCACATACCTTGTATAGAAAGTATATTACACCACTTCAGTTTGAATTTTCACTGCAAATTGGAAGTTTGTGATATAGAATCAAGCCAACATCTCTGGGCCATATTTTTTAAGTTATATTTTCATGTGTTTCATGAGTTGTTTATAGAGAAATTGTTTCTACAAAATATTTACAGCAACTATACATTTCATCATCTCTCCTTACCTGTGTCCAACATATAATCGTGCCCTTTGGGAAAGGGGTGGCCTTACCGGTGTCGCTCTCATATGAGATCTGAAACCAGAGAAAACTACCATATTTTTCTCCAAATCCTATTGAGTGGGACTACCTGCTGCTCTTTTATTTCCACTTAATAAATCTTTCAAGCATTTTCACTATAATTCCATGAGAACACGTTTATAAGGATTTCCAAATGTCATAGAAGGGCTCCAAATCATAAGTAAATAAAAATGTCTTTTAGTTCATTAGCAGAAATTTCTGGGGGGGCTGATTAGGAATTTCTTTGTGGGCAGATGCATAATTTTTCATTAGTAACAACATGTAGTGTTATTTTTATGGAGCTGGGTTAGTTTGTCTCTTTAACAGATACAACCCACTTGCAGTTTTGAGGTTCGGAATGGATATTCACATTTCGTTCTTCTGTTTCTGAAAAATGTTGATTCTTTTTTTGTTACTGTAAGTGTTCAGTGAGAAACATGATGCTTGTGCCATGTGCTTGGAAGAACCCGCAGATGTCAAATGATTTTTGTAGAGTGTAAAAATCTAAAAATTAGTTTATTGAATATAAGATCCTATGTGCAAAGGAATTGCCAAGTCACATGATGGAATCTCACATTCCAGCCCTGGTTTTGTATTCTTGCCTTGTTATCCAGCAAAACTGGTCAGATTCAACTCTTTTCTTCAGGAATACAGCACTGACATTGAATGATTTTTATTAAGCTAAAAAATATTTAAAAGGACACGTATAGAACGTGGTTACCTTACTCATTCACCATGAAAAGGAACCTAGCAAGAAACTGTTAAGGGTTTGTTTTTGAGTGATTATCAATGAAACTGTCATCTTTATCACCACCTATAGATATAATTGCTGTTGCCTTCAGCTTTGGCCATTTGCTGTGTTATCTAAAGATGTTGGTGCTCTTGTAGAGGTCTTAAATTTCTCTTAAATATACTGAGATGAAGCAGAAGCCACGTAAAAGTTCTGTTATAATACTTCATTATAGTTTTTGTAAACAGTGTGTAATGAATAATTTAAAAGTTTGTCCTTCACCCCTCCTTCATGAGAAGTTTACTTATAGGAAGTATGGTAGTGTTCACTTATATCTCATCTCAACACAGTGATTGTGCAGGCACAATTTGGTAATTAACAGAAATAATTGCTGTCTCTCCAATACACAGTTTTGAGTTGATCTGCATAAAGTAAATGCAAGATCCAGTATTCATATGACATTCAGATGTGCATTCATGTTGTAGAATGTTGGATTTTGTGACTTGTTTTTGTTGTTGTTGTTGCTTTTTATTCAGAGTGAATAAAGGGAATCTGATAATAAAGCAGGCGTGGATTGCTTTTTTTCTTTGTATCTTTCAAGAATGAGCTTCTGTATAAAGAAACTTTTCTAATTGAAAAAGTCTACATTAGTTTGTGTAATGGAATCCATATTTTCAAATGTTCTTTATTTCTTAAGTCAATTTTTTTTTTTTGCCAGAGGTATTCACATTTTGAGTCTGGATCTTATAAAAGTTTTCAAAGTAGTCTATAATAAAGATGACAAATGATGACAAATCACATATACTTATGAGAAAAGACAAATCAACTATAATAACTATCACGTTTCGAAAGTAATGTTTTTTCCAAAATTATGACTTTGCATTAAGAAGTTAAGATGTCATTTCTTGAATTACATTGCACGTGTTGGCAATGTTTTTTAATGTGAATTTAGAAATACTACAATTTGTTTGAGCTTGTGCAAAAACATTTTATCTAAACAATTTTTGTCAGATGCTGACCTCAATTGCAAAAGACATTTTCAATTAAGAAAAGCGTTTATATAGTTAGCAAGCTGTCATTCAGTAAAACTCATTTTTTTAATTAAACAGATGGTGATAACAAAGAAATTAATGAACACATACTTGCTTGCCTGCTATACTAATTTGCATTTCTAAATTATTCAGGTTATGCAGCAATTAAGCTTTAATTGCTTTTAGACAAATGAATATCTCAGAATGAATGACAAATTATGATGAAATTGTCTAAGAAGCCTGGTGTATTCTAATGCTCATGCTATTTTATTTTGTGACAATTCTAGAGCATAAATGTGGGAATAGGACATTGCTATGCAGATTTACAATGCTGTTTTCTGTTCCATATGCAGTGGATCATCATGCCACTGGTCTGTGCAGATAAGATAAATGTAAGATGCAATATTCATCTGACATTCAAAACTGTATTAGTACAATAGCATGTTGCAGGAGAAGGATTAGTATTTCCTGTGTGGTGTTCAAGAAGGCGTAGATGACATAATGATGTGATCATCGCAGCTCTTCTGATTAGGCTTCTACGATTTGATGTACAAGACAGAACTGACAAAGAATATATAATTTCTTAAAAAAAAAAAATACAGCAAGCTACTTTATAGTGTACTAAAATTTTATTATGTCTGATTTAAGATGGGGAGAAATCATACAGTAGCATGGTTAGTTTGGATCTGGGGAAATTATATGCTCGCTTGCTCCTTCCCCTCGTTTTGGTGACTGCCTGCTCTCTTTTAAGGTTCTGCATATTTTTCATGTTACTTTATCTCTTGAACTCATCTTTGGCTTGTTAATCATTGCGCCACATATACACTTTAAAAAAAAAAAAAAAAAAAAACAATGTGCTCTCCTTGGAACAGCTACAGTAATTGTAAGCACAAGTTATCTGGCATCATTCTAGGTGCTTCCTCTAATATATCTCTGCTGGTGAAACCAGCTATGCATCCAGCTTGGCATAAGTGGGTATGAGCTCACTATATTTTGTGGAAAACACTCTTTTATAACTTTGTATGCTCTGTAGCAGAATTATGACTTTTACACTAAGTATACAGTTTTCATAGTTGAAGCAAAAGAAGAAAATTACACAAATGGACTAGCTCTGAAAAATATTTGCAAAAATGCTAATTATGATGGTTATATAGCTAGATTTCCTTGCAGAAAGAATAAGCCTTAATGAAATGTGACGTAATGTACACTTCCCTATTACTTTAATTTGTGTTTTAATCCAACTCTTAAACACTGCATGACAATTTTAGAAGATAACTGGAGGAGTGTCTAGCTATGCCTAATATAAACTATATTAAAAGCAGTGCTTAAAGACTTCACCCTATCTACATGTAAGCATTTAAATGGGAAACAAATCTAGTGAGGCTATTTGCCTCAGGTTCTCATTTTCTTCAATGAAGAGAGGCATGAGCTGATCTAGTCAATCCAAGTTAAAATAAAATGAAGACTACCTGATAGCTATTTCCTGCTGATTACAGGACCATAAAGTGAGTGAATCAACACTAGGCTTCTGTAGCAGTAATGAATCTCATTCTTGACCATATAAACCAGACGGTTGTCTGTAATATGTAGAAATAATAAGGTGCTGTTTTAGGGCTGTGATTCTGATGAAGAGTGGTAACTGCCAGGTGTATCAGCTGAGAATGCGATAACCTGAATGAATCGGGCTTCCTGGGTCTGGACAGTAAAGCAGTGCAAAAAGGACTTGCAATTGGTCACTTAAAAAGAATTGCATTGACAAGGCTAACTGAGTATGTTCTCTGTACGGGACCTGTAGAATGAGAATCAACCTATTTAATCACAGCCGATAATGAAACAGAGAGGAAAGGATAAAGCAGTCAACACAAACAGAAGTAAGTGTCTGTTCTCCAGCCCCCTGGCAGAACTTCAGCTGTGTCTAAACTAAAAATAAGGTTTATGTCAATGTCAACATAGAGTGTAAATTTCTGTTAATCACGTGTGGTGAATGTATCAGTATGCTGTACTGCAAGATTTTGGAAGAATTTGATGCAGAGTGCTGTAGTAATCCCGCTTGGGTCAGAGAGAGTGGAAACTCAGTTCTTCAGAGGCAGATAATTAGAGACTTAAAGATGTTAGCTGATTTCAGTGCATACTTGTGGGAAGTGTATCGTATGGCTTTGAAAATGCCATGTTTGATACTTCTTGAAATAAAAATCAAGAGACGCACATAGCTGAGTGGGGGTGGGAGGGGGCTATTTCTACTGTTACCACAGCTTTCTTTTCTTGTTTAAAAAGTGATTAAACATTTACAAATGACCTTCCTGTGAACAGAAACAAATTGTTAATAATACCATGGCAAGACACATATATTTATCTTGATTATGTATTTTAGCTTATTTGAGGAGATCTAATTTCATATCCATCATTTCCCATGAGTAAATACTCCTTGCTTATCTTTGAATTTCATATTGTTTTTCTGTGCTTGAAGATCTTGAAGTAGGATACAGAAAGTAATTTCATTAAGGCAAAAGTCTCTACCAATTGATTTCAATTAGTGCAATACTAGTACTTTCTCACTATCCCTTGTCAATGTGTGCACTGAAATATTTATGTGCAGGCCCCTGTGTATGACATAAATATTTATTGACTTCCTTCCTGTAGATATCCTCATCTAGAATGATGTAGAATAATGCTGCCTAAACAGAAGAAGAGACTTGATTAAATGGAATTTACACTCTGCGTTGACATAAGTCTAACTTTTGCTTTAGACACAACTGAACTTGTCGAGGGGCCGGGGGGTGGATGCTTTCTTCCATGTTTATGTAAACTGCTTTTTTTTGATAGCCCTTTATGTGTGTCTTAGTAGTTTTGTGACTAATGACAGACAAAGTTAAACAGGTAGATAATCAAAATTATTAACCTAGAAATTGTTTCTGTTTGCACAGTTCTCCGCAAGGGGCAAGTGATACTGTTTGGAGCAGAATTTTTTCAGTCATGTTTATCTAGGAGCTGTCTAGGAGAATAGGAAATATCCTTTGTCAAGTATGTTGAGACTGTTCTGTGTTACTTGCACTAATGTGCAAAGGTGTTTCACTGTATATATTAGAACAGTTTCTGTCTAAAATTGTTGGTGATCCCAAGATATGCATTATTTCTTCCTCAGTGTATTGATACAGGAAAAGTATACAGGCTATACTTTGAATCTAGACATTGCTACCTCTTGAGTCAGTATAGTCTTAACCAGACTGCATACATCAGATTCATCTCTTAAAGTTGACATAGTCCTTTAAATATAGGATTGGAAACAGGAATTTACTCCCTTTCCTGGGTGAAATATTTGATCACTGAGTTAGACGTTTATTTAGATTCCTTACCAAGTGGCAAATGCTACAGCACTGTGGAATGATAGAATTTAGTTTATTAACTCTTACCGGAGTGAGGAAACATGGGTTTGGAGATTTAATTTTGGATTTGTCAAGGTTTTACATAAGAGTGCTATGCATCACTGCTTCTTACTGGGACAAGTCTTAGATGTGTGATTCCATTTCGCATAAACACCTTTTGCATGTGGTATTGTGGAGTATGGCGTTTGCTAGTATTACTTCTGTGCATGTAGCCTAGGGCTCAGATCTCCAAAAGCATTTGGATATCTTTAATTGATGAATGTTCTGTGCAGAAATTATTTTTGGGATCCGATCTAAGCCTCTGATGATATTCTAACCTGATTTTGTGTCAGTTATTGGGTTAGGTAAGTCCATCACAGCTCATTAATAATTTCCTGTATAAGACTCTGTGAAGTCCCTTGTTACCTGTTTTCTGCATCTAACTTTTTTGACAAAAGCATTGAGGAGCCTTAAAAATTAATTGCTTAATTGTCCTAGGAAGTCTTTTGTCCTCCTTATGTGTAAAACTTGAATTTAAGTATTGGACTGATTTGGCAACCAGAGCTCTGTTCCTGGGATGACTTATTGCTTCCTAACAACAAGTCTTTATTGGGGTTTCTTAATGTCTATTTTAATCATAGAAAATTATTACATCTTGATGTTGTCTACTTTAACTAACTCCGTGTCTGTTAAAGTTTTATGGCAAAATGTTTATAGATAAGAAAATTCAAGAAACTTTTCCCAGATACTGTAACATCTTTGAAAATGTTTGCATTTGTGTTACCTAGTATTTATGCAATATTTATACAAATTAAGTATTTGTAGTATGTGTCAAGCCAAGCACTTATTTTCAGGTAGAATCATGTTTAATTTTGGAGAGGCTTAATGATCTGAAATATTACCGAATTAACTGCAAGAAGTAAAAAATGAATTATTATATGTTGTTTTTACTGATTTGAGTAAAACTGACTCATAAATATTATAAGAAAGATAAATGACTTACCGAGATTTTAAAAAACAAAATAAAAGTTGTTTGAACTATAATGAATATTTTAGTATTGGCAATTCATTATGGCTCAAACACATGTTGCCTTTAATACAAGTGCATGATCTTGAATATTAAGGTTTAAACAAATGTAAATGTGACAAGCACAAGATTAAATGTGGCACATAAGCAAGTTTAAACAGCTAATTAGGTTTTGTTGGTCCATCCTATTTTTGGCAGATATGTAACAGCAGACATACTAATTAGAGAAACCACAGCACCAAACATATTAATTTTACTATGGAATTCCAGTGGCACACTTCTACAGGACACATGTAACTCTGAGATATTCTGAAAAATAGTATTATACTGTGTTACAGCTTCACAGTGAACACCTCTTTAAATGGAAAATGCCTCATCTCTTTTAAGTGTGAGATCAACTCTTCTGTTTTAGAACTGAAGTCCATCAGGCATGTAGTTTACAACTACATGCTCTGATTTTTATTTAAGGTAAAGTTCTTTTTTCAGCATGTAGTCTTAATTTTGATTTCAAAGTGCTGGAGCCTGATCATTAAAATTAGTGATTTAAGATACTAATTTTAAAAATAATTGTTTTAGATTTGGTGACTTTTTTTAAAGGGGATCATCCATGATTAAACAGCTGTATATTAATAATCGCTTCCCTGATATATCAGTACAATTTGTTAATAGCTATATTACTTGGCTTTAACATCTGTTTGGTTGTTTGATCAAATGGAAGGCAACTGGTATTCATAGTTAAGACCAGAACTTACTTCAGTGGGTGAAAGCATGGGAGAAGGAATGACTTGTACTGCCTGGACTCATCTCAGGGCTGGTCATTTTCACCTGCTGGACAGCAGATGACTTAGGAAGCTTTATACTCTTCTAGAGATAGAAGACAAGTGAGGGAGTAATTCTCATTTGTACTATTTCTTGCACAGTGACAAAAACTATTAACGTGAATCCGTAGTTTGGTGTTATTTTGAACTCATTTATTTGTGACACAAATGAAATAAGGATCTGGTGCTTGGCTTCCTATGTATTAGAGTAGTTGCATTTTTTTGCAACTCATCCTTAATTCCAGAACATAAGTGTTCTGCCTGTAGCTGGTAACTCTTTAAGGCTGTGCAGAGGGGATACTGTCCCTGTCTCCAAACTTTGGGAAGCTCTGCTCTGTTCTGAATTGCACAGTGATTCTGGTAGTTTGAGTATGGGAACTTAAAGCTTCTCACTCTGTGCTCAGGAAGGTGAAAATGGTGTGGGAGCAGCCTTCCACAAACAAAAATTCAAAACACATGCTTCTGTTGGCAGAAGAAAAACTGGAGTATTCAGTCAATAAGAGAGATTTCTTCTTTTGGGCTCAGGAAGGAGAAATGGGGTCTCATGTCATCTATCCAAAGATATTTTTCTTGAATACTTACTTCAAAACAATTGTGTGTAGTGTGGCAATCTGCAGAACACGTCATGCCGGCATCCAGACAAAACCATGGTACTGTCAAGTTGCAGATGAATTCAAAACTTCTGTCTTATTATCCAGTCAAACTTCTGTCTTAAAAGATTGAGCGAGTAAAGCTTAAACCATCATGACTAGAACAAAAGGACGGTAGCTGAAACAATTGCATTAACATCTATCAAATCCTTGGACAAAAATTGACTATCTGACACAAAGCTACACAGGTTAGTGAATGAGCAGATGCCATGGAATGAGAGATTGATGCCTCAGCAATAGCCTTAAGTCTGGCTAATAAGCTAGAACCAATTTGTCACAGATGCCAACTCTTAAGTATTGGTTAAGCCCTGAGAAAATAGTCTGCATTTCAGTACCCCACAGTGTTTTTATTTTAGCCATGTGGTTGTAAGCAGCTATTCCCAATACACCTTTAAAATTTTTGCCTTTTACTTTGTACATGAATTTATCGAACTAACAGTAACTCTTATTTTTTCTAAAAGGAAAATATAAGTGCAAGTTTTGTACAAGCATTTTAGAATCTTAAAATAGGGCAAGCTTTAAAGAACACTACTGTATTTTCCTGTTTTCCAGCTCTCAGCAGATCAGGATTTCTTTCTTAAATGTTGTTTTCTCACTAAATAGTGAAAAACACTAAAGTCATCACGTGAAATTTCCATCTTTTAGTTCTAGACTGTGGCATAGAAAATACTAAGGATAAAAGAAGGTCCATCATTTTCTTATATATTTTAGTCATCAGAGTGACTAGATGGAGGTCAGGTGAGGGAAGACTTTTGCACTTCCAGCAGTGCGGTGATTTATTTGTAGCTTGTGCTGTTTACTTCCTTACTTTCACTTCTGCTTTCTATTCAGTGTTGTTTCTTTTCCAAAATGAGTTCCATAACTGAGAAATTGTAATAATCTTGTCTTCCCTAGACTCTGAATAAGATATTTCTAAGCAAATCACTCATTAAATAGTAGTACTTGAGTGCTCTGTACCATTTGTGATAAGAAATCAAGATGGTAAATCTTGCATATTACTGGAGCCTTAATATATTGAGCTAATAAAAAAAATAATAATCTTCAACACATGCACAAGAATATTCAGTGAGATTATCTTCCAATGCCGTTTGCTCAGGAGACTGATTTAATAAAGCTAGAAAATCCCTGTCTTCTAATGGAATTCTCTTAATCTTCATTGGCAGGTTATTTTTTTCTATTAATACTATTATTCTGAAATGCATGTGTGTTGGTTTTTTAACGGGGAGGGAGAGCAGAGAGACAGTGAAACACTTCTGACTTAAAGGATTAAAACCAATGATTCAAAAACTCTGCTTCAAGCTGTTTTGCAATAGAGAGAGAAAAGTATTGTCCATTAATGAAGACAACCTTGGTTCTGTTGTCTGAAGTCCTCACATTTTTATCCTGTTTGACAAAGAACTAAAAAAATGTGGCTTGGGTTCTCGATTGTTTGTTTTCTCCTTTAGAACATCAGAAGCTGCTTTGTGAGTTGCAGTGTCTCTGTGTTGTGTGCTTGAGTGTTTGTGTTGCATTGTCCATCCCTACTAGGATCATTAGATTAGACTCTGGCTTGATTATATTAATGGAAAAGTAGAATATTAGCAGTGAAGCTATCAATACCAGGTTAGTTGATGAAGTTGCTGTTTATCCCTGGCTTATGTGGTTTATGCTGAACCTTATACTTCCTCCATATTTCCCACAACATAGTAAACTTGAGCTCGTTGTGGGACCTGAAATACTGGTGCTCTGGATCTACTGCTTTCTGAAGGAGCAGAATGTGACTGTGTTCTTTGAAGTTTGTGCTTGCAATGGGTGAGAAACTTACTATAAATAATTTATTTGACACATTTTGCCCGTTTAACTGTTCAATTATTGATCAAAAATGAAAATCCTCCAATGTACCAATTATTTTAAATAATTTGTGAATTATTGGGGATATATTTTGCCTACAGATTGAGGTTTGTTATGAATATTCAAGATTTCAATTAAGAGTTAGATAAATCATGTGGGATTATTTCATTTTCTTAAGAAGACTTATGGTATGCTAACAAAGAGAATGGCCTGATTTACAAATGTATAATTCACACAATTGTCTAGCTACATTGTGACACTGCAATTAATAAACAACTAGTTGGCTTGTATTTCAGTTTTCATGAGTACTGTCATTAACTCTCAATTGCTGTGGTACACTTAAGAAGTGAGAAAACACAGCAAAAATGAACAGATCTTGAACTTAACTTCAGGGTATCTACTATAATAAATGCAAGATCTTATGATAGGAGAATGATTGTATTTTTGTAAAAAATAATAATAATAACAATAAATAAAAATTAAGCAAGTGGATTTTTTTATGCACTCCAAGCCTTTGTGTCTCACTCAACCCATGAGTGCTAGAGTAGTGTATGTGTTTGAGTAATCTGGCAAGGATCATCTGAGTACTCACAGCAGACAAAGGATGCTGGCTTGCAAGAAGGGATGTTTAAACAGATTGATTTTTTACTGTCGTGTGTGATCCTTTGCTTTTGAGTCTTGCTGCCTTCATTTTCCATGAATCTTAGGGCAGGCTTCTTCCCACTGACTAGTTTTCACTTGCTTGAATACATGTTGGAATAAGTCTGCCATCTGCATTCCTATTGAGGGGCATTTTTGGTGACTTGTGCCTTTCCATCCTGTCTGTGTTACCAGAGTGGAGGCTGTGACTTAAGAACATCTTCCATGTTATTTCTGAGAACGACATCATGGAAGTGGTGTACTGAGGGTTCTGTCCTTCTCTATTATTACTGACTATTCTTATAACTCTTTAGTCTGTTGTTTCTTCTGATGCTTCAGCATGGGTTTCTGCTCATACTTCATTCATACCAGTTCTGATGTTTCTGTTAGAAATCTCTATGCATATGTTGTCAGTTGCAGCCATACCTGTAGTATTTGCTTCTATTGACATGTTGGTAACATATAATTGACCTATTTGGAGCATGTAATGTGAACATAACTTTAATACCAGGTGTCTCAAGATATGAGTACCAATATTTTGAATATTAATAGCTTATGAGTTACTGCTGTGTTTGTGTCAGTGTTATTTTTCTTGCAAGGGAGAAATTTAAGTACCAATATTTGAAAATTCAGTCTTTGCTAGATTGAGAGGTGTGAATGTCTGAAAAACAGGACAAAATCATTTTATTGAAGAAGAATGAAGAGTTAATGAATCCATCTTGTCAAATGATTTTTCTTTCAGATGCATCACAGTGACATTTTCTTGTCCTTATCTCCATTTACATTTTCTGCGTCTGAAATGTTTCTCTCCCAATGCAAATACTTCTCAGACTGAGCCTGGAGCTCATATTGAGAATGTTTTTTCAATGGGTATGATAAAGATGTTGAAGTGTCACAGTCTGTGGGGGTATTCAGATGTGAAAAAGCAGTCGGCTTCTCCAGAGGATAGATTGAAATAGGAATGAAGCAGAGGTGCCCTGAACATAGATTCCAGCAGAGGAGTCTGCCTCCCCACTGACAAGGCAGCTGAGTTAGGCTCTAAAGCAAAGCTGCTTCAGAAAGAACTTAGTTTATGAAGAAAGAAGCTGGTGCCCCAGTGTTAATAGTTATCCATTTGCATATGTCACTGACCTCTGAAGCTGTATCTCCTTTACCTGTTTTGCATACCTTTACATTTTTTCAGACTTGCTGCATATAATGAAATATTTAAATGTAAGAGGAAATAGGACACTTGATTCAGAGGTATATGTTTGAACTGTTCATTACTGCAGTCTCATGATGTCCAAGTAAAAAATACAACCAAGCAGGATAGAGGAACCAGATTCAGCAATTGGTAAAAAAATATAAAATAAAATAAAAATGAAAAAAAAAAAAAAAAATACTGCTTCACAGGAGATTCTCTATTGCGTCTGTCAAAGACATATGAAATGGTTTGTTCAATATATGACATTGTATTTATCATATAGTTATGAAAGCATGCATTATAATTTTCAGATTGCTGATGTTTCTCTTTCAATATCAAATGTGATTGATTTTCAAAACGGTTTATTCCTCTTCCTGGCTGCTGAACGCGTACAGTGGTCAGTAGGATACACAGGTGCTGGGAAATGTTCACAAATTGAACCAATCATTACCCATTGAGTCTTTAGAATATCTTGAATAATTAGGACAGATAAAAGAACACAGGCTGACAAGCATTTGTCACATTTAAGTCTGTTTATATACCCGGTGCTAAGAATGTTTATTGTTTTGAGTCGCTAGCTTTCCACTGGGGGGGAAAAAGTAAAACTTGATATTATGTCCTTGATTGTATTTCTGTTGCTGTGTAAGTAGACAATTAAGACTGAATCCAACCAGATGATTTAATCTGCAAGCTAACAGCACTTTTCCATAGAGAGATTGTGACTTCAACCTGGTGTCTAGTTTCTAAAGGGTAAACAAATGACAGTGAAAAGCAACATGTGTTGGGTGATGAACCTAAGTTCACACTACGTATATTTATTCATGTTTAACAATCAGTGTCATAGTTGAATGTACGATCAGTCCAGACATGAACTTGGAAACAATAAATAGCATACACACAAGAAAGTATTTAGTTCAGAACCTGTACCTAGATTCTTATCTTCTGAGATCATCTAATGCATTATCTCCTGCACACCAGCCCTATCCTGTGGAAACCTTCTTTGCATCTTCTAAATGTAATTGTTTAGGAAAATAATATTATTTAAATATGAAAAAGTCTTCAGTTAAGACTTTCAGTAAACTTAAGTAGCAGATCACAAAGCTCACCTGGCACATCTTTGAAGCATGAATCAAAGCACTTGCAATTGGGAGGAAGTTGTCAAACTCAGTTAAAGGCTATCTAGAGCAAAACATAGCTCAATCAAGGTGAAACACTTCAGTTTCTTACTACATGCACACAGATCTCTGGAGGCTCTGCTGTGTTTGTTATACTGCATGATGCAGAGAAAAGACTCTCAGAGAAAGAAAAAAAGCAGGCATACACAGATGTCCTTGGAAAAACTTTTGTCATCGGATTTCAGTGCCATGTTTCTTCACCTTCAGATGAATGCTGAATGTTACAGCTTAGGAACAATATTTACGTTTCCTTCAGACTTCTTTTTTTCCCCATCAAATACTTACAGCTTAAGAAAAACAAATTTACTATGAACAAACACACAAAAATAAAGCTGGTTAAAAAATACCTTCAGCAAATAATCTCACGGTGTTCTAGAATCTGGCAATCAGTCTTAGGCACAAATTTTAATGGCAGCAGATTTAAAATGTCAAAGCATGAACACCTTTTGAAAACTAATTGGCTGACCATTATTGTAATTTTTCAGACCACAAGAGAATTTTGCACCAGCTTTGTTGCTTTGGTTTCTTGACCTGCCCCACCTCAGATGATATTGCATGAATCACCCAACTTTTTAAAGCCTTACTTAAGATTCTGAAGGACTGAGGGTGTGTTGAGAGCCCTTGAGAGTGATGTGGTTCTAGATATTGCTGCTTTGGACTTCAGAAATGATGACTTAAAGTAAGTAACTTTCATCTCCTTACACAGATGTGTGCCCTGCACAGCCAAATGCTTTTCTTCACTTTCATCCAAAATTTTATTTAATTCTGAACAAAGTTACCAGAAAAATTACAATACGCTTACATAGCTTTCTATTTTCTCTTTTTGATGAGTCTATAGTTGCAAGCAGTACAGATGTCTGATTACTCACAGCCCTGTGTAGCGCATGCTTAGCACTGCATTTATTTTGGTAGGTAGTCTTCTGGGAGCAAAGCATGTCACAAAGCTATCAGATACTGTTCACATGCAGTAGCACAGTCTCTGTGGCACTGTTGCTTTGTGGAAATGGTTTTTGTTTTACTTCTCAGAAACAAACTAGAAATGCTCTGTCCTTTACAAGATGCTTTGTGTTATTGCTTAAGATTGCCAAAATTTCAGCTGAAACCATCACAAATTTATTCCTAAGATAACTTACCTCTTTTTACTGGATATGCACACACTGATTATTAAGGAGATAAATTGACCTGTTATTTAGGCCAAACCATTTTTCTAGCTAGAAACTAGAATTAAATGTGTTTAATATTTCCTTTAGTAGTAGCATTTAATGTAACTGCAAATGTTTATTCAGATGAACTAGTGATGCAGCAACATCCTGCTGTTGTGAGACCCTGCTCACAATATGTGACAGGTTAACTAATGGCCTCCTGACACCTCCTGAATGGTTTATTCATTTCCTCCCTGGACTTTGATTCAGAACAGAACATACTGAATATAGAAATCTGTAGAACCCACTGATACAATGGCAGAGAGTATTCTACTTTCATTAAGATCCAATTCTTAAATGGAAAGTACTTTCTAGATTCCAGCCCAGTTCATGAAATAGCTCCAAGAAAAATTCCTTTTTTTCTTATTACCACTTCCTTGGCATATTTATAATAATCATTTTCTTAGAGTTGATATTAACAGCAGTAACTATAAATGGAGATTATTATTATTATTTTGAAATATTTAATGTACAGGGCCTATATAGGCTCCAGTGTTTTTTAGTTTTGTTTGTTTTTAAGAAAAAAACAACTTGATGCATGGCTGGGGATCAGAAGTATGCAAACTGTTAATTGCTTTTGACACAAAGTGACACAAGCACCTTTGATATATAATTGGGGAGCAATGCAGTTTAACAAGTTTTAATTTCTGGTGCAGCTGGAAGACAAAGAGAAAGCATGAGAACAAATTAAATGGTATATAGGTCAATCATTCTATTACCAGTCTTCAGGGAACACATATCTAATTTACATAATTGTATTTCTGCTGCAACCAGACATACTGCTGTGCTAATACGTGTTCTTGGTGAGTCTATAAAAACACTGACGATGGCCTTTTCCATATTAAAGAAAGGAAAAACTGGGACTACAGGAGCAAATACATTATTAATTTCATCTAATCGCTATTTCAAGGTTAGCTTGACACAAACTACAAAGGGTCCCAGCAGCTCCACAGGTGGATTGTTGAATATTTTCCCTTAAAGCAAAGATTATGTTCTTGCATCTCTCACACACGCAAATAAATGAACTTAGCAACTTTCTGTGTTAAGTTCTTGAGAAGACTCTTGTTCTTTATGGGCCTCATCTGCTGAATTTAAGCATCCCTCTTTCAGGAAACTCATTTTTACTTTACCTATTTAGATAAAAGTTTAAATTCACACAAAAATATCTTGCCATCTTTCCTGTACGCTCTCTTTAAGTATTTGAAGGCTATATGCATGTGTGTATATATGTATACGTAATATAATGAAGCATATACAGCAAACATGACTTTAATTTCAGGGGGAAACAATATAAAAGCAAAATAAAAAACACTGCAAGAATTATTAATAAAAATGAGAAATTGAGCTCTAAATTCAGACAGAGCAATTATCAAAATGAGTTAACACAAATCATCTTTTCTATTAAATCTCAACAGCCAATGTTTTTCTGGAGATTCTTATGAAAATGTTGGCAGGATATTAAATCCATGCCCTTACATTCATAAATAAGAAAAACATGTTGCAAATGTATTAAATGGAAGAATATCAAATTATGATTTACAAAATTTCCTATGATTACCATATAAGTGATTTAATGCAAGAATTATGTTAGGCGTAGTTCTCTCCAACTGGAATTACATCCTGGAATTCCACGTAATTTGTGGCGTGGTTTGGTGATCTGTGTTTAGTGGCATGGACCTAGAATGAACTATAAAGAAAATTATTTTCTATTTGATATGTAATTTCTAGTCTAGGTATCCTTTCATGATAAGGCTGAGCTTACATTCTGCAGAATGGATCAAGCTGATCGTTTTCCTTTCTAAGAATTAAGAGGTGTGTAAGTAGTGGGACAGGTTAACAGAGGGGACAGATTTAAGTCCTCGCATAAGCTGTGTATTGCCAGATCTCTTTATGAAGAATTGAATGTGCCCCAACAGGGCAATGAAGAGTTCACATATTCACAGGCTCAAGTGGAGCCATGCCCCTGCAATTAGAGCTAGATTTCCTTTGAAGTAAGAGTCAGTAAAATTGCTCGAGTAAGTCACCAAGGACTCTTGGTTTAAAGGTAACTGTAGCACTGGGTTAGGATGGTAGTACTGGAAATAAAAAGGCTGGCAGAGTAGGGCAAGGAATCCTTGAGTCTGAAATGTTGTCTTAGGAGTATTCTCTTGAATGATCTTTTTAAAAAGAAATACAAATCTGAAATTAATCTCTTATTTGTCTTCTTAAAACATTTTCTTTTATTTCTTAAGTCAGGCATAGAGACGTGTACTCAAAGGGGAAATCTACATCCCAGTATTTTATTTTATTGCTGCTTATTTTAAACTAATTCCAGAAGTATTTGTTTAAAGAAAGTGCAAATTTAACATGAAATTCTAAATAAATAAATATATGCTGCAGTTTTTATTTAATTATTGTGATTAGTGAGCTATTTGGTGGTTCTCCCCTTTGTAGAAGCAAGTTCTGGTAAGTGTAATGAATGATTTCTAATTAAGGACTAGCAGAATTCATGACGAGAAATCTTGGTCAATTTATTAAAACTGAGTCTCTCTACACTGGGATAAACAATGTAGAACATTAAAATACTATGTCAGGAGTATGCTTAATTAAACTCTTATTAGCCAGGTAATTCTTTATAATTTAATAAGTATGACTTCTCTAATTTTTTGTTTTGGTAATTTTCAATTCTGTGTTTGTAGAAAGGAAAAACTTGCAAGCTATTTTTTTATTTAGCATTTTATTCATTATTATTAATTCATTATTCTGAGTGTATAAAATGGAATTTGGTCTAATCCCAATGTTTTTTGCTGTAATATGCAAAAAAAAAACAAAAAAAAGTGACTGGACAGAACTCAAACCTTTGAGATTTAACATGTACTTTGACTTCTGTGGTTTATGAGTTGCACTAAACATCTTGGTTTTATTTGGTGGAAAGCAATAATAAATTTTGTACAGATCGTTATGTGCTCACCCTGGGGCAGTCAGCTCAGGGAAGCAGTACACAGCTGCCAGCACAGAGATTTGTAGTCAGGATACAATTTCATATATGTACAGAGATAGATAGTTTTACTACTTTTAATGGGTGTAGGTACCTCTGTTTTCGATCACTACTATTATTTCTTAAGATGTCTGAATAAAGCAGGGAAAATATTGTGACTAAGGATGAATAAGTTTTAAGTTTAACTATTTCATAGCAATAGAGCTCTTCTACTGTTTTTATTCCAGCTAATGTAGAAAATCAGAGCCACAGCTTCTGTTCTAGGACTGAAAAACAAGGTTTTGTTTTACTAACAAATAGTAGTAATGAACAAGAATGCTGTGAAATTAGATGCTTAAAGAAAAGGTCAAATGGTATAAAGAGTGTTGTATTTGATGAAAGTTCAGGAGTGAGACCAAAAGCTGACATTTCATATACGGAAAGAAACAAAGTATTGGATGTGATTGAAATAGAGATAGATATGAAAGGCATTACGTGTGAAATATCTTTTGTAACACCACATCTCAGTGGTCCACACTGAGCCAATTGTGGGGAAGCACATGAGCTGAAACCTCAATCTAAATTTATGCAAATGAGAAAATACCACATGTGGAGCTGTTATGATAGGGATGCATCTTTTGATAATCACTGCCAGTAACACCAAAGACAGACTTGGAAATTTGGCATGTACTCAAGTACTTGCGTGTAATAGGGGCAAACACCCTTCTTAGTACCGTGTACGATCTTGTTTTCATTTTAGGAAGCAGATTTCCAAAAATTATTTCATTGAACTGTATTTAAATTCTGATTCAGTAAATCAGTCTGTAGAACAGAGATTCTCTTCTTTGCCTCCATTTTCCCTTCCACTGTTACAGTTTCTAATCTTTACAGTGTTCTTTTAAACTATTAAAACTACTTTCTGCAATGACACAGTTCTTTTCTTTTTCGTTGACTTGTGCTTTCTAATGTGTTCCTGCGTTTTGCAAAGGAGTTGTAATGCAATACAGCATACGTATGAGAGACACTGAGGGTCAGAGCAGTTATTTTGCGTTACTCCTTACTGGCAGAAGTCCTAGAGTCAGTAATATGGGAACAATTGATAAATTAGGAAAATCAATCACTGAAGATTATAACTGATGTATTTTCAGAAGCGGTCTGAAGCTTGCATTTCCATTTTCTGGAGCTGCAACTTGTCCTGGTTGGATAAGGTTCTCATGATTCCGTACTCTTAAATTCTAGCTGGCTGGAAGCATGTTCAAATATGGAGTTGCCAGCCAAGTATTACCTGCCTGAATACTCAGCAGATACCTGTGGTCAAACTTTCCAGTGTACTGCTCTTCTGTTTTTAAGACTCTGATATGTATTTGAGAAATAATGACTGGACTAATATCGAGTGAAATGCTCCGCAGAGAATAATTGTGAACATAAGGGGAGGAAAAAAAAAAAAAGCAGTGAATGACAAGAGAAGGAGAGATATCAAACGTAATGGGCAGTAAGGGAACTGCATGAAATGAAAGAAAAATACCCAGTCATCAATCTATCGTATTAGCTCTAAATTGCTAAAGAAAAACATGAGTAATCACAGAAATGATAGCAATGGGACCCTTCTGACTCAAAATTCAAGTGAAAATAGTCTGCCTCCAGTTTTTAGTACACTATTAGTTTGGCTTCGTTCTCAACCTTGTGATTTTATCTTTGCAGCCTTCTTGTCAGAATCCCAACTAGAAAGCAATGCAACTTCCAAATTTCAGCTTCTTTATATCTTAAAGCCCCCAAGCTTAAACTCATTCTTACAGCAAAATACAGTAAAATAGCGAGGAACTGTAACTGTGTGCATGGACTGCATTTTTCTCAGTTGTACATTTTTGTGGAACTAATTTGTCCTAATTCTTATTCACTAGCCCTAAATGAGGCAAAATGTTTTTTCTTCAAGCTACACACACACCTTTTTTTTATTTGATTTTATATGGACTGTATTTATTCTGCCATTCAGAAAGGCTGATTCGAATTAGAAAGAGAGGCACATGCACTTATCTAGAGAAAAGACCTCTAATTTCGTAATCCTTCCTTATTATATTGAATAGTACTTCCTCCTAGAAACAGCTGAGCACATTTTGATTTTTGCTACCTATCTAATAGCTTCTACATTAATCAATAATAATTAAACTCTTAGTAATAAACAAGCAATTAATCTTACTGAGTTTCTTTTTGTGCTTTTATTAAGATGTTTTTATGGGTAAAAGAGAATTCCCAGTCAAAAATTCCCAACTCTACTCATTGCTCTGATGTTTGAGTCATCCTGAACACTGAGTCCCTCCTCTTTTTCCACATAGATTAAAAAATACTGCCAGAAGTGGCATTGCTTCTAGGATTCACCTCAAAAACATTTCTTTACAGTTCACAAGGGAACACTGAAAAATTGCTTCCCTTTCTGAAATGTTCATAAAGTATACTGTTTCATTAGTTGTCACATACACATTCGTTTCTTTCCAGTTTCAAGCATTTTAAATCCATTATAATGTTCTGCCTTTCCCTTGAGTGAGTTTTTCCATGAGTAGTTAAAAAAAGAGCCCCTTTAGACACCCTGTACCACTCACGTCTTGTTCAGCAGGAGCAGCCTTCTTATGATAGCACAGATAAAATTAAAGCAGAATGCTCCAAGAAAAATGTCAGCTTCTCCTCTGAATTTAAATTATTTCATCCTAATTATAAGATGAATATGTACAGTTGTCAGAACTAGTGCTTTTCCATGTCTGGATATAGGTTTGGTGAAAAATTGTTATTTCTAGAACACCATACAAAATGCTAAACTTACGTAAGAAAGTGCAAATTTGGAAAAGATTATCTGAAAAAAAAAAAAAAAAAAATTCCCTCCAAACATCTGCCATAATGCAACAAAGATAACCAGTAGAAATGGAGGGAAGAGATTTATGAAGTGTAACATTCGCTTAACAGTAATTGGATGTAAACTGGTCATTAATAAATTGAGTTTATCTGACTGACCAAATGATCTTTTTAGTAGAAATGAGAATTTAGAGAAATGAGAAAAAGCTACTTTAAATTATTCTTGACATTTATGAAAGGGATTCTACAGCATCTTCAACTAACATACTAGCGGATTGAACTTTTTTGGTTCTTTTTTGCTATGTTAGCAAATAACACATCCTAATAGGATCAGATCCCTGAAGAAAATATGGTTCACGCTAATGTCCTTGTGTATGTTTTGGTGAATTTTATTTTGATCTGTCTCTAGTCCAGTCTGAAACCATAGTTAGTGGTAGAAGTATACCTTCCAGTTTAGTTCCTTTTGTGAGAAGATTCTGTGTCATGGGGTGTATGTGAATGCATTTTTTTAATTTATTTTTTTTGAACCTGGAATGTTCTTTCAAGGCCAAACTTGGTACACGAGTAGAATAAAATTCTGACCTGTAGAACTCTGTAGAAATGTTTCTAGTATTAAAGATGGAGAAAAAATATGGTTAGCATAGAAAGGGTAAAAATATTTTAATACTTCACACAAATTATATAATGATAAAAAGTCATTATAGAATGACTTTTATTACAGAGAAGATAAAGAAATGAAAAATTATGAAAGTTACAAATCCAGTGACATAATGACCCTCATATATTGATGCTTCTGCCTGTGATTAATTGTTGATCAAGATACTGTCTTGTTTTAATTAGAAGATAAGTTGGTAATATGTCAGTGTAGGGATTGATTAAATACTGGAGTTACTATCTTAAACTCAGTCTTTCAAAATACTTCACTTTTCTTCTACTAATTTGAAGATGATTATTAAATGTAATATGTTCAAAATAACCTGAAGAAACTGAGTTATTCAAGCTAATACAAAATAATTGTTCTCTCCCTTTCATTCTCCCTTCATACAACTAAACAAACGTCACCGAAACCTTAAAAGGTTATATGCAGTATGGTTGGGATGTTTAAGGGGTTTGTTTCTATACAAAGAGCTCTTTGATCATCTATGTGTTCCATTGATTTTGGATTGTTTTATTTCTTTTGATATAAATACGTATTAGAAATTGATAAGGTACAGAGAATGATCATGAAAATGGAAAATTCGTCAGTGGAAAACTGAAGAAGCTTTATAAAAAGAAAAGCAAAAGAAAATTAGGAAGTTTGTGTTCTGTTGTACTTTTCGAAGTATAAGAAAACAGACCATTAATGTAACATAACAATCATTGGGCTTAAAAGTCCAATGGAACTTTGGAAATCTTCAAAAAGGGCTAAAAAAGGATAGCTAAATTGTATAATCCTTCTGCTAGTAATCACCACCACAGAGAATCTCCCTAGAGTGAAGTTCTCTACATGCATCTTCTAATAAATTCAGAAGTGTTTTTTTGGTTTTTTTTTTTTTTTTTTTTTTTTGAAGTGTTATATTTTTAAGAAATAAATACATTATTCTAGTTTAGAAAAGTGCCTCGTTCTCCATGGTGTGACTCAGTGCAGTATCTCATTTAAAACAGAGATGAGAGTGGAATCAGAGTTTCTGCTTTGAGGATCCAAAGGAAAGAAATGTGAAAACCAAATAAATATAATTTAGAGTCAGCCTGCTCTATTTCACCACTCTGGTACCAGTCTGTATTTTCAACAGAATTTTTTTTTCCACTCAGAAAACTGTAAACAAGAGTGTCTGCTCTTGTAGTCAGAGCATTATTCCTCTTCTTTCAAACAGCAGCAGTCCACAATGGAGGATGAATGCCTGGGAATTCTTGGTACCTGGATATTTTAATAGATTTTCTTCTTTCTTTTATCCTTTTCACTTATAGAGAGTTCTTGCTACAACATAGCTAGGGACTAAGGCCTCTCCTTTGCCTACGAGTTTCATGTTGTGCTTTTGAAATGTAGCTTATGAAAGTCTGTTGTAATTCCACCCTAGAAGACCAGAAAATGTCTGCGCTTCTCTAGGTGTACTAGAAAATTCATGCTGGGGATGCAGACAATTTGTGTGTTTTGTAAGAGGGGAGGTGAGTGTCTGCCTGAAATTAGTTTTCCTGAAGGCATCTTCAGTGTTAGTCCTTGGTAGATATTGTTAATGCCTAATAAACCGTTCGGAGTAATGAAGGCACTCAGCAGTTGTGTCTTTGGGAAGTACTTCAAAACACAGGTTGAAGTCCCTGGGAATTTGTTTTAATTCAATTCTATCATTTAATTTGTCATCTGTCTAGTAAAGCAGTTCTGCTCTCTCATAGGGTATGTTATTCTGCGAAGAGAAAGAAAACTTTCAGATATTTCTTTATATTTGTGAGTCTGGTCCCAGGTAATTATCAGATACTTTAGTTCCTTTGAGGGAAACCATAGATTTGAAAGATGTACCCTTCATAACTATAGATGTAAATCTCCCATTCTGAAGGCAAGTGAGAAAGATGCAGCTGGTGCTTGTTCATCTAAGACCTGACAAAAATAAAGTGTGCAAATTATCAAGAAAGTCTGATTTACTAACAATTTTAACAACTTTATAGTTTCAATATTGTTTGTATTCCTTTATGCCTCTTTGAAGTCGTAATCGTATCTTCACATAATTTTTGACATATGTTACCATGCCATATTTTCATAGCAGCAATGGCTGCAGTCTGTTCAGTCAGTTTGATGGGAGAGTGCAAGTGTGTGTGGTGAACCTCCTTTTTCTACTTCATTTTTTCTTGTTACACAGTAATTCTTCCTACTCAGAGTTAATAGAAAAATAAGGAAGTGTGACTACTTAGTATGTACCAACTCATATATAATCTCTTCTTGATGTTTACTCTGTTAACAGAGTCATGTTACAGGCTAAGTAAAATAAATTCTTGTTTTTCTTTGTTGTTGTTTTTTTTTTAATTAATACTTGGTTATTTCACATATTATGCACTATAATATTCTGTAAAGAAATTTATTTGTAGCAGAGGGTGACTGTTTGGGGGCAGCTGTAACAATGTCAAGAGAGGGAGACTTACAAGGGTCTGCTATAGCATACTTGTAGTTAATACCAACAGTCATTTTTAGCAGGTATTTCTGATTCTTTACAAAAGGTTTATTTTTCAAGAAAATAGCACCTAGTATTATATCATCTTCTCTCTCTCAGAAACAGACAAATCTTCTATTCTATGATTTTAATTATTTTTCCCTACTGTACCAGCCAATACCAAAGCCTTAAGAACAAGTTAAACACTCTACACAATTTTTTAATTCAAAAGAGATGGTATGTTTACTTACTAGCAGCAGAACACCTTCAAAGTTGTCTCCCTTCAATATATAATGAGTTTCTCTCTACATGACTTTGCAGTAGAAAAGTTTGCTTGAAGTGAATTAATTACTTTTAGGTAGCTTTCCATACTTGAAAATGCATCAGAGTTGAACTCTGATACAATTGAGTTGCATTCTGAGAATTACTACAACAGCCTTAGAAAGTTATTATCTCCTAGGTACAGTAGTGGATGCTGACTATCAAGAACTTCAGCATTTATATTTTTCCTAAGGAGGTTTGTTTTTTTTCCTTGCCTCTGGCTACTGAGGAGAAAATTGTGATTTTAGTGGGCAAAAAAAACCCCAAACCTTAATGGCTAGCTGTGTTTCTGAGACTGCTAGAAGTGGCTGTGAAAAAAATAAATCAATGCACAGAGCTAAAGGACAATGGTCAGAAGGACTCGTGCTGCAGCTCACCATGTGTGTTCTGCAACATGGATATCTTTGCTATTTAAAGAAATCCAACAACCATCTATTGTGGATGATACTGTCACAAACAGCATTACTTGAAAGGCCAAGTTCTTAACATAACTGTTACATGTCATTCCAACTATTGATGAAGAATGCTATGTAGGATGATATCGTTCAGTGTATTGGTAAAGAGAGAATAAGGCTACAGGCTACTAGTTATCTATAGGATCATTCCAAGCAGCAGGACTGATGAGATAATACAGGGACTGTAGCAAGTGACAATACTGCAATTACTTGCACTTAGCAGAAAAATTTAAGATCTGACCCTTGTTATGATGTCATCTGAACCAGCAAACGTTTACTGTGGTTTGGGCAGGCAGCAAGCAGAAACACATTGCAAGTTTTAATATGTTAAGGATCATTAAGTTGATTGTGTCAATTTGTTAAAGTGCCAAGTAATGATTTTACAGGTAATTAGACTTTAACAGGCAGAAACAAATTTATGTCCTTCTTGTTTTTATGGCGCAGGTAATGATAGATGTACTATCATACAAGCTGTTGTTTTTAGGTACACAACATCTCTTAATGTCCTAAAGCAAATGAAATATTACATGTCAGGAACTGATCAGTGACTGTATAAAACACATTAGTAGCTTTTCTTCTTTTAGCTACTTTTAATCGAAGCTCGTTCATCATGTCATAGAAAGATGGAATGTCTCAGGTTATTCTTGCTACATGGAGAAATGGCAGTGAACCTTTAAGGTCAGGAGGACAAGACAATAGTTACAGGTTATTACAATTGTTTTTCTATAGCTGAGCCTCATACTGCTGTAGTAGATCTTGTTTCGTTTTCTCCCAGCTGTGTGAATACGTAGAGAATAAAGAGAAACACACTTTTTTGTTTGAAAAGGAGTTTCTGTTTTAATTTGTTTCCATTGCAGTTTGACTATTTTCTGTTTGTGTACTTCTCTAGCACTTGTCCACCAGAATTGCAACAAACCACAGGTATTTTATATTTTGAAGAATAGCATTTATGGGAACAGTAACAATTAGTGCCTCTTTCTGACGCTATTACAACTGCTCAGGCCGGGTGATGATTCCAGCTAGCATCTTAATTCTAGAAATTAAACTAACAGTAAACGCTTTCTGGTATTAACTGAATTCTGTATGTGGAGATTCCTTTACAGTTTCTCTGAGATCCAGGACTATTAGCTCACAAAAAGATGTAGGATAGAAATTGGCTGGTGGTTCCACTCTTCTGTGCAATACTTCTGATACAACTCAGAGGTTAATTAAAGATGGTGCGATGAGGCTGCTTCAGCTTTTCAGCTGTGTTGCTATTTTCTGCTGATGGAAGATAACACGAGGAGAGAGTGTAGATGGTCCATACATTTTTCATTGCTTAGAGAAGATCTGTTTTTTGTTACGTTTGGCTTTTAACAGCATAGAGCTTCCTGTCAATCAGCTCTATTGTTAGTCGAATTGATTACTACTAAAATGTGGAGCTGTAGTCTGCCTGGTGCTGCCTGTTGTCTGACACTTCAGAAATTAGATGTTTACTTCAGTGCATTCTTACATGTAATTACAGCATTGCTATTCATGACGATATAGTTAAAAATGTGTCACTAGAAGAGCTATTTTCAGCAGTGAATAACTGAATAATAATTTATCTGAGGCCAAAACTGAGTAAAAGGGTCATGTCAGCAGGTGCCCCTTGCTGTCACAGCTACAAGAGGACAACCACCCCTTCTCCTCTCTGAAAATCAGAGCACGCTGTGACTGTTTACCTGACCCTGAGAAAAAAGCAGTTCCACAGTCTGTACACAAAACAAAAAGTAAACCATAGTTTTCTGTTTCAGCCCTGAATGGATGCACTTCTTTGCAAGAGCACTTCAGCTCTCATCTCCTTACAGTGGCCTAGCATAATGCTGTTCCATTAAACAGGAATAAAGGACTGAGTGGTCCTTGCACAATTTTTAGTACAAAGATCTGCATGTCCACCATAAACATAGCTTTTCTAGTTTTAGAGAAAAACTGTTTTAAGATGTTTTAATTAAACCAGTGAAAAGTAAATGTGATTTATGCTTTCAGCTTCAGGTTGTGTATCTCCAGCTACAAACCAGCCTGAGCGGAGCTGGGACGTGGAGAGGGGCTGTTTCTTTGTTTTTACCACAGCCAAGAGTGAGCTGTGCTGTATTACATAACACTGAGTAAACATGCCCAAAATATGAGGTTTGTTACCACTTTGCAAATCTGGAGATTTCAGCAGCTTCTATTTTTAGATAAGCAAATTTTTCTTTCAAGCTACCCTGTTGTGTGGCTTTTGAAATAAATATGGACTGATTTCAGAACTTCAATTCACTTCAGCAAGGAGATAAGTAGAAATTGATAGAAAGAACAGATTCTCTTTAAACTTTTATTATAACAGATGATGGAAGAATTGTTGTTATTCGTGATTCTGAAATAGAAGCAAGTGAATGATAATTTGTAATAGTAACTGAGAAACTGTTTGTCTTTATTACCTTAAATCTGTATGCTACATTTGGTCCAGAAGAAAGGGATTACATTCTACATCTAGGGGGGAAAAAATGCAAGTTTTTGTCATGTGCACTTAAATGAATTAATTCATTTGTGGCATGTTTAAAATTTTAAATTGTACAAAGAGAACAGAACTGTGCAGAAATGTTATTAGAGTTCCATAATGAGTGTGTCTCTGTGAGAACACATCCTGCAGTAAATTCTGTGGCCAAACATTAGTTATGTCTTTTGAAACATAGTCTTTTCTCTGTTCTGAGGCTACTCAATTGAGTCTGTCTACCAATTAAAATAATCTTACTCTGTTTTTGATCATGCCTCATCTGGTTGTCACTTGATTGTATTATGAAACCAAAATGAATGACATTGTTAGTTAATATCAAAGCAAAAGATTACAAGTGCTTTTGCAGTTTAGAGAAAACTTTGTAAGTGTGGTTGTTTGATCCCTGTATGGGTTCAGAAACAACCAGCAGAACTGCCTATAGCCGTGCTTCTCATGTAGCTGTCAAGCAACCTTTCTTGAAGTTTGCAAACATCAATTGTTTGCCACGATATAAAATGCTTTTGCTGTATTGTTTACATTCCATTGTAACTAGTACTGTGTCATTCCTAAAGGGAAATGGGGCTTCTGAGCAAGTTACAGAACTCCCTATCATTGAAGGCACGGTGGAATCTCCATTAGAAATGTTCAAAGCTCAGCTGACGTGACCCTGAAAACCGTGGTCTGACTTTGGATCTAACTGAAACTGTGTGTGCTTGGAGTGCAGAGGGGGAGCGGAGAACCCCTTCCAACCTCGAACATTCTGACATTTTGAGTAAAGACAAATGAAACAGTTTCCATAATTTGGTAAATGAGTGATAATATCCACCCAAATGTTGTTTACTTTGATACAAAGTTATTGTAACTGCTGTCTTCCACGCTGCCCAGCCACTGGAGGTCAGTGATGACCTAGATTACTTCTGGAGTTAATTGAAAGGTCTGTTAGATCGCCAGATTTTAAAAATGATTGAGACGTTGTTGCCTTTAGGAATATATTTTTCATCAAAATGAAAAACCATTAGTTTGTAGCAGGTTGCCAATTTCAAGTGGCAATTCTGAAAGGCTGCTGCTTTTAATTCCTCAAGTTTGAGGTCTGAGCGCAAATGCGCCAGCACAGTGGTTTAGTTAAAAACAAAACACATCTCTCTGTGGCTATTTTCTGACTATTGCTGTACCTATAACTATTCCTGTCTGTTTTATTATGCATTACTTATGTTTTCTTATAATGATTAAATTTTGAAATAAGTTGTTTCCATATACTAGTCTGTTTATGCTGATAATGCTCTTAATAGCATTTAAATGTCTGGACTATTGTATATCAAAAAATCTCGACTATCTAATGTAGCTGATGATTTGTTTTTCTTTACAAATGTTGCTAAGCAGGCTTTGTTAGGTTGTCATCTGGTTTCATTTTGTTTTCTGTCTAGTCACAAAATGGTTCAGGAGCAACTTCGCGTTATTCAGCTAAGAAGTGCACATCTACTTAAGATCACAAAAGAGAAAGTACTTTCAGTAGTTAGATTGAGCTAGTTTATCTTTTTCTAGTCATAACTTGTTATATTTAAATGAGTCGCTCCGTGGCCAATTACTTTCACAGCTCATCATCTTCTATACAAAAAGCTACCCGTACTGCTGCAGCATGTTGTGTCTCCATCCATTCATATATATTACAGTATTTGTAAGATATGATGCATAACTATATTCCAATAAAGTCACTGAGTCAAAAGCCAGGATTTTATTTCCCTTTATTTTTAATGGTATGATTATGAGAGCCTCAGTGAAAGCCAGCATAGGCTACTATGTTCTTATCAGGGTGATTTCTGCTGCAAATTGCGGTTTGAGGATTAATCCCTTCACCTTTTGTAATTCAGAAGTAATTTCAAAACCCTGAGAGAAAATTATATAAAGTATTTTACATTCCTGGTGGGAAGAAGCCTTAAATGATGATCAACTCATAAAAGTCAAGATAGAGAGAAGATCTGCATCTGACTACATGGTGCCCCTGAGAGCTACAAGCTGGTTTTATTGGTCATTTTAGCTTTTAAAAAAAAAAAAAAAAAAGCCTGCTGCCTTTGGTCATGCTGCAGTCAGAAAAGAAAAAAAAAAAAAAAGTAAGGAGGCCTTGATATCCTGTTTTAATTTATAGCTTTCAAGTTTAATGCTTGTGTGAATGTATATTTAGCTTTTCTCTAGAATATTGTGTTCCCATATCTTTCCTTGCATATTTGACCTTTGGGCTAACAATGAAGAGTTGCTGAATCATGACTTTATCTGACAAATCTGACTTACTTTCTCCATCAGTATTCTTTTCTGCTAGTTGTTACAAATTGTTGCCTGTCCTGGGAATGTCTGGGTTCCTGGCTTTCAGATTTTAATCACTCCCTTTTCCTTTTTTTCTGACAGCAGCGTTAAGGGGAGGCACCCTTCTGTCTGTGTTAATGCTGCCCTTTAAAGGTGTTCCATGTTTACTGAATGGAAAAAAATAACTGTCTGTATTTTTGCCTGATCTGACACTTTCCTGTGTGATACTGTTTATACACATACTGCTAGATTTGCATTGGTTGTGTTGTGCTCCTGAAGTTGAATTTGTAAATTGGTGCATCTGGGGCTTACAATTTCTTCCTGTTTCGGTAAGATTGTAGAAATTTAGATACATTTTTATGATTTACCACAGATTTGTTTGTCCCTAATTTCTTAAAGCACTTCAACAAATTGTGCTCATAGAAGTCAATCTCATTCTTCATTACAACCATGGAACACAGTCTTTCTTTAAGCAGCAAGCAGTCAAATATCCCCTTGCTATAAAGTATGTGATGCAAGCCATACAAAACTTTCTTATCCTCTTACTGAGGATATCAGCTCATTTATTTTAATTTTTAAATTTAAGAAATCTTCAGTTCATAGAAATATAAATTTCTTTTACAAAATTAAAATCTTCTGATTCACCCATGTTTTCATAAAATTCTGCTTAAGGTCAGCCTTTTCATGCTACTTGTATTAGTGAAAATATGTGGTGAAACAGGTATTTTGCAAATATATTTCCTCCGATTATTTTGTGTTTCTAGAATGATTAAGACAATTGAGGAAGGAGGAGGAAATGGGTTTCATCACAGAAGCTTTTCTTCGCTTAACATTCCTTTGTAGAGAATGTTTTAATGTGCTGAGGGATATGCAATTGTAACAACCACTATTATTTGAGTTGCTTTTATACATGCATAATGTACTTATGCTCTATTTTATGTAATATAAAACTCAAATGTTAACTGGGGACTGTGGAGTGTGGGCAAGGCTCATGTCAATTATACCATAATCAGCAGGCATTGTAGTATGCTCCAGCACGCAGAGCACAGCATAATGTGTTCTGCTGCGTGAATAGACTCCAAGTAGCTGTGTGGCTATTTGCAGAGCACTATAGCTGCGTCAACTTTTACTCCACAATAAAAGTTTATTTTTCTAATTCCATTGCATAATTGACAGTAAAAGATACTAGGAATTAGTAATACAAGAAATGAAGAGAAAGAAGTGCACACCAGTATTTCTATAGTAATTTAAAAGGTCAGAAAAACCTTTAACGATGGATTCTACTCATTGGCGAAGCCCTGTGCATATCAATGCAAATGTTTAAAAAAAAACATGTGGAGGAAGAGCATGTTTTAGTCAGGAAGTAAATTGCTTGATAATTGGAAGAATCACTGGCTAAACATCAGGGAAATACAATTTGAAGGAAAAGATCGTGCCTATTTATAGTAATTTGTTTAACACATCATATGGAAAATACAAGAAGCTTTCTTATCCAGCAAAAATGGATATTAGTACTTCAAGAAAAACAGTAACTCACAATGGGCATTTATGTCTATTTTAGAGTGCATTTTTCAAGCTTATTTGTAGATCACTCCAAAAGTAATGCCTCCTATTTATTATATATTTATTTATAACTATAACAGATAAAAAGAGCACAAAAAGGACATTTGATAGAGCAAATTCTCAGCTACAATACACTATTTTACAACGTAGTCACCACCGTTAGTCAGTTTGCGCAGATGAGCTGATCGAGGTGCTCTTTCTTTGGTGGTGTGACACCTGTGCATGGCTGTAGGAAACGTGGCTTGTATTTCGTGTCACTGTTGCGACTGCTGAAACGCATGACCCACCATCTCACTGCACTCACATCTACTGTTTCATCTTCATAAACATCCAGCAAGTGTCAGTGTTCCATGTCAGATGCCATTCTGTCAAGCTGCCCCACTGCTGCCGTCTGTCACACAGCAACAAAATATAGTGAGATACCGATGGGAAGGTTCAACCTCTACTGCCATCCTATCGACATCTGCCTCTGATTGTAAGGGCCAACATAATAAAATAGGAGGCATTACTTTTGGAGCAGCCTTTGTTGTTTCCAAAGGGTGCTGATACTGCACAGTAACACAGGTGATGTTGCAGACATGGTTAGAAAATAATCTGTGATATGGCACTTTACTGCTTGAGCTTCCTGACTTCCTGCATTCACCTCGTTTGGGGTTTCCACAATCCTGGGCTTCAGCATAAAGCTAGAGGAGTAGAGTTTTCTTGTGTCCTCCAGCCTGTGGTAACAATCCGCGCTTACCTTTTGTTGCTAAATCTCGCAGGAGGGGTTGTTAAAAGGACTACAGTGCCCTGTGCTGTGCTCAGGGGCTTTATCACTGTTCCCAGTAGAGAAAGATGAAGAGACAAGAGAACCACCTGAAAAGAGATCACTGATGTGTATTTTAGTGCTGGAGGAGTGAAGAAAAGGTAGTGTGAGAGCTGAACAAGAATGCTGTCTGGAATTCCCAGAGAATATTTGCTGCGTTTTGATTTTTTATTTTTTTGATTTTGTAGTTAAGCAATTAACGGAGGCACTTCAAAAGTTCAACGATTTTAAATTGTCTGCAGTTTTCGTGGTCTATGTGGAGAATGACTCTGTGTTCAGGGAGAAACCGCAATAGCTCTGAAAGAAGTATAATGACTTCTTCATAGTACTTCCTAAAGAGAACTGGTTTCAGACTTAAGGAAATTAGAAATTATCTTCTGGGCTGTGAACTGAATGTAAAGTAGGCAGCTCTGAAGCATTTAATGTCACAGAAGTCACCATGATTATGGTTCTTATTAAGCAACGGTGTGTTTGGTTAAATGAAATTTTTATGAAATTTGACTGAAATTGTCACCAAACTTCAGCAGAGGAGGAAAGCTGACTCCGGCAGAGGTGGTGTTCGTGTGCCAACTGCACCCACATGCAAGTTCTGCAGAGAAAATGTAAGGTTTGATCCATCTATGACAGCAGCTTCAGCCATCTGTAATCACTGTGGAGCTGGTCTGCATTTCTTTGCAGTAAATGTGGGTGACCAGGTTATCTGCTCACTGACTAGGGGATCATTTCTACGATGTTGTCTCTGGCTGGGTGGATGGGGGGAGAGCAGTGGATGTAGTTTACCTTGATTTCAGCAAGGCATTTGATACTGTCTCCCACGACATCCTTATAACCAAACTGAGGAAGTATGGGATAGAGGAGTGGACAGTGAGGTGGGTTGAGAACTGGCTGACTGGCAGAGCGCAGAGGGTCGT
>JAOWBP010004006.1:7151885-7280450 GCA_028571105.1 Tragopan temminckii
GCAGGGGGGTTGGACTCGATGATCTCTGAGGTCCCTTCCAACCCCTACAATTCTGTGATTCTGTGATTCTGTGATTTCAGTTCACTGACCTGTCATTCTCATTCAGTGACCCTATAGGCAGATCCCAAAGAGTTTCTAATGTGCGTTGTGATACTGACAGCACTGATACTACAGCAGTTGTTAAACAACTGTAAAAAGAATCCTAGCACACTGAAAGGCATTTTTACCTGGATTTTTTGCCTCTAATAGCTAGAAGAGAAAGCAGGTCATTTCTATCCTCTACAATATTGAAACGTAAATAGATGTGTTAAAGGAAAGTGAGTAAACACTTACATACAAGAGGAAGCAACTGTCAGGTGCAGAACCAATAAAGAAAGGAGTAGGAGCATAGGCAAGTATTTGAAGCTGTGACAATTCAAGGTTATTGAAAATGATTATATACTTTGCTGGTGTGTGAAAGGTAGCTAGGCTTGCTGCCACGCATTTTAGCAGAAATTGTCTGGAATAAGCCGTTTTCTGTTTATTACTAATAAAATGAATACTTAAGTAATTGGAGAGTGCTGTCTCAAGGAAAGTAATAAATAGGCATCAGGTGGCAGTTAAATTTGTTTTGGGAAGGCAAAAGATTGAGACTACAGTAAATATTTCATTTTGTAGCTATTTCTATTGCTAGAGTTTCAGAAAACAGAGCTTTGTTATCAGAAGAAGATGCTAAGCACTGTAGTTCGTGTTTGTGGTCTGTGTGCAGATCAGAGAAGTTACTGCCCTGAAGTAAAGCTCAGTTACAGTGCTTATCACTTGAAACTATGTGTAAATCTGCACATGGGAGCATAGTGCATACTGACTAGGAAATAAGAGGTATTTTCTTTTAAATATGCCTATTATCTCCAAGTGAGAGCAAGTTATGGCATAACCATGGGATTTCAACTGAAGGCGTGAGGTCACTGTATAAGCCAAAGCACACTAAGGTTCTTCACAGAGTAAGGGCAAGCAGTAATCCCCAAAAGGGCACTTCTGAAGAGCTGCAACATCTATTACTTTCCAGCAGTCTCACTTCCATAAAAACAGATTTGGAAAGTGAAATGTCATATCCTTACATAATTCTTTTTTAGTGTATCTTAAAATAGTAATCTCCTGACAAGTCGTGCTTCCAGTGTAACTAACTAGTAATCTTACTTGTAGGTTGTATAACCATAGGAATGCAGGGCTGAGAGGTATCTCAGGAATTATTTATGTCTGAACTTATAGAGTGCCTTGCACGCCTCAGTATTTGTCCAGCCTCTATGCAAAAGCTCATGCAGGTTGTGCCACAGCTGCCCTCCATGTGGGCCCTTTAGGAAGGAGGAAGCTGTGTATGAAAAGCAGCTCGGAGTAACTGGGTGAATACAATCCTGGAGGGGGTCTTTGTTATAATGTTTAAAAACAATTGCTCTTTTTCATCTGAGTCCTAGATTAACCAAAGCATGCTAAAACTATTAAGTCAGGCATTTACTAAAAAGCCCTAAGAATTAGTTTAAAAATTGAGTAATTAGAACCATGCTGCGATGACATTACTTTTCTGATATTACTTCTGACTGAAGCCTGGTCTAACCGCAATGCTTTCATTAGTTGCTCTATGTAAATTATCCAGGAAAGAATGCCGTATGTTTTCAATTATATTTTAATGGAAAAGAACAAGTTATTTTCTTTTAGACTGTAAGAGTGGTAGATATGCATAAAATTGGCTTTGCAATCATTTTCATTTGCAGAAGATTGGTTTGCTATAATTTATCTTTGTGAAGGGCTTATAATCAGCTAGAACTTAGATTTACATAAGATTAAAGTTATTTTTAAAAATACCTGTATTCCACAGTACAATATAGTACTTCTTGATGAGCGCTAGTAGCTGCAGTCTGTGACTTGAATGGAAGTAGAAACACACTTCTTTGGAGGAAAGTCTTACAGAAACAAGTTAACAGATGCTGATGGCTGACAGCAGCTAAAAGAACTTCCATCTTGAGTATGTCTGCTTTAAGACCATGTGAAGGACTGCAAACTGTAACAGTTAAATTGTATTAATGTTTAAATAAAAGATCTCCACTCCTAAAGCGCACTAACGAAAAACAGCAATACACCAGAAAAACTTACATCTGTTGAGCTCTAAAAAGAGGATTAAATGAGAAAAAGAAATCGTAATGCTGATCAGAAATAGCGACTGGTTCTGATTTTTTTCTTTATTTATAAGCATTATCCACCTGGATTTTCTTGATTTGATTGTGGAGCTTTCAGTTTTTAATGTGATTTACTCTGTGTGAATATCCAAAACTAAAACACATCGCTCATTCTGAAGCTTTTCATGCGGTGTATATCTTTTGTGAAAACTGCAACTTTATGGACGGCTCGTGCACACCTATGTGATGCATACATACTGGAAAGAAATAATTGCTAAAACATGATTTTAGGAAAAAAATACTTTCATTTGCTTGAGAATTAAAATGAAGTGAAAAATCTGAACTTTGCATAGCATTCTAATAACTGGTTTGATTAAGGACAGTTCTGTGTAGATTAACCGGTTCTCCTAGCATATATTTGTCTTGTTTTTAGTTTTTCTTTTGCTCTAGCAATTCTAATTTACATGTTCCTTTTACTCTCTTTGTAACTTGGTCCAAAATTCAGTTGTGTATTAAAAAGTTCACTGGATGCCTGAGTGGCAATAGCTTCATGCTACCTTAGTCCAACAGCCATCTCCTCTTCTTTCTGTACTCCTTTACAGTAGTAATTTTTGTAATCCCTTCCACTAGGTAGCTGCAAAAGATTAGAAGTGTTTTCTCACTCTGAAGTAGTCAAATGGAAATGTTACCATTCAAAATGAATTGTGTATTCTCTATCTAGAAACAGTGTCATACCACTTGAATTAATGGTGAAAAGTGCTTCCCATGATTATCCTATGACTAAAAGAAGGTAAAAATGAGAAAGAAAATTGCAGCAGTTACTCACATAGGAGGAGAGGCTCACTGGAACATGCAGGGGGATCTAGCCACTTCTTAATTGGGTGTAGCCCTGGAGTCAAAACATTAAGGGATAATAAACCATTAGTGTTTGAGTAAGGTTGACAGATTACACACCTTTGTTGGCACACATACGGATGCTGCAGAGTATGCAGATGGACCTAAGAAAAGAGCTTCAGACATTGTGTTGGAGACAGAGCATCCCCTGCAAAATTAAATGGAGTTGCCAGAGTTTAATGGCTACAGCCTCAGAGAAGACAAAGATGCTATTTTTTTTTCAACATGGCGAAATATTAGATGTCAAGATAGAAGTATGAGATTGGTCATTTACTGGAGACAGCAATCTAGTCGTTTTAAGAGTAAAATAGCAAGGCTTCCAATATCAGAACAATAAGAAATAAATCCAAGCGCTACAGAGCTTTAAAACTGAAGAGACTGACAAATAGTATTTCATTTTTGAAATCTTTTTGATAACTTCAGTGGTTTGGGACTTACCTGGGAAGGCCTTACAGCTAACCAATATTCACACCATTTCATTTTGGGAGATGTGTTTCCGTAAGGCAGAGTTACCACGGATAAAGAAAAAAGCTCAGTTTCTTTTTTTCACTGACAAAGAAACAAAATCAAATCTAAACATTTGTGTTTGTGTGCATGCAAATTGCACACACACAACATATCCCAATTAAAAATAATTTTTCAGCATTTGATATGCAGCATATGTTGCTACCCGATGAATTACTGCGCTATTCTGTTCGTTATAAGAACTTGTATTTTGAAAAAGTACACATGGTTAGTAGCACTGTGCTATTTTTAAATTAGCATCTCTAGCATAGCTTTAACAGAGAAACAAAGGCAGATCTAGGCTTTCCTTCCCTACGCTACTATCCTCCTCTCCTGTCTGTCTGGGCTTCTGTGGCTCCCCGTGTCCATCAGCACGCAATGCGCTGAAGTTCGTGCAGCTCAGTGTTGTGCGCTTTGGGGATTTCTGTTGGGTTGTGGGGTTTTTCAGTCTCATGGTATCATTTCCTCGTATGGACTTCTGAGAAAGAATGTGTAGAAAGTATATTCCTTTTCATCTAATGTCATTAGAATATGTGAAAATATGATCTACAAAAATTTCCCTGCTTGGAAAGATGTTAAAACACTTTTGGTGGTGTTATTCCACTCTTTATTCATCATTAACTAAACATTTTAAATGAGTACAGTATTTACTTTAGTGATGATCTTTCCTCCTCCCTCATAACATATTTTGCAGTTTTTCCCAGGGCATGCTTTTATGTGTGAATGATACTTAGTTGCTTAAACGCATCATCCAAATTCCCCTTAATTTTCAGTGGCATCTTTCACTGTCACACATGCATTCGTTTGCATGTATATACTGGTAAATGAAGGAATACTTACTGTGTCGTGAAATTTCACTTAATTTCTTTTTAATAGATTAAGAATTATTAATTTTATTCTAGTTCTGTTTTCTACATCGAAATATTAGGAATAAATTTTACTCATTGTCAATTTTTTGCTTTTTCTAAGTAGCTTTGGAGGATTTTTTTGATAGACGTTTTTAAAACCAGTTGCATTTTTTCATTTCCATATCAGGAATGCTTAAAGCTGAAAAGAGCAACTCTTTACAGAAAATGTTTCCATTGTAATTTGTCCGAAAAAAAATTACTAGTCATTCTCCTATTTAATTTTCAGTTGTCTGTCAGATTACTTCACAGTTAGCTGTGGGTGGAGTGGTGGCATTGTCTCAGAGTCATGATTTCATTTCATTGGATTTTGATTCCTCACCTCACCTTGTTTCTTGATGATTTGCCTCTGTTTTTACCTGTTTTAGTCCTCAGAGAAGAAGAGTTTCTTTTTAAATGTTTTTGTTTAGGTGAATTGTTGCTTATATGAGTTCTTAGTTCCCTCATTTCCCATAAGCTTTCTCCCTGACTGTAGACACTGTAGATGTTTGCTGCTTATTGGATACAGATGACAGAAACCGTGCAATTTAATTTCTTACCTAAGGCCACAACATTCAAAGTCAGATTCTCTAATTGTGCAGATATCTGTTTAGGGACGATGCAGATGGAGTTGCACTACAAGGGCGAACTTGAAACGTGTATGTGCATCAAATTGATAACATGAAACGTATGAGAACAATCTCAACGGTTTGTATTCAGTTTTTGCACTCTGGAAATCATTATAAGAAATGTTCCTGTGAGGTTATTCTGTGAAACTGTAAAGCAGCCTTTAGGAATACTTCATTATGTTTGTGAGGGAGTGTGTCTTACATCTTGATTTGTGTACACAGACATAACTAGCAAAGACTTCTGAAACAGAATTAGTCTAATTCTACAGTCCTGCTTTTCTTGTGGAAGTGAATTCTGGAGGGAAAATCTAACTCTGCGAATCCTCTGTTTCTTTCGTGGCTGTAACTAATTTTTACAGGCAATTCCATGGGAAGAGGATTTGCTTGAAAGTTCAGAGGTATTGGGTATTAAGAAGTCTTGAACCAAATACCGCCTGTATAGGCATCTTTTGTGTAGCTGCACAGTGGCTTGCCTCGCTGAAAGAACCGTGATCAAAGTTTTTTAATACTTGCTCACACTACTTTTTTGGTGCAATGCTCTGTATACTTAACCTATGGTATTCTGTCTGAAAAGAAGCAAATGACTGGGCCTTGTTACCATTCCTATTTGGCCAACGAGAAACAGGAAGGAGCACAGGGGGCCCTTAAGTTGTTAGGTCTTTCTGTTGCCTTTTGATAGAAATTCTGTGCAATGGTGGTACATTCTGAATACTCATTTTATCTCTACTTTCATCTTGCTTTGATTCACCTAGCCAGCAGTAATTTAATTCAGGAGCCAATTTTGGCTTTATACAGAGAAAAATTTAAAAAATTATACGTGTTCCTTCTGTAATAGAGAGCTGCTGGGCTGGATGTTGACTGTGCATTGCTGTTGCTTCAGTCTCACCAAGTCTGTTGATTGCTTGCTGACTACTAATAGTCTGAAATGAAGAACACTGAATTGCTTTTGTTTCCTTTACTATTTCTTGGTACTGGAGCAGGAATGATTTATGAACCTCAGTCCCTAACACTCTAGAGGAAGTACGTGCAGAACAGTCTTTGTGTAGTTGTTGCTTTGGCCTCTGCTAAGGCAATGGCAATGTTGATGTGTAGAGGGTGAGTCTATCAAGCCTCATCCAGCTGATGCATGACTTGGGGTGAATCAAGATAACAGTGGTATCACAGAAACTCTATATGTGTAGTTTTTTTCTTTCTTAATTAAATACTTTACATAAATAACAAGTAAAATGATTAGAGGTGATAAAAATGAAGGTCTTTTGATTCAGTAAAATTGCAATGTAATTCATATCAAAAGATATGAAAATTAACTTTTGAATGCAAACAATAAAATGCACCTTTCTTTCCAAACTTTAATAAGTTAAATAAACGGAGCAATTAGAATGAGGAGAACAAAGTAGAAAATCTCAGTATCAGATTAAAAATCTCAAGTCTTAGTAAAAACAGAAGCTGTCATTTTATCATTGTTGTCATCTTTTCAATAAGTAATTTAATATTTTAGCTTATTCCACCATCTAGTGGACACTAGTTGGAAGATTCCAGCTCATTCTTCCAGACATTCACTACTAAACCTTAAAAATCTTGTAAGAAATGCCATAACGTCCGTATGATTTTCACATAATGACAGCTTTAGACCTATGCTTTGAAAACAGATTTTTAGAGAGACAATTTGCATTAACATAAAAGTGAAGAGAGGATATAATGTCACTACATCACACAGATGTTTCTGAAAAACTAAGCCATTAGGATGTCCGCCTGCCCTTCGGAAGCTAACGAGCAACACCTGTTATTAGAAACTTTGATGGAAATGTTAAAAGTTTTAACTACCACGCTGAGTGCATACTGCATATTCACAGTGGCACTTTGTAGGCTTATCATTCTTGGAATTACGTCATTCCTTGTCATGGATTCATGTACTGCACGCACCACATCTAAAGAATGCCATTCTTCTGTTAACAATCTATTTTACCCTTACTTTGTTTTCCAGTAAGTTGAAATAGAGGAGTGACTATATATATAAATATATAAATATTATATATATATCATGTGTATATATATATATAAAATATTATATGTTTATATATAAATATATAAAGTGTTTCAAAATGCCAAACCTTTAGACAGATTTCTGTGGAATTTACAATCACTTACTTCATGATTGTGTTTTTTGGAAAGCATTTTTACTCACCGCTGATGGGAAACTGAATGATAGAATACTGAGTTCTGCATGACTTGAGAGGGAATTAGGGAATTCTGCTGGATGTATGGATGTACTTCTTGTGAGCTTACACATGCACACTCCCCCACAAAGAAAATACGAGTGCGTAGCATGTGATGCCTCTTCTTCCTTTGGCTGGTCACCAAGAGAGGCTCCCAGCTCTGGCTGCAGTTACTGCCTTTCCCTTTCTTCCTCCTTCCAGAGAAAGACCTCCCTTTCCAAAAGGAAAAGTGGAATGAAACCAACAATCAGTGTTCTGGAAAATCTCTGCCAGCAAAGCAGTTTGTCACTTTAGAATGTGGGCCAGGGTAGAGTAGTAACTGCTGCATGAATTTCATAGCGAAAGTTTCCATGTAGTACCTCTTCACTGAGTCAGCCTGCTCTGAGGATGTCCTTTCCCCAGGCACCAGTCTTGATTAGTGTTTCTCTCTATGTGCAGCCCTTGCAGGACTGTTATTCCCACCATCTCAGAGTATAAGCGCTAGGCTTGAGTTTGAAACAAACCATTCACGTGGGAGGAGGCAAGCCACTTTATGGCACTCATTTGAGTTCAAGAGGGGATTAAATTGTCACCACAGGCAGAGCCATTTTGACTTCTGAAGACCCCCTTGAACTTAAGTCAGTAATTCATTAAAGGAAATGGAAGCCTTTATTAAATACTTTCATTTCCATTTTGCTAAACCCACAAATGAGTATGTGAGAGTCCATTCACAACTATGTGTGAGCAGCTCGTTCGCCTCTTGGCTCCATCCCTTGGCCTGTGCCCTGGCAATTTGCACAGTGACGGTGGTGCACGAGCCTGTTATCTCTGTGGCAGGCTCCGCATAATAGTTTCTATAGTGATAACTTCAGGGCTCCATGGTAATGGACACAGGCAATTAATTTCCTGTCTATCCTTTTTCCTTGCATAGTTTTACTAGAGCCAAACTAAATGTCGAGTAGGAAATCTTCTGTTTTGTCCCCCTAGCCTAGAGACAGTAGATAAGCATAAAATCTAAGCCAAACATTACATCTCTGGAGATTTCGCATATGACTAATTACAATTTGGAAGCGCGTATTCTTTTAATTAAGCACTATTTTTTAACAGAAAATAGTAAGGACTGCAGTTGCTGAGTACCCTTAGGATGTCAGGCTGTGAATTTCTACCCTAGAAGTTGATCTGATAAGAGGGCTTTTTTTTAATTTCCTCCATGCTGTCTTTTGCAGGCTTTACTGGGGAAGAAAGTAATCTGGTGTCAGGCATTTAGAAGGCTGGAGGATATTCCTGCAGTCGCACACCTCACTAGTAATTTGTCCTATGGTGAATCATGAAGATTTGGCATGATAATGTCCTATCCAGTAGCAATTTTTAGATTTTGCAGTGGGAAATCAAACCAGTCTGATGCTCAGCCAGATTTGTAGCTAAATTGTTATTCCTTGTGATAACTGCTATTGCTTCCTATTTGTCACTGCACCAGGCTTGCACATGCATCACTCTGACAGGTGCTCTTTACGGCAGTGTTTCTAGAACTAGGTCAAGGAGGTTGATGGGTAATTTGTGCCTGGAAGACCAGAAAGCATGATAATGGGAAGGGAGGTGATTTTGAGTGCTTCTGTCCAACAGTTCATTGATCTAGTGGTGTGGATTCTGATATGGTGTTTTCAGAGGCACTAGGCTGCCAGCTGCACGTACAGTGCTTGTTGGAAAAGAATGAAAAAACAAACAACAACCTGACTTGAATATAATGAAATCATTTTCTTTTTGCTATGAATTTAAGCACTCATTATGGCTTCAATAAAACAGAGTTATCACAGAGTTCTGTGTAATGGTATTAATGAGCCTTGACAAGAAAATGCGATGTAAAGTTGGTCCGGATGGGTGGCTGATTTGCATGTCAGTGACAGTTACATGCAATAATAAGATAATCTTTCACTAGTAATTTTCAGTTAAATTAGTAGCATTTATAAAATTAAAGTTTTAATTATGTAGTTGACTAAGTAGGGATCAGTCTGCAAAACCCTTCAGTTTAAAAGGATCAAATACAAAGAACGAAATTCTTTATCAGTGATTAGTTGGATCATTTGGGATGGCAGCGTATAGACTGACATTGCACTGTAAAAGCAATAAGAGCTATGGTAGCTTTAAAAGCATATCACTGCTTTTCAAACATTGTCTTGCCTGTGGGCCTGCCGAGTGACCAGTTATGCTGGCTCTTTTTCATAACACCTTTGTTTGCTGTTATCTTGGCCTTAATCCCACTGAAACCTCAGGTAAATATATTCGGCTTTCCTGAAACGTCAGTAGTTGATCCCAAGCCCTCAGAGAACACGGTCATGGCATCCTGCAAGAAAATGATATGGACCTAAAAGAAGCCTTTATTTACATGCTGTGCAGAAGAGTTGCCTTATTGTGCTTAGCTGTGGGAAAGTAAAAGAATCAGAAACTCACTAAGTGTCCACTTCTCACAGGCCTGGCATCAACACAGGCAGAGTTTAACTGTTTGCAAAAACCTCTTTTTCTGTTTTCCTTTGCCTCCTCAGAATATAGTATGAGCTGTGAACTAAAAATGTTACAGGTCAGAAGACAGTCTCATATGTGGATCGATATCTGATGTTGTGGAATTAAAATACAGGATAGTTCTTGGAGTAGAATTCACGAACTCGTACTTTGCTTTCTGCAGCTGGCCTTCTGGTCTTGTTTTCTTTCATTGGCTATTACCAACATGAAGTGATTTATTTACCAATCAAGTTGGGCAAGCTGCAGATGAATTTCTAAATACAGAAATGATGTGATCAAAACTGCGCTATAAAGAAACGTTTCTTTAAGATTTGTTTTGTCTTTCATACTGAATTTTTGCTCCTGGGAAAACTGTAGACAGAAGAAAAGCACAACATCCTCAGAGTCTCACAGCACATAGTAGCAGATTGCTTATTGGAGCAGAACTGTTATTTGTTCAGTTGTTGTCACGCGTTGTCCCTCTGCTGGGATGCTCAGAGTGAAGGTGTGCTCCCCAGCTTCCTCACAACATGCCAGAAGGTGACAGGGTGTCTGTTGAAGTTGCATAGTCCTCTTTGGATCCCTTTGATATATGTTGCCCAAACGGCCTTTGCAAATCTTCTGCAAGCATGCCTCATTCCACCCGGTACCTAGGTTTTAAAAACAGAAACCTGGAATCTGCTAGGACGTTCTCTTCCAGGTGTTCAGGATGCCTCCTCTAACAACGGAGTGCTTTGTTGCCTATTAGAATGATTATGCTCATTGTTGTCACCTGATAGGGTTTAAGACTGAAAGTGTAGGTTTATTCAAAATAGGGACTTGCAATAAGGCAGCAATATTACAGAAGATAAAATGCATTAACAGGCTAGACTCAGATTCTCTGTGGCTGCTTTCACATCTTAGTGTATCTCACTCACCTTCCTGTAGGTTAAACTTAGATCTCCTCTCAGATTTCTGGTGTTCAAAGTAGCTGTGCTTCCCTCTTCCAGAGAAAAGCAAAGAGGTGTTTGGAGCAAAAGCTATGATCCTTCTTCTAAGCTGCCCTGACCTGAATTGCTCCACTCTCTCTTACTTCCCACCTACAAAAGCTACCTCTCCCTTTCCTCTCTGTCTTCTCAGGAAGGAGTCCTGTCCTTGCCCTATCTAAGGTCTTTGATGACTGTGTCCAGTTCATGGCTGCTTAGCATATTCAGCTTTTATCAAAATAGCAGGTGTTACAGTGACAATGTCTGCCTTGTTTCCGCTTCTGGTTGTGATTTTTCATTAATGATGTACACGATAGAAAGAAAACAATATGAAAAGCAGTATCTCATACATATGTCCTGCCTTTCCCCAGAAATCTGTTTTGCCAACATTGGAGAGAAGGCAGTAGCCTAAATACACTGGCATGGACTGAACTAGACCACGTTCAGTTATTCCTGTTTGCTAAAAATGCAAAATTTGCAGCAGTGCCTTTCAGCAGAAGCTGTAATCACTGAAAGACAGATAGAGAACAACTGGCTAAATAATGATATTTTTCCAGAAAATGATCTAAAGATTATTTTGTTTCACAAACAAAATAAGTCGTAATTCCTCCTCTTCGTAAATCAGTAATTCCTCTGTGGGAGGGAAATTCGTATTTGATAACTGGACTTACAGCAGACAGGCAAGATTTAGCATATCTGACACAGATTATATGGCCTTACCTATCATTCATTTCCAAGAAAGACATCATAAATTTGGAGAGAATCCAAAGGAAATCAGGAATGATTAAAAGCCTCAAAAATATGATCTACAATATAAATTTGAAGTAATTTTGGTAATTAAAAGGGAGAAACCTGAAAGGGACTTCAGAAATCTGGATAGCTGATTTTGCTTTGAATTTTAACACTAAACACTTGGACATTGCGGAGAACCTCCTCATTGTATAACTCTGGGAATAAGTTTTCCTGGGGAGATTGGCTTCAATGCTGAAGACTTCTAAAAATATACTAATAGTGAGCCCAGGTAATGTGCTTTAGGGAAATGAAGTAATTAGGTGACCTCTCTAGGTCATCAAATTTTATTATTTTTTTCCCCCTTGATTTCCTGTTTGGTATGAGCATTATTGTAGCACAGTTCGTAATTTATCACTGCACTTTCACTAAAACTATTTAGCTAAACATTTTTTTTAATCTCTCTTTCAAAACTAATGATTACTATGGAGCTAAGATCTATCTCTTATAATTTCCTTAGACTCAATGTTCTCATCTCTATGAGAACTGTCAGCTCTCCATGATTTCTGAGACTAGTTTTTGGTTTTCTCTGTAATGGATGGCTTTTCTCTGGAAAAAAAAAATATATATATATATATATTTGTCCTTTCCAAATTCTGAAAAAGAAAAAAAAATGATATCCTGAATTATTACATCTTCAGGTCCATTTTTACTGGAATGTAAAATCTTTCATGTGTTTAGAGAGACTTTTGAAAAATTGAAAATTGTTATTCAAGACATTTCTTCTTTTTTCTGCAAGTATCATCTAGATGTATACATATACATATGTGTGTCAACGAAGTGTCAATACCATAAAAACATAATTTACTTGTATGCAGCTTCACTTTAGATGTTATAATCTAATGAAACATTCAGGACTGTTGTAATTAGAAGTAATGAAGTGTTTGATCTTCAATATTAATATAAACTTTTTTATCTAATCACCAGGAGCTCCAGATTTATGATCGTCTTACTAGCAGAACTACTCTTCCTCCCCAGTAAAGCTTCAAGAATGAAATGAAGGGCATATTGTGAATAAGGTAAGCAAAATGAATGAATCTCTCTCAAACTCCAGTGATCAGAAACCGTTTTATTATATCAAAGACTTATAGTATAATGCATGTCAGAACAGAACATAAATTCACTTGACATAAAATTATACTTTTTAATGAAAACAAGCTACAGATGGATGGAAATTTCTACTGAATGCTCTGTCAATCCTTTGCCATTCTGAGAATAGTTGGCAACAATAAATATGGAGAAAAAGTGAAGATCTTTCTACTCAATTTTACACACCATTTACTCTACCTGTACTGATTTCCTCTTAAAATGGACATTCTCCAATGTCACATGTGGTATTGCGAAAGGAAAAGTTACTCTGAAAGTTGCTGGAGCTGTTCAAAGTGAGCAGCTTTGTTTGTACTGGGCCCACTGGAATCCCCACATTATTTTCTCTAATATGGCAAGGACATTTGTTTGGTTTGTTTTGTTACCATGAAAATTGACAGTTTAGTTTCTCCCATACTATTTATCACAGGATATGTCGAATTTTTCTGTTTGGTGAAGTAACTCAACAAAGGGACTTAATTTTATTTACGTTTAATAGAGAGAGATTGACTTCAGCAACAGAATACTCATGACTAATATGGCTTACACTGTGCTGTGGTAGTGAAGTAGGAAGGCAAAATATGTGTGCTATACTGAAATGCCGGTTAGTTTTTGATGGTATCAGGTACATTTTGTGTGCCTGATAAATCTTGCTTTAGCATGCAAAAAATCTTCAAACTCTCTCTGGTATAGCTACTAATACTAGTTCTGAGAGTGCTTAAGGCATATTCCTAAATTTAATTCTCTATTAACAATCTAGCTATTAATATTGTTCTGTAGGAAGGAAAGACAAAAGTCTGGCTTTCGTATGTCAGCATTCTTTTCACAGCTGTAAAATTGTATATGAAATGAGTACTTTCTATTTTTCTCACAGACAGGGAAGGCTAAGGACTCAAAAATCTTTAAAGCAGCTAAATACATTTCATTAGTTAAAAAAATAGACATTTTTGCAATTTTCGTACTGGAATCATCTCCACTTCTAACTGTTTTTGAATCAGTAATGTTATTTCTGACGATCAAAGTATCAAAGTATTTTTGTGGAATCTATCTTTGGATACGTACTGTCTATGTTAATGATGTGTTTGAGCATGGTAGTACTTACAGAACTACTTGAAGCTTTTATAAAATGTTGTTTGTACTTCGACTCACTTAATACAATTTTATCTCTTTAAAAGTGCCAGCAATATCAACTTCACATTTATGTCAGTACATGCTTCATGAAATTGTTGAATAGTCTTGTGACTCTGAACTTGAGATTAATCCTCTGCCATGTCTGCCTTTGTGTAAAGACAATTGGGTCAATAATTAATGAAAACAAAATAAAACCGCTACTGACAGGTTGGCTTTGAAAAGCAATCTTTGAGATAAATTTAAACTTCAGTATATATCTCACCCTCACCATTGATTCACATAGTTTCTGTTAATGTCAGAAGATATTTGCTTGAAGCCCTAGAGAATTTCTCAGGCCTTGGGATTTGTCAGGTTGGAAAATGAATTTACATATAACATTTGTTTGAAGCTTTAGAAATCTGAGAAAGATAATACATTCTGTTGAATCTGGTCTGTTTTCTATTTATGATTAAATTTTCATTTCTGTAGTATATGCTTTGGGAGCAGGAGGAGGAAAGCAATATATATATATATATTTTTGCATGCCCCTTTTTAAAATGATAATGCAATTACAATTTAGAAATATATTAGAAAAAAAAATAATTGCTGAATTACTTTAACATTTAATGACCAGCGTATGCTAATAAATCATGACTTTGAATTTAAATAACTTCAAAATACTTTGAACATTTTGGGAGCAGAACTGAGTTTAGATCCTCTCTTTGACCAGGTCAACTTTTTAGTAGCCAATATGCCTTCTGACACAAACCTACCATGGAGGATTTCTGCACTGTTACAATACTCAGTTATTTCATCTTTTCAGCATTTTCTTCCATTTTCCACTTCCCTTGTTTTTTGTCATCTTTTACCCATATGATTTTGCAGGTGAATAACTTTAAAAGCTGAAAATCTTACTCTTCTTGCTTTAGTAAGTTTAAAGTTATCGGTGTTGTGTTTTGGATAGTTCTGTTTTTCCTTCAAAAAAACAGGAGAAAATCATACGAAAGTTTGATCATACAAATGTTTGCAAACTACTGAATTAATATATTGTGGATAGACTTCAATTCACAGATTACATTTACACATCATATTTACAGCATAGTGCTGTAAAAGACTGCATGATGCCCATCAAATATTATACATCAATCTGTGTTTGTAATGTTTGTCAGCGTCAAGATTTTTTGCTTGATTCACGTTCCTAAGAAAGGAAAAATACAACTGAATTACAGTTTTCCCTTTCGTATCAACTTCTACACTGGAATTTGAAGCAGCTCATTCAGTTTTATTAGTGCAGAATTCTTGATGTGCAATTCAACTGATGGAGTGAAACAGAAAATTCAAAGCATGGTCATTTCTGTGACTTTACAAAAATCTACCATGAACTAGGAATGCATTAACCAAGCACTCAAATTTTGACTGCATTGTAATTTATGCCAATAGAAGGTCTGCATTAGCATCAGTGAGCTACTGCTAAGTGCTAAGGTCAGTTGTGCATTTCATACTTCAGCTGCAAAGGAGGAATTTTATTGCTTTTCATAGTCATGGTACAGTGGAAAAGGTGCTTTATGATGCCACAGACAATTAATTGAGGTACATTACCTAGAAACCAGAAAGGTCACACATGGAACATAATTGACACCTCATAACCCCTATTAATGATTACAGAAATGCAAATTAGTACTTTCCATTTTCCATTCAGTAGCATAACTCTTCTCTAGCTTTGAATTACGTTTCCACTTGCTTACAATCTTTACTCTATAAAATGTTCTATTTACTTTTTTAGAAAATAACATCAGTCTACATTAAAAATTATATATTGTACAAATTGCACTATTCCTAAAAAGTCTGTTAAGCTGCAATTATATTTCTATGTAATAGGCACAGAGTAAGAGCAAGAACTGATACAAATATATGAATAACACATTTCTTGATGCTTCAGTAATCGCCATTAAAGCTATGTGTACTTTGTTTCATGGGATTTCAGAGCAGTGCTTGCTCTTACTTGTGAAGAGAAACTTGAAAACCTACTAGGATTTCATACATGATGAAAAAAACATAGGTTTATTTAAATGCTTTTGTGACTCTGTTGTGGTTGTTCAGTACAAAAGGAAAAATCATAAAACAGAAAAATGTGAAGGCATCAGTTAAGCTTTCTGTCCAGTTTTGCACACCCGTTCAAAGTTAGTCAGATCCTATTGATTTTACTGTGATGTTACAGCTTACTAGTACTTTCTGGTGGTTGTATTCTAATCTGCAGCATCATAGCATGACATCACTGAACTGTGAGTTCTTCTTTCTTTGTAGTCTGTAATGTGTTTAATAATGAATATGATCAAAGGCATATTCAGTGGAGTGTGAAAATTCTTCAAAATAGAACTATTTATTTTCTGTCTTGACATAGATTCATCTGAAACACAGATCCTCTGCAGATCCTCTGCAGCTTCCTCTGTTTGCTCAGTCAAAGACTGTGAAGGAGTAAGACAAGAGTCTTTTGTATTCACCTCTGAGCCAGGAGCCATAGCTCCTCGCTACCCTGAGAAGCTTCCAGGTATGCTCGAATTTAGATGCCAGAACTTCTCAGAGTCTTAATATCTCTTTTGCTTTACAAATATGCACAGAAGACATTAATTGTTACACCAAAATTAAAAAAAAAAAAAAAAAAAAAAAAAACACACACAACAAAACAACCCAACACCAAAGGAAACAAAAAAACCTTTCAAGACCAATCAATGGAAAACTTTGAGTCATAGGTTCTCAAGCATACCTAACTTTGAAATTAGTTCTGAATCCTCAGGAGCACAGACATACAACACAAGTTTTTTGGTATGTATTTCAGTGAGCATGGTCAAGCGCTGCAGCAAGCTGCCCAGAGTGCCCATGTGGTCCCAACCCTCCTCCACAGGAAGACATCCAGAATCTGCACAGCAGCCAGCTCCAGATTAACCCTTCTGTTAGCAGCACAGCAACCTCCAGAGGTCAATTCCCTTCTCAGCAGATTTGTGATTCCTCTCTCCACGTTTCTGGACATCCTGAGTAGGACACAAATATTATCTTCATTAGCATTTCTTTAATTGCTTATACAAACCTGTATCTGGCTCTAGATATGTTAGCTAACAAGTTAAGGTTTCGTATGCCTTGGGCCATCTTTGTCCGCCTTGTGTCCTGGTGTCTTTCACAGAGAGAATAGGTTTGGCTCCTGTTCTATGGCATGTCTTTGTTCTCAGACATCATCTCACTGATGTCATTAGGCTGCAGCAGATCTTAATGTAGTCCCCAAGCACCTTCTTTATGGGCCTTGTAGGCTCTGCAGATGTAGTAAAACAAATGTAAAGACCAAGGTGGCCTTTCTTGAACTTTCTCAATTTTTCCCAAGAGCATCTAAGGACTGATCATCCACATCCAGCTATCCCTGCTGATCTACACTATCAGTAATTAAAGGCTGTGCATTAGAGGCCCCCACAATTACTCAAAGAATTCAAAAAGACAGGAAGTTTTTCAGTACGGCTTATGCCAGTATCCTAAAGCACAATTTAATCTTTCCAGGCAGTGGTTTGCCAGTATCACACGTGGTATGTACTCTGTGGTCTACAGAGGCTTGTACCAAGTCTTCAGCAGTTTTGAGCTGATACAGAAACTCTGGACCTTGGTGGTGGTAAGAACCAACAGTGGTGAGAAACTCCCTAATTGTTACTCTAAAGATAATCGTTAGCAATATCTAACCTTTTTTTTTTTTTTTTTTCCATCTTGCAAATGTGTTTAAGACGATTTATTCATTTGCTTTTTTCAGACAACTAGTATGTTAATTTATAAAGTTGTTTGATTGAAGATTTTTTACTAAGAATGTCTAAAGTGCAAGGTTGTGCCGGAATCAAGTTATTGTTTGGAACTAAAAGTTGCATTTCTATCTAGCAGTTTAAAGCTGGTGGCCATCTTATAACAAAGGTTTTAGCTTTCCTTAGAAGCTTTCTGTCATCTTATAACACAGTCTGAACACTGAAGATAAATGGTGAAGAGCCCTCACCTCAATTGTTAGTAAATAGCGCAGAACACCACCATGGCTCATTTCCTATTTGATTCATTGTGTTGGTTTTCTCCTTATTTAGAAGTCGTGAAAACATCTCCTTTTATCTCTTCCTTCTGTTTAAGACCATAAAAGCTGTATTGCTTCTATTTCACAATGTAATAGTGTAGTGGTGATTAAGGCAATTAAAAACTTTCCATAGAAGGATTAGAGTTGGTTGCAAAGTCCTGAAGTTCTGAATGTCTCCTGATACTCATCTTTTTTTTTTTTTTCTTTTCAAAATGAAAGGCTATTGAAGTGCAATGGGTAATTCCCATATCCAATTCCATCCCACATCCCAATTCCAGTTAAGTATAAAAAGAAAAAATAAATAAAAATCTAGAATGCTTAAAATCATAGCTCAGTGTCATAGTAATGCTTTTCCTATTAAACGAATAAATGAAAAATAATTTCATGACTGAATGTGCCAGAGGTTTTGAGACAGGATGAATTTAGGCAGTTGATATATCAGTATCTAGTTACTGGAAAACAGTCCTGATTAATTCATTTAAATAAAAATCAAAAGTGTTAGGCATTTCAATATCCTGATTAGCATATCAAGGCTTTAATATGTTATCTTTCCAACTAAATGTCTTTCTTACCTTAGTGTTTTAAGTAAATGGTCACGCTTTTCCACCGCTGAAGAAACAGGAATCCACTGCAAAATTACCATGCACGGACAGTATTTCCCTTTTGCAAAAAGGGCCATATACTTTTTTTTTTTCAGTAATACAATTTCCTGCTGTTAAATCTGTTACTATTGAGGCACATAACAAGCTTTAAACTTTTTAAAAACATGGAAGTAATGGATGTGCTGTCAGTGATATGATGTATCTTTGTTTCCTTCATTTGAAATTCAGTTTCAGATTTATTTTCAGGAAGTCAGTTTTCTAAATAATCCAAACCTGTTTCTCTTTTGTCCAAACATAGTTTGTTCCTCCCTCTTCATTTATGCTATCAAACAGTCTGCTGTTTGTGATATTTTTATCAAGTTGAAATGAAATTACCCATATTGTAATTCAATACCATATTTAAAAATTGATTTGCCTTGCAAAAATAGCTTGGAGTGCTTATGATGGCTAGACTGTGTGACTTTCTGAGATCCCACAGGTGATAACCTGTGGGAGACTAAAAAACATTTGTCTGTACTCGATTACAAGAGTCTTGTGCATGCCACTAAACAGAGATGGAATGCCAGGAGTTTGTAGGGAGTTTTAAAGATACAATATTTAATGCAATACAAAATTTTCCCAAGATGAAATGTGAACGCATCCCAGTGAGGTCATTCATTCACAAGGTTTACAGCATATATTAGACAGGTTCTTGCTTTTATTGCATAGTTCAGGTCATAGAATTCATTGTCTCAGTTTGAATGATTATTATTCTAGTATTGGTTAATTGAGGTTTAGAAGTCATATCATGCATTTGTGTTGGTTGGTTCTTCTCAAATTGCTTGCTTGCTTGTTCTTGTTTGATCCCTGTTTGTTTTCCACAGTGAGAGATTGCATTTCACATTTCTGTCCTTCAGTCAGTCACAATTTCAAATGCTTCTAATCTTAATTTAGGTGCTCACTTTTAAATTAAGATTTGGAGATTCATTGTACTGGAAGATCTGATGTGAAACTGCATAAGGGGCATGCGCTGTAGTACTCAAATTCTTTCTTCCCCTACATATATGTTGATATAAAAAAGTGGCATGTTAGCTCAGTCCCTCTTCAGTGTAAATATAAATTACACTACTATGAGATGAAAATCTGAAAGCCTTTTCTTATTTCATTTTTGAATTTGACTATCCCCACTGGTTTGGTCTATTGATACAGGTAAAAATGAGGGTAACTGGTATTGTGAGAGGTTTAATGCACTTGTTTTAATTTCTAGTACGGCTGGCTGGCTTTCTATGGAAGCTAAAGGAAGGAACTTTCTGAAATCAAACAAAATATCAGAATACAAAGAAAGTAACTTTTAAAAAAGTCTGGAAAATGAGTATCTACCGTATCTTTAGCATTTGAAAACCAAGAATGAATAAATTAGTTACACACTCATGTCAACAGCTTATTTATAATTACCAAACAATATCCAAGCACATCTCTATACAATTGTTTATACCCCTACAACTGTCCTCCAATGAGATTTAGTGCTAAGACTCCTCTAGCACATCTTGTGTCCAACTGAAACATGTGACTGATAGCACTTTTAGAAACAGAGACAATAATTTCATTCCAGATTAACTTTTTAACTTTAAAACATCTTCTGTTGGTCAAAGTTGGATAGAAGATACTGTGGAATTCATAATGAATTCTTCACTTGTCCATTTGTTTACTTTAATGCCATTTTGTCAAACATTTTGAGATGATATGAAAATGTACTAGGTGTGGAAAGAAAAAAGTGGGTTGCCTATGAGAAAAAGTAAGCGATCAAACTACATAAAGACATTTCAAGGTTGTTGCCTTGGAAAGATTAAAATATATATATATAAATAAATTATGGGACTATAAACCTTTCAAGATGGTGGCAATTATTCAATCAGTTTCCAAACGATATCACTGAAATAACTGCAGCAAAAGTTTACTTTCATCTCTAGCTACACTGCATTTATGACAAGAAGCGAACATGTGTAGTGAAACTCACATTATATCTGCTGCTTGAGGGCTGAACAAACTTGACAGTCCTAAGAGAATTATAAGTACTTTATGATGACAACCTAGTGAAGAAAAAAATGACTTGACTGCGAACAAAAGACAACAAATACAAGGCAGCGAGCAGACAAAGTATATGTAAAGTGAGATTCACAGAGGATGAGCCTGGTGCTTAAAAGTAAAGAGAATCTATCACTTCGGGGGTTTGTTAGCAGAGTATCAGTTAAGGCCCTTAAATCTTTTGTTGCTAAATCAACTAACAGCTTCTTAGTATTTAATAATCACGGATTTTAACTTTTCTTATTTCTGCATGCCAAATAATTGAAATATGAATCTATATAAATGTGCAAACAATTTTTATATTTAAGATGCCAAATATAGAGGGAAACAAATTCCCAGTGCCACATTGCTTTCTGTTCTCACTCAGTTGGTAGAAAGTAAACAGGAAAAACATCTATAATGAATATTTTTGAATATTTTTCAACTGCTTCCACTCTGCTTCATGGTCCTTTACTTCAGAGTGGTAAATTGTCAAATTAGATTTCATATTGTATTTTAAAGACAAAATGGATTTTGAGAGGTTCCTCGGTTTTTCTAATTTATTCCTTTGAGTTTTCTTTTTGCTTTTTTTTTTTTTTTTTTTTCCTACTCTTCAATGTCTGTTTTGGTGCCTGACCCATTCTCTCCAATCTTTCTCATTTTTGTAGAATATTGTTAATGAAGTGTGTACAGTGTTTCTTGGGAAAAAATCACGCCACAATGATTTTTCTTTATTTTTAAAGTGTGTTTGATTCCATCTACCAGCTGCAGGCCCCTTTTTCACAAAAGAATCTGATTACCAAGTGTGATTAAAATTTTTCTTTATATGGGGAACAATTTCTCCCAACTGTGAATCTGACAAGCACATGTTTTTCTGAGTATCAGTGTAATATTTGAAGTCGTAAAGACAGTCATCACAAGACTTTTTGTTTACTATTGTTCAATACAAACTGTGTAGAGTGAAAGAAACTAATGAGGTCTTTGATAATCAATTCTTATCAGAAATGTCTTCGACAGAATTTGGTCTTCAATTATCATCAGTTGTTCGGAAACTGTACGCACACTCAGTGTTCTGGTTTGGGGGAGTTTCTGTTGTTGTTGTTTTTTAAATCTAAAAATGCTGATTTTATCTTTATTTTAAGAAAGATGAAGATACATTTGAATGCCTGCAATGTAAACTATTCCCCCTTGGACGACTTTACTGACAACTGGCCTTTTATCTTGCACATTGTTATGTGAAGGTCCCATCGCATAACTATTGAGCTAAATCTTTGACAGCAAGCTCAAAGGTAGGAAAGCCAGGCAGTTTGCATGTAGGGGCCTAGGGAATTTAAAGGCAGGATGTTTGTTTTTAGGGAGTTGGTGAGAACAGAAGAGCAGATAATGGGTAGAATAGCCTAGCCGTTCTTTAGAGAAATGATGCTTCCAAATTTTGGAAGAAGTTGGAAGGCCTCTGGTTGGTTGGCGATGAGAAGGAGGGAAAGACAGATTGTTGATGTAGCTGCTTGTGTATATTGGCTGTGCCTTCTATAAGGGCTGAGTTGGAGGGTGTGCAGCTTGGGAAGCTGAGGAATCAAATCCACCTGGATTGGTGTCTCCTTTCATCTCTACTGCTTGTACCTCTGAAATCAAGCCTCCAAAATCAAGATCCTTTGTGTGTGTGTGGGGGGGGGGGGTTCCTAAAAATGGAGAAGCATACTAGGAAACTTTTGCAGTATAATACTGGTAGTTATTAGAATATTATTCTGTTTATGGTGTTTTTACTTGTCTAGATAGAGCAGAGTCAGAAATCCCTGAGCTCAGAATAATTCTGAGCTAAGAGGCCTGGTCAGTAATGAATAGTTATCCTTTCGATTTAAGGATGGCACAGTACAGGGAAGTTTTTGAGTGCTGGTATACTTAGCATTCCCAACCATAAAAAATTACATTTTCCTCATTAAAATTTTTTGTTGCATTTGGAGCTGTCTTGGGTACAGTCATATGAAGCTGACTGTAAACTGAGAAACAGTTCATAAGCTGCATTTCTTCACGTTGTACGTTCAGAACCTTTCCGGACTCCCGTGAGCCTTCGGAACGGAAGAAGCGGTTTGCGTGATTTGTGCTCAGCAGGCCGAACGAATGCAGAGCGAGCAGAAGCACAGCCGCCGTGTGAGGCTGCTGGGGGTCCTGCGGGAAGCCGCTCCGCTGTAACTTGGGTTTGAGAATTGCTCTCACGAGGTCAGCAGTGAGCGTGCGTGAGGTGGAAGTGCGGGGACGGGAACAGCCTCTCTAAAAGCTGCAGCGGGCTCTGGGGAGCGTGAAATAGGGAAGAGTTGACTTAAATGCAACGGATAAACGCCTCCAGAAGGGAGCTTCAGTCTGTCGGTAGGCGGCAGGGCGTGCTAAAAATTATCGCATCGCGCCATCTCCTGAGCAAGCCCTGCTCTGCAGCCCGGGGAGCCTAACCGGCGTTCACGGGGCGGAGTCCGCGCTCCGCGCTCCCCTGCGCGCCCTCGGCTTCTGCTGTCCGACCTGGTGCGCGGAAAGCTCGCGTTGTTAGAGGGGCTGTGCTGTGGCTGCTCCTTCTTCCTCCGCTGTAAAATTCACCGACAAGCAAACAGCGTCAGGCAAATGTAAGGCAAACTGCAACAAGAAAACCCTGTGTAGAGAATGAAGCGGTGTCACCTTGTTGGGAAGATCCCACCTTAGTGCACAGAGTGCAGGAATGCTGGCATAGGTCTGATGCGGTTTTGGATGTGAGCTATTTGATCTCTGTTTTCTGCAGTCTAAGGCATCTAACACCGATCAGCTGAAAATGTGGTTTAGAGATACTGTTTTATGCAGAAATTAAAAATTGTGTTGTTTTTTGTTTTTTTTTTTTCCCCCCTGTGATATTTTTCTTTATATTTTCTGCATTGCAAAATGCTTTCCTGGCTGCATATTTGTCAGTACATCACAGGAGTATTGCAGTGCTTTTGTAATAATAATCTGTTTTGCAATTGAATAGAGAGATGCTTATGATGCTTTAAAGGTTAAAAATGATGTGGCCAGAGGGGAGCAGTTCTATAAGTGTACATGAAGGGACCAAAACAAGAAAACGTAAAGGGAAGTAACCTCAAGTAAATAATAACTGCAAACAATGCAGATAGGGAATCGTAGAGTTCAGAAGAAAGGTAAATTTTCAGAAGAGAAGAGAAAACTTGGTTAGAGACCAACACCTTTAGTGTGTTGTTTTGATAATATTTGTATATATCATTCATACAGTTGTTGTGAAGGGTGCTTCATTCTCAAAGGGAGGAGCTTTAGTATTTCATCCAGCTACCGAGCTGCTTGGTTTGTTTGCTTGTTTAATTTTCTGTGTGGTTTTTACACCTACGTCGTGCAAAAAAGAAAATATATTGACACTGAGACACATGCTTGAGGACATGTTCTTGAGTGGGTACCAGCTGTGCCCTTTGAAAAAGCTGCACGCAGCCCCCAGCCCAGCAGCACTGCTGGTCCCCTGTGCAGCCTGTCCCACTCCCTGGGGTTTCAGTCAGTTTAAGCACCAGAAATTTCTTAACCTGGACCATTTTTATGCGTTTGAGAGACTGCCTCTCCAATAAATCAGGGAATGCTGCCTAATTGCTGCCAAGAGAAGGTCTGAACAAGAGCAAATGTAAGATGAAGAAATCTTCCTTGAAAGCCAAAATCCTTACACAGTTGATAACTTGGTTTTCTGTTCAATCTCACTCAGTCTTGTCAGAAATTATCCTAGTTTCCACATCCCATCCTGCAACTTTCTGTGATTTTCAGGATGAAGAAAAATGTGGGGCTAACCTTTATTTTCCTACCAATTCCTTTAAGTGGAGACATTTTTTGGACAGTGAGTTTGATCACAACAGATTCATTTCCTTGCAGAAATAGAAGGGAAGTAGAAGTGCCTTCTGTTTAGACTTCCTGCTGAAATAAATGCAGTCATGTTTTCATATATAGCTTTTCTATTATTCAAAACAAAACAAAACAAAAACCTGTGCTTAAAATGACACAGTAGATAATTTCTGAAGAATTCTCTGAGTTATCCTCCAGTTATTGTTTAGGTATTTTTCCTCCTTAGTCTTATACAACTGGCTCATGCAAATGTTGATGTTGTGAACTTAGTGCACTCCATAAACATGATTGTTAATGTACAAGAGGACAAAAATTTTCATTCCTCTGGCTTACATAGAACTGTGATGGAGAAAAAGAGGGCCTTGAGGATATGGCTATGAGGAAGGTGAATAATGCTTAATGACTGTGTGTGAACAATGCTGTGGAGTTGTGCTGAAAAGAGGGAAAGGTTCAACATAGCATTTTATTGTCAGCTTCCTTTGACAAGGGATGAAGTCACCAGAGATCTTAAAGATAAAAAGAATATAGCTTTACTGTGAAAAAAGCAGTACTTCATCTTTTTAAGGGAAGGGGACAGTGAAAGGTTCTCTGTTCCAATAAAATTCTCCCCTTTTCCTCTCTCCTGGTAAGATGAGATAGGGAAGTAAGAGATGAGGCTCAAATACTGCCTGCAGTTATTCTTAACATATGACCAATTAGAAATACTAGGTGGCTATTGCAGAAGTTCAGTTTAATCCCTCCAGAAATTAATTCTAATCAATAAAATGAAATCTCCCCGTGGGAAGCTGTGCCTGCAGCTGTCAGGGTAACTAGTAAGCAAAGATGTTAACAAAACTGTCACAGCTCCTCATGTTTGGAGAAGCAGAGGAAATGTGCAGGGATGACACCTCATCTCTAATGCTCCCTCTCACCTAATAATGTCTAGATGTCTCCAAATTCATTCCAGTTTGTTTTTCTTCTGTCTTCCTGTTGGGTTTCCAATTTCCTTTTGCTAGCTGCTAGCTTCCTTTCTCATGACTTTCCACTGCTGTACAAATATTGTGGAAGAAAACAAACGTTATTACCAAAAGTGCTGCAGAACTGCTTTCTCTGGAAAATTCATGGGCCTGTTTTATTGCTTTAATTCAAATACGTGTTCAAAGTTTATTTTTGTTTTCTAACACTTCCAATTTTAAGGTCATGATAATCCTTGTCATCATTTCTCATAAAATTGGCTATTCTACATTCACCTGTTGTGCACAAGTCTATGTGGAATCATTAGCTACAAAATCTAAGTAGTCAAACAACTTCACAAGCTGCCTGTGGTAGTGGTGACTAGTTTTGACTCGGAGAAAGAAAGGAGAAAAATAACCAAAACAACAGCAATAAACAACAAAAGCCCCCAAACTTCTAGCAATTAAATCTTGTGAAATTGAAGGTAAATTGTAATTTCTGTGGAGCAGATGCAGTGAGGAGAATTAAGCAGAATCATGTTCTTTTGGACCATAAAAAAAATGATACTTCTGTTTTCTACTCTTGAGCCGTACAATAAAAAGGCAAATTGTTACAACATCATTAAGTTTTCTTAGCAGAGAAAGTTAAGTTTATTTTTTTGTAGCATGCTTCATATAAACATAATTTTAATATTTAAAGTTAAAAATGTTTTTGTCTTTTTATAAATATGCTTATGAGATTTCTTTTTTAGGGTTCAATATGATAGGTACTATATATTTGTTAAAATACCATATTGCTGAATTCTGAAAAGACATTGCATCAGGACAGTTACTCATGTAGTTATGTCTTCAGGGAGATTTCATGTCTGTTCTGAATTTTCTAATACTGACAAAACAACAATATAACAAACACTAAAATAGATACTGCCCAAATAGTGTGCTTTACAACATAGAATATCTTACATACATTCTTCTTCTAAAATACACTTACAGCATTTGAAATTATCAAAAATGAAATTACTGAAAAAAATCAAAACTTCATTAAAAATTGGCACACAAAAAGAAAACCTCATGCATGTAAATATTCATTTATCATCTCAAAACATGAACATACTTGTATTAGTGGTATAGATTGTTGCACAGTGCATGTGATTTTCTACTGTACATGACAAAGCTGGTAATCTTCAGCTGAGATCAAAGATCGTCATATCAATATGATATAAAAATTTCATTTTGTAAGTTATATTCAATGAATGCAATTATATGATATATATATATCTATATATTTTAATTTAGTGCATGGTGATTATTCCAAGAATAGCCAAGTAAGTTTAACATAATACTAACAGATGGTTAGCGGGCAAAGACAAGTCCACCAATAACCTGCCACACTGGTTGGAATTAAAATATCACATACAGATGCACTGTGAAAATGATTGGAAATTATATTAGTGTTGTTTTGGCAAATGAGATTTTCCTGTTGGCACGTACTTAAGAAAGCAAAGATATTTCAACCCTACTAGTTCTTGTACAATTCAGTAGAACATACTGCTAAAAATGAATATTTTTTCTCTTTACTATTGAATAGCAAAGATATTCTGTGCTTCTTTTTGATTTATTACATAATTATTTTAAAGTTAGTTTAGTAATCTAACTTCTGAATCGAGAAATGAAGTTTCTTCTGCAGACATATTCTGTTGCCAAATACATTTGAAGTCTTCCATTTCCTTCTATATAGTTTTCTTTTGAAGGTATTTCTTTTATTCATTTTTGTTTAATTAAAATACAAAATCTCTTTTTATAAACATTAGCATTACTGCTAACATAAAAAAGAAAAAGGTTTATGAACTCTTACACATCCATTTATCACCTTACTACTGCATTTTATAAATAACAGATACATTTTTGTAACAAACCTGAACCATTTAAACATATCATCTGATTTTTACGTATTAGGCATTAAAAAATAATTCACTTTTTCAAAATATCTGGATTTTGCAATGCAGGAAGACTCCAGTCTTGTGCTCTAATATCATTATGGCCCCAAGATAATTATTCTCTATGATGAAGGACTGTTACGATGTTTATAGGCTGTACTGTCTTCTAGGAATGTTTCTTCTCTTCTGACTCAGTTTTCATGAAACCCCACTCACAGATTGGTTTCACGGTACATACAGACATCATGGCAACTTCACAACAACAACGCAAGCTCCAGCCCTTCCAATATTGACAGGAACTTCCTTAAAAACAAAAGGAAAGTGAAAAAGGACAAAACACTTTTAGTAGACTTTTATGGACAGGACTAGATAAGTTACTTGTAGATTAAAAGGAAAGCAATTTGTTTATTCACATTAATGTACCACTCGAAAAACAGATTTAACTAGAACTGTGAAAACAGTCTGAGGTTTTTTAAAAAAATGTTTTGCAGCTGCTGAGGACTACTGGGGGCTAGGTTGGTGGTGTTGCTTTTAGTTATTGTAAAAAACTTGCATATCCTTTTATCCAAAACCATGGACCGTGTAGCTGCAAAAGAATCTTGACAGTTTTAATGCTTTCTTATGGTCTCCATGTTGATGGTGTTTAATGTGAAAAGTTGAAAGTGCCTCCAGTAGAGGGCATTGCTGACAAGGGCATTGCAGCTCTAATAATGTTTGGTAAAGAAGCACTCTCAGTTAAATAAATAAATAATTAGCATTATTTCATCTTAACACGTATCATTTTTCACCAAACCATTTGGCAATGTAATCATTTTCGATTTTTCTATTCAGATAGGTCTTGCCATTTTTAATTACCTCTGTCCACTCGTTATTTTGAGCATCATAGGACTCCACAGTATCCAGGTATGTGTGGCCATCATAGCCACCAACAGCATATAGTCTGTCCCCCAGAGGGCAGATTCCAACAGCATCCCGGGGTACACTCAATGGAGCCACTGTTGTCCAAGTGTCTGTTTTAGGGTCATACCTGAAATGTTTTATGATCAAAATTAGAAAAATACATCCCAGAAATACATTGATATTTCAGATTTTAAAAGCTGATACTTACTTCTTTTCCCCTATATTAGAGTTTGGCTTATGTTATGAACTAGGATAGAGAATCTTGAGGAATAAGATTAAATTCTTTATTTAGCCACTAGAGGGATCTTCAAACCCTTGTTTTCACTTTGTGTGATAAAGTATACATTTATATCAGATGAACAATCACTGTGTTTTGAACATAGATCACAGCAGCAACTGAGTCAGAAAAGTTCATTTCAGTGCATTTTTTTCTTTCTCCATAAAGATTTTTGTTTTCTGTTTCTTCTCATTGACATTTCCAGAAACGTTTCACCACCAAATAAATTAATCTCACAAAGTTAATCTCATAACTCATAAACTTAAGCAAAGTTTGCATCTCATATAGTTTTTATCATGTTGATCAATATCAGCCAAACTATTTGAGGAAGAGGCAATTGAAAAATATTTTGTTCCTATGGTATATGAGAGATGTAGCCCAAAGCTGGATTTTGGCACCCGAGAAATGCAGATTCCCATGTTAAGTTCATTGTACTGTTGAGCTGCCTTAACCTCGGTCAGTTCCAATAGATGTGAGAACAAGTTGAAATCACGTGGCAGTTGTTTTGTTAGCACAAAATCATTGCAAATCAGTTCTTATGCTCAAAAATATTATTCGACAAAGCATAATATGTTATACAAAGGTAACGTTCCAGTTCTGAAGAGATTTCCCTTCCTGCATTTTTATATTTCCTGAAGTGTTTAGAAAAGAAAAATGTCCTTACCTTTCTACACAGTCGGAAAGTCGAGAACAGTGGTTGGAAGCAGGTGCATCATGACCTCCCACAGCATACAAAAACCCATTGTATGTCGCAACACCAACACCACCTCTTCTCTTCGACATCGAAGCACATAGGCTCCACTTGTTTGTATGTGGATCAAAACATTCCATGGATTTTAAGCAGGAGCTCCCATCTCGTCCACCAACTGCATATAGTCTGGGATAATTACCCACAGGAAGACAAACAATTTCAGTCCTTTTAATAAGAATATTTTATTAACTTCATTCAGACCACTTTAAAATTCCCAGTATGCCTAATATTTGCTCTTTGACCACTTTGCTCTGGAACTTTCTCTGCACAGTGGGTTTTTCGTGCTGTATTTTCTTCATTTTATAATGTAGCTTCAAGCAGTCACATAAGAAAATTAAGATTAAAAGTCTATATCATCTTCTCTAAATGTTAAGCCATAGGTGAAATTTATGAGAAGTATTACTTATGTTTGTAACACAGTTGGAATATTTTCTTTGTCAGTCTTATGAAATATTTCACATTAAGCAATTTTCCTATACCATTAATATGTAATGAAAACTTCAATGCTATCATTATGTTTCAAAAACTTATGACAAAAGTATATTAAGTATATTTTCCTCAGTGTTTGTATTTAAGAAAATCCTTAGGACAGAATTTACCTTACTGATACGTTTCCTCGTCTCTTCTGCATTAAAGGCGCTTAGCAAACTACTGGAGATTCAAACTAGCTCTTGTTGACACAAAATATGACAACATATAAAGGGGAATGGTGAAAATCCTCATTAAGAAGCACTCTGTGTCTCTTTGTCAATCAATTTTACAGAGTCTGAATCTCTTTTGTATTTCAAGCTAGCTTTGGTGCTGGTAGATTGTGATAGTATACATAGTGGACGTAATAGATGTGTTCGGATGTCGACTGTGCCAGCTGTTCAGATCCTTTTCCCACTCTGCCAATTACTTACTGCTATGAAATAGAGGTTTTTTTAGTGCAACTAATTAGAGACCTAGGGAGCACCTCAGCTTGTCCAGAGCGAGTCACCCAAATCCAGTTAGTTGAATTTTGCTTAAGATGTACTTGTCTTTCTCCAGTGACTGGGATAAGTTTTAGACTGCTCTAATTTATGATTTCAAAAAGAACAATCTTGACTTCTAGAGCAATACCAAAATTTTAGTTCTATCTTCTAATGTTTGTGAGTTGAACACAGGCTTGAGTCCTGTTGTGCAGTTTGTTGCTTGGCCCGTAAAAAAACTTGAGAATGGGATTTGTTTTCTTTTCATACTTTACCCTTAGATACTTGTTTACACAGCTTTCACAGAGAGAGGAAGTCACTGACTTTGCAAACAGATTGTTTTTTTTCCCTAGCATACCCAGAATCATCTAAAGATCTTAAAAAAATCTTGTCTCATTCTCTGAGGAGAAATCACATATTCCTTTATTGACTGATGTTTTCAGTAGACCTTTTATTGTTCAGAAACGTTGCTCCACTGAAACTATGTGTTTTCTGATGGGATTGAATAAAAGAAAATACAGCGTGCCTTAGGGAAACAGAAAGAGGAGAAGCATTTTGCTCAGCTGCATTGCAGCAGTAGCACTGAATGATGGACGTTTGAGTTTGGCTTCCCCTGCTATGCCAGTGATTACATCACTGAGCTAACAGACATGATTTAAGCCAGGCAGGAGACAGGGTATATCAGGAGTGATTGAGAACAGAGTCGGGATTGGGGTGGATTTCCTCTCTGACGAAGTAGTTTCCTGCACATCCCTGTGAAAGGCACCCACAGGAATTTCTAGTGAAGCTTATGCTGAGAGCATTTCCTTTGGGATAAAATAGGGACTTGGACAGACAGTTCTACTCCTCTCAGATTTTTGAATAAATGTTTAAAATCTTGTCATGTTCTATTGCAAAAGCTTGGTTTTTGTACATGAAGAAGATTTATGTTTGCAAATATCTGGCAACTTTATTTCTATTCATAAATCACTGGAATTTAAGAAGTGAGCAGGAAAGCCATTGATAAGGTTTCAGGCTAAACACACATTTCTGCATGCAACTGTTCTGGGCCCCTACAAATTCTACACTAAGAGGCTGTCTACTTCAGATTGCAATAGAAGGGAGTATTGGCTCAAGCTACACTTCCCAGTGTAACCTGATGTTTTCTACCAGGCTTTCCTATTTCTTTGCTGAAGAGGGGGAAGTTATTTCAAATGGTGCTTCCTTAGGTATATTGATTTCAAAATGCACACATAAATTTGGATTTTTTTGAGGTATTTGATCAATACCTTCCATAAGCTATAGTCCAGGTAAAATTCTGATTTTCAAATTGCCCTAAGTTGAAAAACATTTAAAACATATTTGCAATTTAGAAAATAGTTCAATACATAATAGAGGAAAAGCTTTTCTTTCTTATTTTTGTGCATTACATTTTCTCTTTGTTTTCTTGTGGTGATTAATTACTATAAGATTGAAAATATAAGAAACTGCATTTCCACAGAAGGAAGTAAATGAAAAAGCAGAGAGTTTTTCCTGTTGACATACTTGCTATTTAATGCTGCAACCCCTACAGTGCTTCGGGGGGTGGACATGCTAGCAACGTAATTCCATTGCCGGGCTTGAGGGTCCCATCTTTCTACGGTGTTCAGGTAACTCCACCCATCATGGCCACCAACAGCATACATTGGTCCTTCCAGCATTGCTACTCCTTAAAGAATAGAATTAGGGACAGATTACTGTATCTAATAATTTCAGTGACCTATAAAGTATTAACTTCTCGCTTTAATTGCCTGTATACAGATAAGCAATTTCAGCTGGTATTAAGCTATCTAAAAGCTGCCTTGTCATTAAGAAGAATAAACAAAGATAAAATATTTTGTACATTATCTTTTGCCTAAAGAAAGCTGCTTTAGTTTTGGTGTTTTCTTCTTGGAATTTTTCTCCCAGTTCTGTTGACCTTGTTCTGAATCAAATCTGCACCCCTACATGAGAAACAATGCTATTCTTTCAAAAAAAAAAAAAAAAAAAAAAAAAAAAAAAAAAAAAAAAGGATTGAGCCAGACAATTAAAAACTTGTCCAGAGCAACCAACTACCTGTCCCTTCTTCTGAGCCAGCTGAAGCTCTGTAGTCCCACCAGCATGAAGCCAAACTGGATGGCAGCTGGCTGGCCTCATTGCCTGTACTGTACTGTAACGTTCTGGTGCCTGGTGAGTGGAAATAAGAGCTGGCTTGTCTGTGGTGTCCTTGAGGCACAGGAGAGTGAACTTGGCTGTCTGTTCAAAGCTCTCTGTGAACACATCCTGTGTTATTTACCATCCTCAGCAAGAGGTGCCCCTCCCCTTTGGGGAGCTGCTCCTGTCACTGATCTTTGCTCCCTTTTAGGTAAGGCTAGATGTTGGAATTTGGCTGCTTAAAAGTTTTCTAAATCCATGTTTTCAGGTCTAAATATACATGGCCTATTTTTTTTTTTTCAAATGTGCTTAACTCTCCACAAAACCACATTGAAACTAATGGGACCTGTAAGTGTAAGGCAGCTTTGTAAATTGGGCTGATACACAGAAGCCTAACTCTGGGCACTCAAGACTTCACTACTGCAACCCATTTGTTGGCTAGAATCATGCCCCTGCTTAGAGATTTCATTCTGTTTTGCCTTCTTGTCCTTTACTTCTTACTGTTATTTGTTTTTCAGAAGCCATATTCCCTCCCACAGTCTCAATGTTAAACTTATTTTTTATTGTTGCAGAAGTATACTCCAGATTTTTTATTAATTCACCATGAATATTAGGGTTACTGGGCAGTAAAGGCCATAGATAATCAGACTATGGTTGTGCACTCTAAAACTTGTAATTTCAACATTAATATTAGTGAAGTTGTACTAATTTTGTAACAACAATGTTTTCTTCAACAGAAGTAACTCTGATCTGATTTTCAGAGGTGTTAAGTACCCATGAGCTTAAGTCATTATTTTCAAAAGCTGAAAATCAGGTTGTTTCTGTATTGGAAACGTACTTCCTGATGGCTAAATTGGATGAAGAGTTCATTATTCTCATTATTGCTTATATTCTGGAATTTTATAAAAGCAAAATTAACCCTGGAAGACCACTATAATTTAGGCGAATGCTAATAGATATCACTTTCATAAAATTATGGCAATGGGCAAATTTGTCATTGAAAAGTATCTTCTGCAAATATTGCTGCATTTTAGTAAAGGATTAAAAAAATTGTCAGAATGAATCTGTTTGTGATCCAAAGTATTTTCAAATGTAGCATCTCTTACCTAGGCCATGTCTGTGCGTTGACATGGGAGGCATTATAGTCCAGACTTTGGTGATGGGGTTGAAACATTCAACAATATTGGAGGTTTTCAGACCATCTCTTCCTCCCACAACGTAGAGTTTGTTCTCAATTACTGCAACTCCAAACTGTAATCGTCTGCCGTTCATGGTACCAATTTGTATCCAGCTATTAGTCCTAAGGTCATACTTTTCAATTGTAGTGGTGCCTATTAGAAACAGTAATATGATACAATATGAGACAGCCTTGAGCTGTTCACTGTCCAGCAGTCACTAGTTGATTCATTTTGATATATTCTTAAATTGTAAGAGACTGAAATTTTGTACTTTGACCTTTTCTACATCTTCCAGAGAGCTTCAGTTACAAGAGTAAACATAGTGGGACAGCTGAATTAATTGCATGCGTACATAATTATCAGACATTGATAGGAAGATGCAGAATTACAGCTAATTTTTTAGCACAGAACAATTGTAGATAAGTTAAATCTGTCAGTTAAGTAGTATTAAGGTAGTTGGTTTATTTGTTGTTAATTCTTTCTGAATATGGTACTTCACAACTATATACTTGTTAACCATGTTTTTGCCTAAATTTTTAGTGCTCCCTAAAACTAAAAGTGTATCTGTAAATCTGTCTGCCTTGGTTTCCTTGGTGCAGTGGAGGCAGGCAGAAGGCTGAAGTGTGAGTGCACATTTGCCTTCCACAGGCAGCTTCTCTGAGGTTCACCTGTGCAGCCTTGCAGTAACTGCTTCTCTGCTGTAATATGTAAGTTGCATTTTCAGTTTTTTCATGTCACTGATCTTCTGGTCATGGTTTTACTGAAACTATTCATAAGGCCCCAACTCCCTGCCATTCAAAACTGACACTTTTCCATCTGCTGGCTCCTGTCAGTCACACTCAGCTGCTGTAATTGCCCCCATGAGAGCTGATTTAGCACAGGGGGAAACGGCTGAGCACTGCTGAGGCAGGAAGAGGCAATTGCCAGTTGCACATGCAGCATGCTCTGGAGCTCAACTTCAGCTCAACTGAAGGCAACCAGATGAGAAAAACAGAGCTGATTTCCTGTCTGCTCCTTGACCGAGATTTGTAACAGGAGAACTTGTATTTTGAGGATAACAATAGGCAGTTCGTGGGTAAATGGTTTGTGACTGCAAAACAAGCATGCATTAATGCAGAAAAGATAGTTTGCTTTAGAGATGTTTTCCTTAGTAAAATCTGCTGAAGTTCAGCTGCTATACTCAACAAATATAGTGAAACAAGAGCTTATGTGATATATTTGTTTGTTTCCCTCTGTGTGCCTTTCCAGATACACAGATCAGGGAAGAAGCTACTTGATCCATCTGTTATAAAAGAAATTTAATTCTGAGCAACTCTCAGAGCAAACTCTGTTTGCTCTTCTTTGCTTTGATTCTGTCTCATTTATTTTATGCTAATATGTGAGTGCCCCAACGTTCTCAGCTTCAAAGGAAGTATCTCACATTCTGGGGAAAAAAAAAAAAAAAAAAAGGAAAATATATTAAGGTGTACAGTGTGTTCATACCCTGTAGGCTGTAATTTTTACAGAAGCTTGAAAGTAGGTTTCAAAAGTTAATGTAGTTTAGGTGCATTCACATTTTTTTAAAATACTAGTCTGAAAGTGGCTCTTTGATCTTCTCTTGATCATTTGAAGTTGAGATTTGACTTCACATACCACCTGAGATAAGCACAAAGCCAAACCTGGCACTCTCTGAGAGTTCTTGTTTTCTTTATCACAGAAAGCACATTCTAGCCAGAGGTTCAGTTCTTCCCTTCTCAAAGATGTTCTTCCAGTGCCTCATAGTCTCTTAGGTTCTGTTTCCTTTATCTTACAGTCCAGCTCAGGCTGAAGGTATGAGTCAGAGATATAGAGGACAGCAGGGAGGAGGGGAAGTGCTGTTCTTCTAACCATCAAAAGGCAAAAGTTCAAAGAGCTGGCTTTACTCCAACGTAATAAGTAGAAGAGGCACCAACAGGAAATGAAGATGTTGACTGAAATAGCCCATTCTTTGTATAATCTTCACTGAAAAAAAACTATTATAAAGTTTTATTCCAATTTTTAATAGTTTAAGGGTAATTTTGAGTTCTTGGTTATTTTATGTCATTCATAAATAACAAGTATTGCTAATTAAACTTCACTAGTCGCTATTGCTTAACTTCATTTTTCTAAATTGTCCTGAGAATGAATGTTTTCTCTTCGTGTTATGATTGCAGTGAACACACAGTTTGCATTGAAATTGATTGCAGAGGGTAGTAAGGTAGCACTGCATAGGAAACGTTAGTCATCAGCAACTTTTTCCAAACCATGAAATGGATTAACTTCTCTGTGGTTCTATTAATAGTGAATTTGCACAGCTAAAGGTAATGCTTTTCAGCAAGTCACTAGACTTTAAACTAATTACAGTTTTTTGGCACCGAGCAGTGAAGTCCTGTAGAAAGTAATTTAATATACTTCCTACTGAATGGAATAGTGTAATTTGTAAAGCTGTAAAATGGTTGCAGTTGTGAAAATCAAATCATAAAAACTGGAATGCATCTGTAACATTTAGGTTTCAGCTACAAAACTGAAGAAAATTCTGTATGTGATCCTGAAAAACAGCAGGGTTCTAAAATAACATTAAATATTTCTTGAAATATTTTGAATGTTAGTTTTTTCTGGTTTGCAAAGTCAAACTTTGCACAAATTCTTATAAAATTTTGGATGTTAAGATCACTATTTGAATTATGTCTGAACTTGTGGCTGTATGTATGTTATTTAGAAACAGGATTCTTGCAAGAAGAAAGAATATCTAATATATTTCTATATAATTTCTATAATTTCTGCAATTTTTCCTTCCTTTTCCATCCTTAAATTGCTGTTTTTCTAACAGACTTTTCAATAACTGTCATATATTCTCTGTGTGTCTGTAATGCAATTACTCAATACAAATAAATATTTCAACTTACCTTTAGTGGCATCCATACCTCCTACAGCATAAAGTGCACCCACTGTAGACTTCCTAGGCTTTGTTCGAGGGCTCTGCATCATGGACCGTCTTTCTGGTAGGAGATGGTACTTCATAGCCTCCATGAGAAGTTTCTGGCATTCTAGGTCGTCTGCAAACATTGGACTATTTTCTAGATCGGCTAGTAACTAAGAAATGAAAAGTGATGATCTTATGTGTATCTAAATCATTAAAAGTTGGATGCACTTCAGTAAGTAAAGTCTATGTAGCTACAATAGTAGGTGAAAGTGCTATCTGGGAAAGAAATATACTTTTGAGATACCACGAGACTGATATGTTTATAAAGATAATTGTGAGCACAATAATTACTTTTACTTTTTTCTTCTATCTTACATTCTATCTTATTATTACAAATTAATCATACCTATTACGGAGTTAACAAAAAAAAACCCAAAAACTTCCACATCAGGAAACAAAAAGTCAGAAGCAGAAAGCAGTACTTCTCTACAGGTGTTGTTTTGTTTTGTTTTCAGTTTATGGTTAAGGCCCCTGTTAGCCCTTCACTTCCATACCTGAGGAGGAAGTAGAGGCAGTCTGATATAAGATAGAAGCATCCCCAGGTCTTGTTGCCGGTTTTGCAAATCATGTCTCACCCACATCATTAATGCCTGGAATATAACTTCCTCATCTGGAACATTGATGTCATCGCTAGACAGGAGTTTTGCAATCTCATTAGCAGGGAGTAAAAGAAATTCCTGGTTTTTAATAACTTCTGTGAAATGTTCCTAAAAGAAAAGAATAGATTTCAATGCACTCATGATTTTCACGCCTTGGATTAACCTTTTCTTAGGCAATACAGTCTTTGCATATACTGTAGTTCTGTTTTGTTCTAGGGTGTAGGGAAATACAATGCATATTCTATAAGTCAAGGAACCCCCTTCTGCCATTTAAGGAAGACGGGTTTCTCTTTGAAGCTTTGCTCTTGTAGAGCTGAGGACCAGTGATCAACCACTGCCATGCTTACGGCTGCAGTTGGCAGGATTCCTGGTGGTATGTTCTGGCAGGATTTGCTACTGGCAGTTTTTCACCATCAGTGTGATCTTAACACTAGAGACACAATTTGAAGATAAATGGTGCATGTTATGTATGGTAGGTGGGTATTCAAATTAACTGTATGGCTTGCATTACAAGTGGATTTCCAAGCTTTAAACTCTATTCAGATTTGCAGTTTGTTACCATGTCTGGTGTTGACTGTACGTCTCTACTCTGCAGTAGAAAATGGAGGGAAATTAAACTTACTTTTCTGATAGTACTTTGGGGGCAAATGAAAACTGGGCAAATCTTGAGAAAGTGGTCTAAGACCATAATCTAGTACTATGATAAAACAACCAACTCCAGACATGACAACAGATATGAAATCGTTCGAACGTTTCAAAGAATTATTTTCCATAAAAGTATTACATTGTATGGGCCAGTACAACAATACTAGAATTGATATTGAAGTATTTTATGTTTGCTTTTATGTTTTTTGAAGTTACGTGCAGAGAAATGCATGTTGGATTTTACCCGTATTTGAAATACTAGTTTCCATTTATGCACCTGGAAGAAATGTATTTTACGTAGGAATCAGAAATAGGACAAGCGAAGAGATTTTAGTAACTGGTGTTTGTATTATTTATTTTCAGTAGTCTCTTAGCTTTCTGTAACTCTTTACATACTCAGTAGAGTTCTCTTGTAAATATGGAAGTATTAGTGATTAGAGGATATGTTAACTTTTCTGTGCTGTGCACATCCTGCTTTAATATTTTGTGACATTCAGAGAATAGGAACAGGAAGGCCAGTCCACTTTTAGTTACAAATATAGTACAAGATGTTTATCAGAACAAGGTCTATCTGCATGTAAAGATACTAGGCAGGAAACTGTTAATACTTTTCATCAATGGCTGAAGTAGATGAAGGGAAAAGTTTCCTTTGTGTCTGTTTTTGTTGAATGGATGTGGTGTTTATGACTTATCTTCTGTAAGTGTTTAGATGTTACTAGTTCATTTGGATGATCTCTGTATTTACAGTACATCTTTATAGTCTTTTCCCTGAGGTACGCATTTTCAAGTTGTTGAGGCTGGCCTGACACAAAACAGAATGTTTTATTTGTCCTCTTCCACAGCGTTTTGTGTGCATGCACTGGTACAATCTGTGTTCTCCAACGTCTTTTGAAAATCAGCTCAGAAATCTGATCTGTGAATTTAAAACAGTTAAAGTTGAGGCCCATGTGGCTGGGACTTGTGAGACAAAAGAGGTAGCAGAGGGGGGAATTTCCTGTTTTCAGCTGAGGATATAATGGTATGGAGCAGCAAGGACAATGCTGTTATGTAGGGCTTGAGTGATCCTTCTAGCTTCAGTGCCCTTTTTCAAACTTTAAAATATAAAAGAAATCTAGATTGCTGCTGAACAAACCATTCATTAGTATGACAGGAAGGAGCACAACCAGTGCCCTCAATCTGCACATGCCACTCTCATTTACTTCATCATGTGGAAGTGTGCGGTCTCTTCCTGGAATGCTCGTAGCATTATGAAGCCTCTAAACTGGTTTTGACATACTGTGCTAATATTTCAAGCATAAAGCTGCCATGTGTCTCCTAACAAGGAGTTCTTTTTATATCCATTTAGCTGTAGCGGTTGCTATTCTTTTTGTGTTTAAAGATGCTATAGCACATCTTGATGCCCTGAATATTTATCCCTTGATTTGGTTTCACAGCCAGCTATCTTGCTTCTCTGTTTCCACACTGAATATTCATTTCTCACTTTCAGCCGGAGGAGGATTATGCTTCAGTCAAAGATGTGCTTCTTTTTAGCATTCCAAATCTTTCTCATACATTATTTTGGATTTTGTTGTGTATGTGCCTCACCTTAAAATCAGCTTTGGAATTTTCTTGGTGTTGAATCAACAACATGTGAATGGGCCATTACTATTTTTCCTCTTGATGTTGTCCATGTTAAGGCCCTGTTACCTTTTTTTTTTCTTTTTTTTTTTTTTAAGAAATGCATGCCAATCGTACGAATTTAAGCTCAGTAGGTATATCCTTCTCCAAGGCAAAATTCTGAAATAGGAAGAATAACTGAATATTTGGTTTTCTATGCACATTCTTCTCTCTTTTTCCAATGCTTCTCTAACAGTCACAGATCTGAAATTTCCTTCTGGAGTCTGAGCTGGGCAGAGATGTCCCCAGGTCAGGGACTTTGCAGGAAAAGCACAGCCACTGCATCAGGCTCAGAAAGCTTGCTCTGTTTCACCAAAGCCAGTATGTTTTCTGGGAGAGTATTCACACTTGATGTTAACATTCTAATTGTAAAACAGATTCTTTAACTTACCATAGTGTATGTGTGTGCCACCTTCAGGAGCTCTGTGCAGCCCTGAGCATCTCCAAAGGAGCGGATCCCCAGGCAGTTGGAAGGATGGAGCTGCTTCATGAGGAAGTTGCAGCATACCTCAATGACCTGGGATAGCTGGAGAAGACAAGCTGCAGCTAGCAAACTTTCTATAGTGTCTTCCTTTAACTCTAGAATACCTGTGCAGTTTGCATGTAGGGAAAAAATACAAGTTTTTGGTCATTTTCTTTGTAACTTTATTTACTTGAAATCTTCCCACTCCCTACTTTTTCTGTTACTGCAAAAAAAAAATTGAAAAGTGGCCTGTGATTCACAGGTTCATTTTCCTTTAATGCTGAAGGAGTCTTTAAACATATCTTAAGAGACTTAAACGATTTGGTGGATTTTGAATAAAATTACTGGAACATTTTTACTGAAACTCTAACACTATCAGATCTGATTTTACTTGAAAAAAGAAATAAAGGCAAAGACGGGATTAGACAAAAACCTCTCCCAAAATTCACATGTGGGTTTCTGAAAAATGTATCATACATTTGTATTACGCACAAGAAATTCAGTATCAGTAGCTAGGAAATGCTAACAGTAAATGCTTGCAGGAAACCTGATTTCCTCATTTATCTATGAAATGATTATGTGATTGTGAGGTTTTTTTTATGTTCATAAACAGACTGGAAGGTGTTTATTTAATTAGATTTTCCATTCCTATGCTTAGTAAGTACTTTGATTCCCTAGTTGATATCCAGCATTAAAATGCTATTCTGAAAGAAATGAAATTTAATTAAGTGGGATGATTTTTAGATACACGTGGATAGTAAGCAGCCCACCACCTCACTTCTTTGCATTCGTTCTAATCTATTTCCTTGGGTGATTTATGTTTATTCAGTGCCTTATGCATGTTATGCAGCATTCCCTCCTGCCCGTGTTTATCCTCTTGTTTGTACCCACAAGCACATAAAGGGTCTATTTTGTGTATAGAAACTTCGGTTTCCAGTCTGGATTGCAGATGGCTTATCTTTCTTGAGATTTGTCTCTTTACACAACAGTCAAGATTGATGAAGTTCCTGACCTAGTAAGCAAAGAAGTCTTCTGTTTTTGACATTTGTGATAATACTATTATATTAATTACATTGAAGTCTTTGTTTTAATTTAATCTTTTATTATTCTAACCCCTTTATAAATTAGGAGTACCATACAAATACTGATACATACCTATAGTATATCTTCCAGCCTCCTTGTCTTGATATGTAAATTGTGCTATTCCATTCTCAAAAGCTAGCTAGGAATGTCGTGTGCAGGACATCAGGTGAGAAGGACACACTGAATGTTACTGGTGATAGGTGCAAACTGAGGAGATGGATCAGTTTATCAGCAAATGTTCGTAAATTCAGAAAGCTGGTTTTCTGTTTGGCTTAGTGTTAGTACTTTGTGGAGAAGTAATTTTCTCCTTTCAAGAGCTGAGCATGTTTTGCCACGGAACTTCATAGCTTGAAAGAGGAAAGGGCTTTGCATTTAGTTTTCTGTCTGGGGTGGCTGCCATCTTCCTGAGTAGCTTGCTAAACACCAGAAAATACAAACATCCAGAATCAGCTGCACAGGTTTGAATGATCTGGATATTTCTGATTGTGATATATAGTACGCAGCAGTTATGTTCTGCATCACTTTACCCTGCTGGTATAGCGCTCAGAAAAGCGATTTCATGGTTCTCTGAGTTGATCTTCTTGGCTATTTGGTTCAACCCTTTGAGGTCCAATGATATAGGGTTAAATTCTGAAAACTGAGGGAAAGAAAGCAGGAGATATATATCTACATACTAGATGTGGGTGATGAAGGACTTACCTGTGTAGGCATAACGCACCAGAGCCTTCAGTGCATCTGGGTCCACTCCCTCCATCTTGATCTCCTCTTGTTTTGCTTCACGTACATCATTAGTGAACATTGCAGCAAAATAATCAGACACTGCACTGAGAACCAACCTTGAAATAGAAGCATTTTAGGAGGACTGCAAATTACTTCATAATATTCATAACAAGCATGAAATTCAATAATACTATGTAGTAAATTGTGTGTGTGTGTGTGTTAGAAACATTCTCTTACAATAGGATTTGAATCGTACAGTAGTGAGTAGTAAAGTTGAAAGGGTAGTTAGTAACCTACTTCTGCAGTGACTGATCATTTATAACCAGGCAGGGTAGGCATACATTTCCCTAGCATTTGAAAATGTCAGGCTTTGAAACCATGTAAACCCAAGTGGGGCAGGTACCTGTGAGCTGGAATCTTCTGGTCTCCAACTATGAGAAGAACATCACACAGCTGTTTCTGCTGCAGATAATTTTCCATTTTGCGGAAAGTTTGCTCTGTGTGGTTTGTAGAGTGGAAGTACTCCTCGGAGCCATTGGTGTTCATGCCAAGCAGTGAGCTGCTGGTCGTAGACAGCCTGAGGTGAAAGAGGACATACAGGGACTGCGACTTTACAAGCTCTGATTATGCTCTTTACGTAAGTTTTGTTCAAAAGGCATTACAGAAGCATTTACAATTATAAAAGCTCTTATGATTCTGGTCTTGCTATGCCTTCTTGCATTTGTTTTGGTTTGGTATCTGCAAATTTTAATTTGTAAGACTGCCTATAAATTCTAAGGTCAAGGAAGGAAAAATTATTGTGATGAGGTGGTGCTACTGAGTTTTGTGCTTCCTACCCATTCTGTGTCCAGGAATGCACCATGATAAATGCAGCCTGCTGACCACTCACAGACAGAACATGCAAATAACAATCTGTTCTACCTAAAATAGCTTGTGGAATGAAAGTTTGTGTATAATTTTTCTTTAGGTCTTATTTCTGTTTCCTTCATACTTTGTACGTTATTATTACTGTACGAAATGGGAATGAATCAGAAGACAATTTGACAACTGACATATAATTCTAGGCAAATTATGAGCCAAAAACTGATGAAATTAGTAGATTCTATTACCTTTACAACCTGACTGCAAATAACAGACTAATTCTTTGCCTTTTCAGGGAAATGTGTGTTATAAAAATATGTTCTTCCCACTACAAAACTCTGTTAGATGTCCCACTTATAAATACTCATAAAAGCTATTTATATGGTTTTTTCCTTACTGCCTTCTATGTTGCAGATTGAAATATTATTGATACTTTCTTAGAAAAGCGTTCTTTTCACCTGTTCCTTGTAAGATAGCAGTGCATCTTTATGACAAATGCTATAATCTGCCGCACTATTTTACTTATTCTAGACTTTTATAGATAATGGTTTCTCAACTTATAATATCGTCTTAGTTACAATATCTCAGCTTGTTATATCATATACTGTTAAAACCTAAAGCACCTGTTGTTTTTTTTTCCAATTGCAAGGCCAGCAGGAGCTTGTCCTTGATACTGTCAGTGCATATCCAGAAGCACAGCAGAGATAAAATCTCTTCATGAAATTAACCAGAATGTTAGATTATGCTCACAATTGAACATTTAGTTCAGAAAATGCAGAAATAAAAATAAGTGAATCAGTAGGATAATCAGAAAATATAAATAAATTAGATCATTTATTTTCAAAGATTGTGCATAATTAAAGACTTAAATGGAATTCAGGGGGAACAATTAAAAATTATATGTAATCTGGGATTGTGACAGAGTAGAGTTTTTTGTTCCCTCTACATTATAGAAAAGTTATGGAACATCAGTGCTTTTCAGATCGATATGGAGCAAAATCAGAGTTGTTATGACTGCTGTAAGTCTAGGTTTCTCTAGGTCTTTTTTCCGTCTTAAAATCCATCAATATGAAAATTTTCAGCTTTTTGTGTCAGATTTCCAGTTGTCCCCAAGTCCACTTGCCAACATGGCATCTTTGAGGTACTGGTATTTCAAAAGCCCTCAGGTCCAACTGCATGTGATACCTTTCCAGTGCACTGAGAACTGAGGCCCAAATCTGCCAGACTCACTGGATATGTATCATTGATGGTTTGCACAAACACATTATTTCTGGTGTAACTGAGCTGTGTCACTCCTGAATTGTGTGTGTGTGTGTGTGTGTGTGTGTGTGCGCGTGCCACTTGAGGAACTAGTGCATCTCAGACCCTCAGATGCGCACATATGCATGCACATTTCTCTCTGGGTAAACTCAGATTCTATTACTATTTAGAAACATTTTAAAACATACCAAATCAATGCAGTAAACTCTTTCTTTTGAAGCTCTTCGCTGCAATGTCAAGTGCATTTTCTTTCTTTTTTTTTTTTCTTTTAAGATAAAGGGGCAAATCAAGTTCACCTATAACATGTATCCTTTGTAGTTTGCAGCTTAAAAAAATTAATTTGTCTCAGTTTAATGACTATACTTTTTGTTTGTTTTGCTTCAGTGCTTCATTGAAAATGAAAAAGCTGAAAAATTAGATTATATGCTCATTAGTTTTGCATCAACTACTTGATGCCAACTTTGTAGTCTGTAATATTCTTGTTTTGCTATTTATCTCTTAAGCTTTCTTTCACACTTCAAGCATTTTTTTTCCAAGCATATTTTGTTTCAGACTCATTATATCCATTTTAATATGTATTACATTGCTCTTATCCTTAATGTGTCAGAGTTCAGCCAGAGTAATGCTCATTCATCCCTACTGCAAATGCATGGTACCAGTTTCTTGAAATTAGTAATTTCCAGTAGAGTGTATGCATTTGTGAGTAGGGCAGTCATTTTCAAGCAGTAAAGATTTAAAAAGAGACTTACAGTCCAATCATTTTTCTCAGTTCTGGGTACTTTTTTTTCCCTGTATGCCCTAGAGTGACCTTTAATTGCAGCAGAAATAACACCAACCATATAATTACTTTAAAAAAATTAAGGTCTTCAGAGATTGAAGAGTGCTAGAAGGAAAAAAAAAAACACAAAAAACCACTGGCTAACTTTGTAAATATAATTCTATAGTTGCTGGTTTATTTTCAGCAGCTGATTCAAAATGGTAAGGGTAGTATAATATGGAGGGGATAAATTCTGAGATATTTCTGTATTTCCTTCTGTGTATGACTATTACTGATATGCAGATAACTCAAATATAGAGCTTCAAAAATTTCATTCTAGGAGGAAAAATGCAGTGAACTTTAAGGAGACAGAGATTAAAGTACCTTGAAGAAGGAAGTCATGAAAAATATTAGTAAGTCTGATGTTGAAATAAAATCAGGGGTGCTGCAGACTGCACTACAGAGATAGGCAAGCTAGCTGCAGATGTGTTAACTTGAATATATCTACCTGTCTTGTCTTGTTCCATGAGAACACAACACATTAAGAGATCTCACAGTTCATGTAAACCTACTCAGAAGCATGTAGTGGATGGAGAATTGCTAGTTTTCTATTAAATGTGTATGAGTTTGGACAAAAAAAATCTGAAGTATATTAAGTAATAACATTTCCAGGGGTACATTAGCCTTGTGATGGCCAAGTAATTAGTTTTCAATTAATCAGAAGGGAAAATGGCTAAAAAACTGTTCTGGAGAATCAGAAATCTGAGTGGCTTAATGCCACCTTTGTGATAGTGCTGACTAGGATGCTGAGACGCGTTAACACCATTAGCACTAGTATTAAGAACTTAAGATCTCAGATTAGCCTGGAGAGAGTACACGTAAATCTATACTTGAATGATTTCAAAGTTGCTGAGCTGCACAAATTTCATCTTAGATAGAAAGCCAAGTGAAATAATTTCAGAGTTTTCCCATAAGGACATGTAAAGGATACTGAAAACATGGTACTTTTGTTTTTGTTAAAAAAAAAAAAAAAAAAAAAGAAAGAAAACAAAGAAACACAAAATATTCAAGCAGACCTTCTAAACTGAAAACCTGAAAAAGTAATCAAACAGTGTTAAGTATCTAAATGACAACAAGGAGATAAATTCCAGCCAGCATGGCTGTTCAGAACAAATCATGTCATAGCAATTTTTTTATTTTTTTTTTATGTCAAGATAACAAAGCTTACTGGGAGAAAAGAATTAGATGTCAGAAGTCATCTTGACTTTTGGATGACTTCTGACAGTATTTCACATGACGTTTTCAAAATCAAGCTAGGATGGCATGTCTTAAGTGTAATAAATAGATAGCAACAACTTGTATAGCTACTTAAAATTTTTCTAAGCCAGAAGATGTTCTCAGTGCACTGCAGTTGAATTCTGCATCTGATGCTGCTCCATATTTTCATTACAAACAGGTATACAATAGAATTGGGTATAAACATCACATCATTAAATGATAGCAAATTGACAAATTTGGGGAACAGAATTTAAATAGAAAGTGCTATCTTTGCCTTCAACTTTTTTGACCTTTGGGCAAATTTGTACGTTTCAAAGACCTGTTCATACTTACATGTGAGTGATTACCTGAACAAACTACAGGATAAGAAGACATAAGGTAACAGCTAGATTGTAATGAATCCCAAAAAAGCTCTTACTTGGAGGTGGTGATGTGGAGGGAAAATTTAATCTTTCCTTCGGTCAGGGGAATGGAAGTGACAAGTTTTGTGGTTCATTCCAGGCCTGTTCTCTACAATTCTTTAAATTGCTGAATTATGTTAAAATCATTTTCTGTCTTCATAAAGTACTTTTCATTAATCAACACAGCACTCTTCATTAATCAGTTTATAAATGATAAATTCACTTTTCATCTTTATTTAATTATAATATGATAAAACATAAATGCCATTTAGTTGCCATGTCCTTTCTAAACTCAGTGTGATCTTAAAGTGCCTCATTAATTGTGCCTGTGGCCAAAAGAAAACAAAAAGAAAAACCCTTAATGATTAGGAAGCTTAGAAGCGTAATACTGCATAAAAACCAGATAATGAAGTGCATATTTTGATTTGTTGTTCTTGATACGGCTATTATTTATATTTTTATAGTGACCACTCTTGTGTTGGATATTTGTTGAATGCACCTAATTATTTTTCTTCTAATACAATTCAACCAACAGTTCAGTCATCACTGTTACTTACAGGTTGTTATTTTGGATCTTTGAGCTGTAGGTCACCCTGTCCATAACAGCAAACTAGATAGCAGTTAGAGACATTGCTAGGACACATTAGGCATCTTAAGCCTTTATCACAGCTGAGAACATCAGTGTGACTTCAACTCTGAGGTTTATTGGATGTGCTTTAGCAGTGACAAGGTGTCACACAAAACTGCAACTTCATCAATTCAGTTGTTTGTAGAGCAATATTTACAATGCAACTCATCGGTTTTTTTCTCTCTGATTTGTTTGTGCTTATTCGAGAAAACTACAGTCAGCCCCCACATAGGCAGACTCTCCCCCATGCAGCTGCATGAGCTCTGACCCTCTGTTGGGAGGTGTCGTGGAGCTGGAGGTTGAGAGATGCTATCTCCTTATGTCAAATCGTAGGGCTCCTACATCAGTTGGCTGAGATATGAAGAAAAATATTTCTATTAGAAAGCCATTTCTGAACACAGCATAAAATAATGATAAAGTTGATGCACTTGTACTAATTGCTTGCTGACAACGTGCAATCTGTAGTTGTCCTAACCTCTACCTTAATATTCAGTATTTCCTAATAGTTCTACTGTAGTTGTCTCCTTTCTTAGATGTTGTTGGTAAATATAACATTTAAATATTGTGCAAAAAGTTGTGGATCAAAAACTATGAACTTAAAGTGTATGGAATATTAACATGCAATGGAATAACAAAATAACTGTAGCAAAGGAAGAAGTAAACAACCAAAATGTACAATTCCTGAGGTGAATAGAGAGATTGCTAACTTCCATTGAAAGTTCACACTGACAATCCCTTTAGAACTCGGAGATCTGAAAAACAGCCTATATTTAATAATTTCTTTTTGCAATTTTTAACAGAAACTGACCACTTTTTTCAGTTGGCATTAGTTAAGATAACTTTATGATTCATAACAAAATGAATTGAGACTAGGTTATTTAAATTATCCTGTGAATGGGAAGCATGCTTTTGGTGGGATAATTCCACTGGAGAACAGATCCCAACTAAACTGTAGAGCACCTCAGCACTTTGCAGGCCTTTATGATGATATCAGCTGTGTCCCCAACATCATTTCACATTACAAAGAGGGCTTGATCCAGACAGTCTCCCCACAAAGCTCTTTTCCTTTAGAAATTGTATATTTGTTTTTCTTTAATGGTGGATGTTAGTTGTAAAATTATTTTCCTGTCTCACTGCAGTGCTGATTGTTCTTATTAGCATGTGTACTGCCTCAGACTATCTTATGCTTCTGGGAAAGCAATTTGTTGAAAGCTTTATGCATTCCTTTATTGGCATCTTGTGTCTTCAGTGGAGATTTATGTTTGCAATTTGTTCTATACAGATAAGTAAGAAATGGAGGTATTTGTGTGTACACAGTAAATAGTTTTCAGAATTTTGTACTGTGTAAAAGCACAATAAGATCTGATTCATATCTTCTTTGGTTGGACAGCAACATTCTGTGAATTATTTTTGACTGCTCAAGGCAAACATTTAAAAATTTCACTAATAAATGCTTGTTTGAGAGTCAGCATGTATAACAGTTTGTTCTTGACTTATGGGGCTCAGTTTTGAAAATTGTTCAGTAACTTTTTTGCAGAACTGTTCAGAAATTTTAAGAGACACTGAAATGAGGCATCAACTGGCCTCCCATTCTGTTATGTCAGCAGAACAAGTTGGGAAGGCTGTGGATGGGGCTGTTGCCTTCTGTGGATTTGCACTTCATGCCCCAGGCTGCCTTCCCAATGGGACACAGCAGGAGTGCAGCCCCCTGGGAGTGCCACAGTCCTGAGTGCAATACTTGCAGGCTGAACGTGGGAGTTTCCAGTGATCCAGTGCACATTGTTCAAATCACTGACAGGACTGTAGGAGCAAAATTCAGCAGCTATTCCTTCAGATTCTTGGTGGCCATACAGTGTAAATAGAGACTTTTACCATGGTGATGTGTTAGCATTAATATTTGCAATGTAGTAGGAATTTTCAAATTAAATAATGGCTTTCCTCCTGATTCAGAATAATCTGAATATGAAATTTTACTATAAATTTTATAACGGCATGAGATGAATTCATAAAAATTGGGACTCCGCTAATATCTAATCAGTCTGGAGAGTGCACTAGATGTACATCCCTGAGTGTTTTATTATAATAGATATCTGTCTATCTGTATTTAATGATGAAGTGTCTCAGACAAATCATTTAAATTAATGCTATCTCAAATTACCATTCAGAATGATCCTCCAAAAGAATTAACACTATTCATTTCCATTGTGTAACGGAGAATAATAACTAAGTGAAGTGTTTCAGTAAAAAATATACAAGTATATATATTGGCATGTAAAATTTCACCTTTGTTCTGATTTTAAACAAAATATTTTAGTTAATGTGTTTTTCCTGAGACATAAGAAAGTCGTTGCTCATAAAAATTTAGCATGTAGGACAAAATATAAATTATGTGGAATGTTTTGTTGCCTTAATCAATGCACACTCGAAGACTACAATAAGAATTCTGAAATCATCACTGCAATAACGTGATTTCTAACTCTTCTAACTCAATATTTATGCTATAAGATTATGTTGGTGAAAATTAAAACTCTTTGAAGGAGAAATTCAGTGAGGTTGCTTACTCCTTGCTCAACTTTCATGTAGCTAGTGATATGTTTAGGTAATTTAATAGCATCTCCCTAAAGAACAAAAAATGCTGCAACTAAAATACATTATCTCAAGTTGTCAAAATGTGCAAAATGAAAAATAATGACTAGATGCTGGATGTGGTATTTTTAGTTAGAGGACAAAAAAACAGAAAGAAGCTAAGGTCAACAAATTTTGCTTAAACTCAACCATGGTTACTGCCAGATGAAACTAATTAGTTCCATGATTCTTACTTCATTAAGCATGTTTCAGAGAGACTTCTGATGAGAGACCATGCGGAGGAGAAGGCCTGTTTATGTTCTCAATTCAGTTTTGAATTCACTGTAACTCTAAGTGAACAGTGTAAGGAAGCATTAATTTAAACAGCTAACCAGTAATTGAGATGCATATTGAATTCCTCTGAAGAGGAAGTCAGAGGCACATCTGGCACATCTATGGCATCTCATGGGAGCTTCATACTGAGCAACTTTATTGGCATAGTGTAGCACCAAGCCAAACTAAATTTCTTTTATAGATGAGTCTGGCATCCTTAAGTGAATGAAAGAACGAATGAGGACAAAAAATTAGTGCTGACTTACAACCTTGTTCCTTTCTGTGCTTTTCTCACTGCTTCATTGTGTTCTGATTGAACAGTCTGGCTCCTTCATGATTTCAAGGCTGTAACTTCACAGGAACCTGTCTTAACATTGCCTATAAATCCACTATGACAAGATCTATCAAGAGACTGAGTTGGTTGTACTGCCAGATGATTTTACTAGGTCAAGCGTCTCAGAGAGAGATCAAAAGTCCGTCCTAAGCCATGGTACTTGAATGTAGAATAGCGGGGTTTCTTTGTAAGTAATCACACTGAAAGGAATTTCTGTCCTTGCATGTTGTTTTCTGTAAACTAGCTAGACAGACTGGAAGTAATCTTCAGTAATGTCCTCTGTGAGAGTTAAAATTGTGACTCAGAACAAGCATTTCAATCTTTAAATGCTTATAACAAGTATTATGCTAACTGATATGTAGGTATGGTTGATTTAAAGCTCTTCATGCAGTCTTAGTTCAGTGGTTACATATGTTTTGAATTACAGTTTATGACTCAGAGAAGCAGCACAGAATTATTAGGTGTACTGGACAAATTAGAGGATTTTCTTTAGAAAGCTCTAGTGTGATGTCCAAAATAGCTGCTGGTTTTATTGCATCAATTAAATTACTTTGTAACAAGAATCAATTTCTACCTCTTTCTACCAATCTAAACCGAGTTTGGTGGTATTAAGATTAGACAAATGACTGATGTGTATTAAGGTCACTTAGAGCCCAAAACTTCAGTCACACACAAGCTCTAGGTCACTGGAAGAACAGTAACTCAGGCCATAACAAAACAAGGATTCAAAACTCAGAAGGGAGCACTGTAGCTATGGATTTATGCTTTTGCTTCTTTCCTTTTAAAGCATCATGCAAATTTCTTATTGTTGACTCCCTGTATCACCTCTCTATCTGACCACCTGGTCAGGAGGAGAAAGACATTTGTCTGGACCTTAGATGTTTTTCCAGGTGCTTTGCACCCTACAGTTTGGGGCTGTACTTGTGTAGTTAATGCACACCCTGGAACAAGTGCTTGTGGAAGTGATCTGAGCTCTCCTGCCTGCTCAGCAGAGAGGCAGGTGAGTCCTTGGTCATGGCAGACTGCAACTGCTTTCTAGGCTATCACCTAACTGAGGTCTAAAGAGGTAAAGGAAGCATGCCCAACACTGTTGAAGTAAAGCCTGCTCGGCTGCAGCAGTAAAGCAGATTATGTGATGTGTTTTGGGAAGTCAAATCGGACCAGGGGTCAAAAGGGTGGGTCAGAAATGGCATCACCAGACTTACTCCTTGTGTTTTCTCTATGTATATGGCACAGGCAAATCCTTTGCCTACATAGCTTTGTATCTGTATGTGAACTCAAATGGATCACAACTGAAGGTAATATTTCAACAAACATCCTGTTTGGAAACAGAGGTTTCTAATTACAAAGCTTTTTCTTTAACACAGTGGTCATGGAAGAACTGGAAAAAAAAACTAACTCCCACTAAAAACACAGAACGTGACTAAGATTAAATTACTGAGATATTTTTGTCTGCATGTGTGTATATGTGCTTCTCTATTTCTTCACGTTCTGAAATGGTGTGACAAGGAGACACAGAGCTTTCCTGGGCATCTGTGCTAAATGTACACTGTAGAAGAGGTTTCCCTGGCAACGCAAACCATATGTAATAGCTCAAAATAGCTTTTCTCCAGCTCCTAGGATTTCTTAGTGGTTTGCTTATGATTTCCATTTAAATCAAGGTATGTTTTCACTGTTCAAAAAGGTTCATTTTCCTAACTTCTATTAAAATGAACAGGCTTTGAAAATGCTTGTCTTGCAAGAGTGCTTCCCTTCCTCTTGACTTCTAATTAATGAGGTAAACTCGAGCATAGCAAATGGTGACAGCGGCTCTCCACTTTGTCAAATGTATTCCTTTTGTGTTTGCTGTACAAAACACTTTATTATAACTATGCTGGTGGTCACTGTCACTGATTGCAACAGAAAACTTCTAGTTAAAGTAGTAGTCTGACTTTTGTGATATTAGAATCATGGGAGCTATATACATTATGTGGTATTATTGTGAGAATTACATAGTATAATGCATCAGTTATAATGTACACCTTTAAAGTTTGCATGTTGCTAGCAGGTTTTAGGCAAATTGTGGTGCTTGAAAACACTGATCAGTTCTTACCGTGTTCATGAGACAATAGGTATCCAAGGTTATCTTTAATATGGACAAGCAGTGGTACCAAGAGACTGAATTATTTCCCTGCTTTTATGTAAGAAGCACATAGCAAATCTGAGATAGAATCAGTGGATGTTGATTTTGAGTTCCTAACACAGCTACTCGTGAAGTCATACATTTTACAAGTTAGAAGCAGTCTTGGAGAGCTTGTATTCGGTTAAATCAATTGCTAGTACTTGGGAAAGATTCTTATCCAACAATTTTCAAAATATACGTAGCAAAACCAAAGAAGGATTGAGGAATCGTTCTTTTCCAATGAACGTTTATTTAGCCTAAGCATGTTTTAGCTGATAAAATAATGAAGAAAACAATCAACAGTGTTCTTTTTTGTTCTGTTTCATTTCTAAATTAGGTATCCTTGTGTATCTGTGCCCTATTTCTTGCCAAATGTTTTTAAAGCAAAGTCATTTAAATACTGTATCATATATTCTAACTTCACATGAATATAATATCTACAAGGTCCTTTACATGCTTTTAGTTATCTTTGTGCCTGTGAGCAGTAGACAAAATTTTAATGAATTATCCTGATTCATCATATAAAATGAAAACAGTTACTAGAATGAAGTATAAGATGACTTATGCTAGTAATTAGTGGACAGGCAGAATTGTTGGAAAGATCCAGGCCACAAGTTCTTGTTCTATCTATTTTAATTAGCTTTGAATTGAATTTTGACTCTTAAGCATTTCCTTGGGAAAGGAGGAGGAGGAGGAGCATTGGGAGATTTGTCAGAGCTGAGTGGTGGAGTCTGAGCATAGAGTCACTGATGTGGGGCCTGATTACACACAGGAAGAAACTTTTACAGTTTTGATTTAGAGATTTTTGAGTTTACTTCCTATACTCCCTTTAAGCTCATTCTGTAAATCTGTACTTCAGCATTTCTGTATTTATTTATCTTGCATAACTACAGATATTATATACAAGGCATATTCTTTATTGTATCACCCGATAGAGTTATTCTTAAAATATAGTATCATTATTTTCTTCTAGCTGAATGAATTGGTATGCATTGGGCTAACTCTAGCTGATTTACTGCAAAAAACAAATCTCTTTATTTCTTTAACTGCGACAGATTTAGTAATGTTCCTTATGACAGTATTGCAAATATCTTTTCTCTCTGTGTCTGAGTTGTTTACTTCGAACTATGAACATAAATTGTTCATTTCTTTTACATTTCTGTCTATAATTTTCAAATCAAGCAAACTCTCCCCCTTTTCCAATAATGCTTCAATAATCATACAGTTGATTTCACATACTATTGATTTCACAGTTGCACATGTTCAGTATGTCTGTAGAACATGCTCTGCATTGGTCACATGTGTTTAATCATCTCCTTAACTTTTTCTGGAGACATTAGGCAGAGACTTTAAGAACAGTAATAAGTCTTTAAGAAGTAATTTAGCAGCTGTCTTTGCTGAGAGCAGGCTGTACGGAGAAGAAATGAGAAGATAACTGAATCATAAAGAAATTGGTTTGAAATTGATATAGAATTGTCATAGTTTCTTAAATTACTATTAAATGGTATTTTTTCCCTTGTCTGTAATAATTCATCTTTGAAAGCTATGCATGTTAAGTGTAAGCCTCTGTTTCAAGCTCTTCCAAAGATGTTGCAGTAGAAGGAGAAAATAGGCATAAAATCTGCTGAGGAAGCTTTTGAGGCATTGATTCTCATTTCTGTACCAAGGGATCCTATATGAGGCAATAGCATTTGTTTAGTCCAAATGACTTCAGTAGTCACTGTTCATTACATTCTCACATTACCTGAAAAGTCCTGTCCTTCCTTGCAGTTCAACAACTTCAAGGGAAAGGGTAAATCTGCTTTTTGATTTCAGTCTTGCATGGGATGCTACTTACTATGTTCTACTTTTAGCAAACAGTAGATGTCACGAGAAAATTTTCTCAGTACTCTCACCTATTTTTAAAAACAGCTGTGAGAGAGTTACAGTAAAATACTATCAAAACTCAGCTTAGCTTCACTAATTATCTATGCCTTTTCTCAGTTCATAAGTAAAACTGAAGTAATATTTGGCACTAGCAGATGCAGCATCTCATTGTTGCCAATGGGCTGTTCTTCCAACATTATTATGGCAAAAATGCCATCCTCTTTCCCCAGCTGCAAACCTTTCTTCCACTGCATTAAAATATTGAAATGCCACATAGACTGTATATCCATCACTTCTGAGAGGAGACTGGGTACAGTATCTTAAATAATCCATTTCCAGTGTTCCAAGCTTCAAATTTGTATTTTGACCTTTATTTAAAGCTTATCTTTAGCAGACAATTACTTTCTGCCTTTCCCTTAGGTTGTAATGAAGCATTTTGGCTATCCGTAGCAGACTGACATAAAATCATCTTTTTAACATAAATTGCATGTAAGTCAACATGTAAAGTATTAAAGAAACTGCAAAATTCTCCATAAAACAAAAATATTTTCTTAGCTTCTATTTAGGATCAGAATTAAGTAATAGCACACTGGAGACGTTGTCTGATAAAAATAAGATGATGTGTTGGAAGTACTATATTTAGGGACAAGAACTGCAAAAATGTACAGATGGTTAGGGAACACGTCTTGGTGCAGGGCTCACATGAATCACAAGCTCAGCAGCTGCTCAGCCTGGAGAAGAGGAGGCTGAGGGGAGGCCTCATGGTGGCCTACAGATCCTCACAGGGCAGTGCTGAGCTCTGCTTGCTGGTGACAGCAACAGGGCCTAAGAGAACAGCATGGAGGGTCAGGTTGGGGATCAGGAAAAGGTTCTGCACCAGAGGGCAGCAGGCATGGCTCCAAGCTACCAGAGATCAAGGAGCTCTTGGACAGTCCTCTCGGAAATTGGTTTTTGGATTCTGGGTGGTCCTGTGTGGGGCCAGGAGCATAACTCAGTGGTCTTTGTGGGTCTCTTTCCACTTGGGGTATTCTATGATTCCGTGTCCTGTTGAATGTCTTTTGGGATATTGCAACAAATAAACGGGTATTTTTTATTTCAAGTACCTTTTATTTCACTGTACTGTGAGCCAAGGCTATTATCTGCTATTGGAAATAAGAATTTTAGGGAAATCTCTGATATAGGGGATAATATCACAGAATCACAGAATCACAGAATATGTGAAATAGTCTTGTGTATATGTGTATGTATGTATGTATATGTCAGTGATAATAAGGGAAATTGTTAGTTATTTCCATATTGTTGGCAAAGAAAAAAAGATGACATGAATTTTCATGTCTTACATAAAAGAAACTGTCAAAATAATTGATCGTAAATAGTAACTACAGAAAATGCATTGCCTCTGTTAAGAAGGTACTCCTCCTGAGTATCTGAGTACACCCATCAGCACCAACTGTTAGGATTATGACATCAAAAGAGTGTAGTAAAATTAATTAGAAGTATATTTTGTCTCATATGGAAAATTAGAAAGCATATATCTTTACCAAAACTGGAGTTTGTCAACCAAGTGGATTTGTGAGCAGTTTTTCAGCCATACAATTACAAGAAGTGCATAGAAGAAAAATGTTGAATGGATGCTACATTCATTATTGAAATTCCGCTGCCTTGGGTAACTAGGAATAGAGGTACCCACACACTTTGCCAGCTTACATGGTCTTCAATAGTGTACTTACAGAATCATAACATACCTTCCAGCAAGTGTGCATAAATTGATGTGGCAACATAGCATAATGTAAATAAATAATAGGTATACTTCTTGCACTGTAAGATCAGTACAGTCATGTCTGTGAGTCCAAAATTAATCAAGCACAATAATCAAGGTAATTTAATATCATGGATTCTTCCTATTAGGAGGTATGAATGCCTTTTCAGTTTCTTTGCACAAGTGCTTTTCCATATCTTGCACATGAGAACAAAGTTTTTGTTGATTATCAAACAAAATCTAACAGTGAAATCCTTGGGATTTTCTATGGTATATCTGGGACGCTTCCAGACCATTTTCTTTGAAAGATACAGGATTTCTTCAGGGAATTTTGATATCCCTGGAAGAACTTGAACTTTATCAAATTCCAGATAGTTAAAAGAAACCTAAAATGATCAACAGACTAGGTAAAGTATACAGGAGGCCCATGCCTTCTGAACCAGAAGCAATTCACAGTTTATTTACCATGCATTGTTTCAGTGCTCACTTAAGCTCCTACTTCCTTTAAGTCAAACCTGAAATATTTGATGTTTTTTACTCTTCATTTGCATGGCCATGTTCTGCAGGTTTAGCCTTATGACTATCCCAGTAATCCCATAGTATTTTATAGCAAAAAATACAGTGTACAAATAAAATAAGTTGGCATCTGTTCAGGTTTTAACTGGTTTCTCTGTTTTACACATGTAAAGGTCCTCATTCGAGGAGTCAGTTGGTGAGAATCAGACTATGCAAATAAAATCTGTATCTTTCCAAAACTACAGGTGCAGCCTTCGTAAGGATCTTTTAGCAGGTCAAGGACCATCATTTAAAATGCTTCCAGAATATGTTTGATACCTTTTAAGTGTGTTCTCCTAGCAAAAAGACAGTCCCCAAGCACACTGGGAAGTTTATCCTAGCCTTGTGTCTAAAAGCAATTTATTTATCTGTTATGTACGTAGCATTTATTGGTTGGTCACATCTTAATTGGATATCGTTACTGAAAAAATAATGTGTTCTCATCCCTTAAATTCTCATTTTCTTTGTCAGTCATTTGTCAAGGGCTAGTGTTCAGGAAGGAGCCTGTAGGTCAGAAAGGTTTGGGGCTACTTATTTTGGGTACAGGAGCACCAAAAAGGTTGAAGAAAAAAGGATTAAGTGTATTCATGGTAGAATATTCAAAATGGAACAGTTCTTTGGAACTTTATTTACCTTTTCTCCTCAGTAAACAACCCATATTTCATCAAACTCACAGATCCTGTATATATAATGAAGTCAGTAATTTCTGAGGTTTCTGGAGAGAAATGTCTCAATATAAATAAGGAATATTCTTCTAATGTTTCCTCAGCTTTTTTTGGTAGAAAGAATTAAGTTGCTAGTAGAAATTGTGCACATATCCTGTTTAAGATTGAAGTGTTGGCCTGATTTCCTAACCTTTCCCACTATTTTGAATGTCCAAGTGACAAGTAGTAGTATGTTCAGCTTGTCATGTTTTAGAGTCCAGCTAAAAATGGAACTTCTGCAGACAGAGGTAAAATGATTGGATTAGGTTCAATGCTCAGAAGATAAGATACTTTTTACAGAATAAAAGGAAAATTTGTATGAAGTCATTTTTAGTATCCTCAGGTACGAATGCAAAAGAGCACATGGAAGCAATAATTACATGGTTCATTATTCATTGACTTTAGTAGTGTAAGAAGATGCAGTTAAGGGAACTTCCAAATGCCTGATTTTCTACCCAGGTGATTAGCATTTTAATTCTTGTGTGTCGTGTGTTGGATGCTACAGAAGAAGAGAAAGACAGATTATTTGCTTAGCAGTTTCTCCTGATATATACTTAAGAAATTGGAGCTATGTTATAGTATCTTTAAGAATATATTTTAATTCCTTGAAATAAAATTTTGATTAGAGTGAAACACATAGTGGCAATTGACTTTCTGAACAATGTCTTATAAAGTCAGCGTTTTAAGATGTTTAAGAATGCCTTTATCCTACAACATGCATAAGATGCTTTTACTGGTAACTTTACAGAAAACACACATGACTATAGCAATAGGTTATGATACACATTCCCAAAATTCTTCTAAAATCTGAAAATTTGAACAACTCAGCAGAAGAACGTAAATTTGAATAAATATAAAGGAACAACATTTCATGAGGTCTTGGCATAAAGTTTTTATATAGCTGAAGAAAATGTCACATCTCATTTTAGAAGACAGTGCCTCAGTACTTTCCAAACTGAATTCATCATGCTTTTTTTAAACTTTCTTTATCAGACAACAGTCTTATCTTGATTATTCACCATTCTTTATATTTTTCAAACTAAAATTACTTTCTTTCTAAGATGCGCTTTTGTTTGCTTCCTCCCCCTCCCCCCCAGGAAATACGTAATGTTATTTGAAGTAAGTTATGCCAACAAACTAGTACGAGTGAGCATACAAAACTACCACATTCCTACCTCATTGATTTTATTTTGTAATGATTTTACATAGCATCATTAAGACTGTTTTCAGAATGACATTTTGAAAGGCATTTTTTCTCTTCAGTCTGCAAATGTTCCCTATACCAGATGTACAACTTGAAAAACAGCAACTCCTAAAAATACACAAACTGTCAGCTTTGCTTTACTGAGAGAAACTATAACTTCAGTTAAGATGGATTTCTATTTAAGTGCAATATAAATATCTGAAATTATTCCCAAAGACTTGATGGCAATCTTATCTAATGGTACAAATAATTGCATTGTAAATGCATAATTTGAGTCAAAGTAGGGATAAAGGAGAAGTAAATTTGTTGTTGTAGGAGCTATTACTGCTGACATCAGTTCTGAAAACATCATCAATCTAAACGGCATGTTTAACCAAATAACTTGTGCTCCTGTTTTCTTCTCTCTACGAACATCTTAAAAATAGCTCTTCCTTTGTTCTTAGACCTTTAAGGTGGCATAGCTGTAATATCTTTTAACTGGACTGTCACACTGACCTTACAGAAAATATTTGTCCCTTAGTGTGCTAAACAAGCTGTGAAAGTAATGTTATTTCAAAGAAACCTTCAAAATAGCAAGTAATGATGCTTCCTATCCACTTAGTTCAAGGTTAATTATACTTGTCAAGTAATAATAATAAATAGCAGTGAAGAATTTGACAAACTGATGGCAACCACGCAGACTGCGCATCTCCAGCAGTTCTCATTTGTCAAAGTTGCACCCATTGATAAAGTCAGAATGAGGACAGCGTTTCAGAAGGCTCATTTCTTCATTGTCTTTACACGTAATAAGTCAAGACAAAGAATTAGCATGTCATAGACTGTAATAGGAAAAATTTGACAAGCTGGTGGATTTTTTTTTTTTTTTTGAGGTCCTGAAATGACATATCAAATCTCTATATTTCACAATCCTTCAATTCACTTCTTAATGTGAATGCATTTCTATTTGTATGAGTGTGGGTGTGCACATACATAAAGTGAGATTAACACAGTAAAGAATTCTGCTTAAGAACAAAGACAGTTTTAGGGAATAACTTGGAGAGAAGTACTGCTTTTGAAGTGCAGACTTTAAAACTCCTACCTCTCTGCAGATTCATCTGAATTTTCCTCTGTGATCATCTGCAACTCCTGTGGGGTTTTACTTGAATCTTCCTTGACACAGTTTTCCTCTGTGTTTGCTTTGGGAATATCTTCATTTGATCGAAGCTGTTCTATGAGGTTTTGTTGATGCCAGGTTTGAATCGATCGGTGGTGCAGTGGAGTCGGACCGGGCACAGGCGCCAATATATTGTGGTGGACAGGACTGCTGTTTTTCTTCAGCCCATTTCTGTCCCGAGAATGGTTCTTCAACCTGTTCTGCACCGGTGTCCCTCTGTGCTCATATCCTTCCTGCTGGTGGCAGCCCCCCGTGCCTGCGGAGCTCTGCGAGGGGTGGCTGAACCACCTCCAGCGGAGCCTCAGGATCTGCTTCACATCAAACTCTTTCTTTCCAGATACTGACATTGTTTCAGGAAAAAAAAAAAAAAAAAAGAAGAAGAAAAGAAAAAAAAAAAAAAAAACCAACAAAAGCCTATTCTTCTAGAAGGGAAATGAATTCTTTGTTATCTCTTGTGTTTCAACTCCTCTTCTTAAGAAAAGACAACAAAAGAACAAATACCGGTAGCTCGCTCTCTCTCCTGATTAATATACTGCAAGCTCTTAGAGCCGATGCTAAGCTGCTGCTAACTGTATAGGTGGGAATCCATACTGACAGGATGATGAGGTCAGACCTTAAACAAGTAAATCAGCTTAGCACAGGAAAGCAGCAACCATAACAGTACCCAGCTGCTAGGCTTACACACAGCACTATAGCACAGCTCCCTAATATATAACCTAGCCTCACATGATCCTGAGGGATCCTAAGCTGCAACTTAAGATGCTGAAGAGCACATACAAATAAAGTGACAAGACTTTGTATCTCACGGCATTTTCCATTGCTAATCAGCAATGCTGCATTTCACAGAAGATTTACGGAGAATTCTTTTATAGTCTTTTATCTCCTTGCACAGATTTTTTGTGAGGATTCACTGTGAAACTATCCTGCAGTTCATGTGTTTCCTTAAGAGGTTTCCATTTGTTTGTCTTGCTGTGTAAAATTCCTACAAATGGCCTCAGTGTGGTAGCACTTACCTAAAGGAAAGAGGCAGCATTTCAGTATGCTGTGCAGAGCTATGTATTTTCTCACCTATAGATAGATTTCTTGTCGTGATTACAGGGGTATGAGAACAGAGAGAGGGAGCTCATAAAATCAGAGATGTGCTCCCTGAATGACTGTATCTGTGGAAAACACAGCTTCCTGGCCAAGTGCCTGTGTAAACACCCCTTGCCATCCTCTTCTTAATTTCTCACGGACAATGAAAAGAGTGTGATTATTATTTTTTTTTTTAAGCATCTTTATTTTGGTAATGTACAGCGCAGCGTGTTTTCAGCAAATTTATTAGATGACATATTCTCATCCTTTCATCAACAGACAGGGCTGTGAGAACTATTCTCTGTGTGTTTTGAAATTATGTACATGAACTGTTTTTGCAAGTAAATTCAAAATAAAAAATTGGATTTTTTTTCTTTTTTTTTCTTTTTTTTTTTTTTTGTTACATTCTCTGCAGTGTGCTGTTGATGAGGTATGTATCTGTAAGCAGAAACAAAAAACTGTAAAGACAGGATTCAGAATTAAAGGAGGGTACCCCTCTCCATTCCATCTTACATCTCTTTTTCAGACCTTCTTTTTGACTTCTCCTGTGATGTTTTTTCTATTTCCTAAACTCCACTGTTGGGGTTTTGAACCTTCAAGCACTGAAATCTGCCTTCTCTTTTTTGGCTGCATGTATGCAAACAGTGAAATGTGAAGTAGAGTTTTGTAAAGAATCAGTAAATTGAGATAATAGAACTAAGAAACCATCAGCTCTTACGCTGGGCTGCCAAGTTCCTATCCTATTCCTGAGAATCAAGCAAATGATATCAAATGATATGCAGTCTCGTGAAATGGATGGAAAAATTCCAGGGCAAAAGAGGAACTGTAAAATTGTTGGAGAAAATTATGCTATTTAGATGCACAGATGGATAGAAATGACTTTGTACAAAAGAAATTATGAGAAAAAGTTGGCCATAAAAGGCAAGAAGGGAAAAGCTGAGAAGAGAGGACATTTGAGAGACCCACCTGATACATCTATACAGAATCATAGAATTGTTTGTGTTGGAGGGGACCCTTAGAGGCCACCTATTCCAACTCCCTTGCAATGAACAGGGACACCTACAACTCTATCAGGTTGCTCAGAGCCCAGTCCAGGCTGACCTTGCCTGTCTCCAAGGACAGGGCTTCCACCATCTCTCTGGACAGTCTGTTCCAGAGCTTCACCACCCTTACTGAGACTAAACTATTATATCAGAATGTACTTGTAATTCTGGCAGGAGGGCAGGTGTTTGTGGCAGACAGAACAAGCAAAATTTGGTTGCTGATAAGAGTCCTTTCTCATATGAAAAAATAATGTACTCTTACTTGTGTGAATTAAAATAAAGGCCCTTGCTAGCCTTGGCATAAATGCTTCCAATGCTGACCCCACTTCTCTGCTATGGGTTACTGCTCTCACAGCCGCTGCCAGAGCTCACTTGTGTGCCTGAGCTGCTGAAGTTAAACGTACCACATGAATATTCAGTGAAGGAGGGCCGGTTTGTGCTTGGACATGAGCCTCTGGGTCTCAGCAGCTCTGGTGCCACTGTTATTTCTGGCACTGTGATTTGCACATGTGCAAAGACTGCCACTTCATCATACGTGGGCATCCCAAACCGTGCCATCCACTACTGAAGTAATACTCTATGTAACAATTCTTCACTAATACAAACTTATTCTTGAGTAATATTTACTTAAGAATAATATGAAAGAAGGATGTCTGTGTTAGAATATCAGGCTGTAAGTGTTGTTAATGGAACACAGTTTTAAAAAACTTCATTTTCAGTTTTAAGGAATGGATAGAAATAAAAAAAACTTGTTCAACTTCTTAATAGTTATATTAAGAAGAAAGTATATAAAGGCCTGATTGTTCATTTAATAAGCGGTTTCAGTTTAAGCTTGCTGAGAATGCAGACAAATAAAGAAGCCGCTCCCTAATTTCAGGGATTTTAAAGAATTTGTAGGGAGTGAATGGAAAAACAAAAATGCTGGCCATTGGAGAAGGGAGGCCGTTATGTTTTCAGAAGTCAGAGTAAGATGTTTTCTCGCTTTAATGACAACTTTGCAACAGCCTGAAATTTTCCTGGAGACATACAAGTTATGTTTAAGGTTGTGGGGTTTTGGGGTTCTTTTTTTGTTGATTTTGATGTTGTTTTTTTGGCATTATATCTATTTAATATTGGATTTAATATTACTTAGCCTTTCAATTTTAGCCTACATGCTTATGAATGTTCTACTGCTCACTTCTATAAAGGTAATAATACTTAGTGGTATCTGTATATATTCCTTAGGATTGCATCTACATTGGATTGTCTTGCAATCCAAGATCTATTTTAAGGAGACAGTCTCTATGTACCATGTTAATAAGATAATTTATGATAAAATCTTGTAAAGGTGAACAGAAAACACAGTTTCTTGCTATCTTAATCAGGCCATTGAGCCAACCCAAGCAGCTCTGAAATTTCCACTTAGCAACAGCTCTGATACATTGAATCCATCATTTCTCATCATCTCACAAAGCTTCTGTTGGTTTCTTTCCGTTAAATCCTTTTGCAGATGTCATCATAAGCCTATTACTTGGATTTGACTTGAGAATGGGGAAACTGAACTTCAGTTTGTAAATAACTCTGTTTCCTACTAACTCAGCACATGTTTTGGCAGATGTAAAGTGTATCTAGCTAAAATTGACTGCAGATTTCCTAAAGAGACTGTTTTGCTCAAAAAGTCAACCTGAGTCAGCATGGAATATGTTTCAGGTAGGGCAGATTATTCTTCACACAGCTTGTTACCATGCTGGCTAAAATTTCAATATGCTGTAATAGAACAGTATAAGTAATTTAATAATCTAAAATTTCAGGCCTGAAATGATTAGAAATAGGTTTGCTGTTTTCTAGAAACAGCACAAGTACTAGGAAAAATGCACTCTCTATTATAGAAATACAGGAAACATCCCTTTTCCCCTGTGTTAACTCTGAGCAGCACGCAAATGTCACACTCTCAAAATACATGCAGAGTTGAATCCTAATGTATTTACAAGTCGAGAAATGGCATGTTTATTTTTTTTTAACTTGTATGATTTTTTGCTTATTCTCTAAGTATTCCTCTAGTTCACTCTTCTCTCTCTGCCTGTTATCTTTTGCAAGAGTATCTTCTATAGAGTTTGAAGAAAGGAAAGCCTTTCTGTTGTAAGAAAACAGACCTGAATGAGTGGTTAGCAAGATGTATGCATGAAATAATTTCTTTGTCCTATTGCTGTAACCTTGATCTAGAAATAGGCAGCTGTGATCTAAACAGTTTGCCTTCATTACTCTCATGTAAAAAACTTAAACTATTGGAGTTTTATACTGCAGAAATACAACCTGTTGTCCTGTCATCAATGTCTGTATTACTGAGAGATGACCTCCTTTTAGACAGTAGCATTTTCAGTTTAGGAAAGCAGTTATTCCAAGTAGAAACTAGCAAATGCAAGTATTTGCATCATTTGTAATGTGGGTAGCTCCTATTTATTTCCATGGAAACGACAAAAGATACAAAAAGCACAAAAAACTATTTGATAGATAAAATTCTCAGCTACAACTAATTTTCAACATAGTCACAACCACCATTAGTTATGCTTTTTTGCTGGCAATGAACAAGAGCCACACTCATACAAATCTGTACCAGTGGAGGTGAACAACTGCAGCTGTCACCACTGCTGAAACACACCACTCACCACCTCACTATGTTCACGTCCACTTTTCAGTGTTGATGAATGCCAATGGATGCAATTTTTTCCACATAGAAGAGTTCAATTCCACACTTTTACTTCATATGCACTTCCATGTAAGAAGCCATTTTATCAAACTGCCCCTCTGCTGCCATCTGTAATATGACAACAGAATGTAATGGAGTACTGGTGGGAAGGTTCAGCCTGTACTGCCATACCACCAACATCCACCTCTGATGTCATGAGCCAGCATAATAAAATAGAAGTTGTTACTTTCAGAGCAGCCACTGTAAATACCATCAGCTTAATTCCACATTTCTTTCTATAGAACCTTTTATTTTACTAATAATCTGTATCAAAAATGAAGGAATTGTGAAAATGTGGTGTTCAGAACTGTGGAGGTATTCAAAGCAACACAGTACTGTTTATGCAAGCCTATCAGATTGTGAAACAGGAAGCATAGACTTTTTCTACCAAACTGTCATTGCATAATTCAAGTTGGAAGAGACCTCAGAATCTCTCTAGTCCAAACTCCTGTCCTAAGACAACAACATCAGAACCCTTCTGGGAAACCTGTTCTAATGCTTGAGCATCCTAATAGTGAAAATGTTTTCCTTTTAATTGGTCAAACTTCTCTTGTTTTATTTTATGCTAACTGCCTGTTTTCCCTCCTCCTGTCATGCTCTGTGAAGAGCCTGGCTCAGATTTCTTGATCTTGTAGTTACTGGGTGACGCTGAACATGCCCTGTTCCCCTCAGGCAATCCACTGGGCAAGTTCTTCAGCCCCCAGCCATCTTGGTGACCTTCTGTTGGACTCACTCAAGTCTATTGCTCTCTTGTACTGGTTTTGGAGGGAGGATCTTAAGTAATAGAATGGTTGACAGAACTTTTAATTGATGTTATTCTGCATAACAGCTATATCAAAACAGGCACTAATTCTCCATAACTGCAGAAAGAATCGTGATAGCATTTTCAAGTAGAAAATACTTCAATTTTTTGCTTATTCATTAACAACTCTTATTTACCAACCAATTATTATCATCAGATACTAAAGAGTACAGAAAGGATCTGGCATACCCTCCAAAAAACCTAGTATTTAGATTTGACACTTGTCAGTATAAGTCTTTATCATATGTCATCTCAAAGCTTTGACAGAATAAGGACTTATGCCCAAGGTCAATCTTCCCTGGTAAGTTTTTGAATGTGACTCTTGTTCACTGTCTCTTATAAAGTATTAAATGCTGTCTTTAATTTTAAGAGAGGGAGGCCCTTGAGGCAGTTGCATCTCAGTGCAGTATAGAATGTAATAATTCTTAGCTACTTTTAGTGTTCAATCCCACAAATGGCTTCTGAGACTCAGGAAAGGCACTATATGCTTCAGGAAAAGATTCTCGTAATGTGTCTCTGCATGTCCTCCAAATCACTAACAGAGGTTTTGGAGTTTTTTGAATATTGATGGAAAAATTACCTGCCCTTGAGCAGGTTGTCATGGTTTTATGATTTTTGGTTATTGGTATTCCACATCATAACATCGTGTAGTGCACTGGGAGTTAAAGAGTTAATGCTCCAGTTCCAGGCACCAGTCCCAGGAAGGAACTACATACCCCAGAGGACTTTGCATTTAGAGAGGGGATATAAGTTTTTGTGGATCACCTGACCTGCCCTTTCTCAGCTCTCTCTCGTCCCCGCTTCTTGACCCGAATGCGCATCTCACCTCAGCATTATGGTGAGGCCTTTCCACCTTTCAGACACAATTTCATAAATCAAATAATTTGATTTATTAGTTTCAATTCTAATTATATTGTATTATAGTGTGTTATCTTGCATTCTGAAACCATATTTAGTAAATTAGTTTGTTTCTCCTCAGATTGTTGCCACTGTTTTTAATTATTTTGGGGTCTGCTGTTTCTGCTTTCCATAGGCTCAGATTTGCGAATTCCTCTACCCCACTAGTCACGGAACTGGGCCAGACAAGCCCTTAAACCATTGGCACAGGTGTTTGAGTGGTTTGAGGCAGTCACTTCAATTCTTTCTTAAGGACTTATCTGACTTCCAGTACACATTTTGGTTCAACCACAGACACATATTCAGGTTCAGACAAACTGGCCTGCTTCATCTATGGATGTGAAAATGGGCATTCTTGTATACCGTCTGGTTTTGTTTTGTTTTGTAGCATAGTGTCTATCTACCTTTTTCCTTTCTTCATTTTTCCTTCCATTTGTCATCAGTTTTCCTATCAACTTTCCTAGACTTCTGATCTGTCCTTTGTGTTGCCACCACAGTGCAAGTGACATAATACTTTAAATATCCTATGATTACAAGTATCGCTGTGAAAGCTCATCTGAAAAGGTGCTTTAAACCAATATCTTCTACAGCACACTATCTCACAGCGTCCTGCCACAAGGCATCCTTCTGATCCTGTCACCTGCAAGAGCACACATTAGCTCAGTTTTTACTTTGTCAAAAAGCCATACAGAATCACATCACAATCTTATTGTTGCTTAGTCTGGCTCCAGCTGTTGTCAGCTGCCAAGACGCCTCGAGGCAGCTCTTTTACTTTCTGATGCTAGCCCAAAATACAAAAACACGTAAATGTGCCTTTAATCTACCCATATCCTAACTTTCTTATGCAAACAAATTTGGTTCTGTCAGTTTTCCTTTTTTTTTTTTTTTTTAGAATAGAGAACACAGCATCAGTGTTTTGGAATACTAGAAATGTTTAGTATTTTCGTATTTTCTGTGGAAAACACATTCATTTTGTATATATAAGTACTGTGCAGTTATATGAAAACTGGAAAACAGAGTAAAATATAGAATGTTTTGTCTTCATACATATTCATTAATAATCATAAAAGGTACTAAATAACACAGTGATCAGATTTGCAAGTGATAACGTAATGCAGGGAGAGGAATGACATTTCCAAGGGAAGAAAGAAATAAATACAGTTGAAGAGAGAAAGAGCAAATGACACCTAACAATACATTAAACCTTACTATTTAGCATGAAAGATGGTTGAAAAATGAAGCTACAGAATAGGACAGAGAGAGCAGCATCTCTTGTTTTACTACTGATTCTTCCAGAACTTTATCAATAGTCTTACTAGGTCCAGTCTCTTATCTCTTAATCCTGAATGTGAATTTCATTGTTATTTTTGTCATCCCAAACATCAGTGACTTATCTGAGACCATTTCTTGTAGATGTACAAACCCAAGTTGCTGTGTTAGGAGCTTTAGACAAGCAGTCCATAGGATAAAAACTTTAATTCTATTTTGTGCTTCCAACTCAGCTTTGGACACTTGACTGAGATGCGGGTAGTCAATAATGTATGTCTGGAAGAGAGAAACCCTCCAGCACTGTGTCAGTCAGCAGGAGTTTCTGGTATTTCTGTGATTATGTCAGATAGCATTATTTCCAAAAAAGTCCCTGATGAACCATAGAAATAAATGCAGAGCAGAAATATCTATTACTGGAGATAAATGCATACAGATGAGCTTTGGAAATGAAAGTTAGCCCTCTTTTTCTCTTTGATTAAACTTGATACTTCCAGTTGTATACGTTAGTTGTAAGAATTCTTGAGATAGCAAAGAGAGAGCTGTTGCAGTGTATTAAATCATTTTGCAAATACATTACCAGCGAGCTGTTCTTAGAAAAAAAATTAAGCTCAGCAAGCCTCCTGAAATTAAAAAACTTCTGCTGAAATTAATTGGCAATATCCAACTAGTATAATTTAGCATGTCACGACTGTAAATTCAGACAGCCACTCTTGGTTTATTATTACCAGTTTAAAAGGCTGTTTACATCAAATTGTTTTCAGGTCTCAATTTAAACATCAAGGATCATGAGGTAATTGTACTCTGCTTTGGGCCACATTTCATGGTACTTGATACAGTTGGAGTGACAGTGTTTGGCCCTTTTGTTTACTGAGTTTCCTGAATTAAGTTATTGATAGTGCCTCTCTTTAGTGTGTAGTTGATGGCTTTAATACGTTCTTGATACAGCCAACATTTAAGATTACATTATGACTATCACTTACTAGCTCAATTTAAATGCAAAATAAATTAACTTTAAATAACAAAGTCTGTAGTTGTGCTAGCATTAATGTGGAATTAATGAACACAGGAAAAATATACCTGCTGAATTCTGTTGCTTTAAAATACAAGGTTCAACTAAGCACTGAAACAAACAGAAAAGTCGGGTGTGTAATTGCCTCTAGATCATTGATAGTGGTTGATTTATTTTTTTTTAAATGCTTTACTTCATAATGTTATGGTTCATGTTAATGAGAATGTTATGTGATAAACCAGTGGGAAAAGAAAAGCTATTTGACTGCTTTCTTAATAAATTCTTCTTGCTGATCACGTTAGGTGTTTCATTCCTTCTGAAATTGCTTTCTGTATGCTGGAATATACCTCATTGTTTTTCTGCCTGACACAAACGTAATTGTTCTGGCTTGCAGACCTCTCACTTAGGTACTAACAATTATATGTTGCAAAAGAGGCATTGCTGTACTGCTAGGATATATAGTCTTCCTGAAAATAACACACATTTTATCTTTTTAAGGACAACACAAATAATTTATATATTAGGATCTTTAATCACATACTCTTCACAGATTTTGTAGAGTGCAAGAAGCTGTAATAAAAATGTGAAGAATACTCTGTTTTTTTTTCTTATTGCAGTATAACAATTTTCTTTCTGCAATGATCTGCAGTTGTCTTCTCACCTACCTCTAAAGTGGAGAATTTTTTATTTGAAGTATTTTCTGTCCTTACTTTGAATAATGGTGCACAGAACTGTTGATACTACATTTTCAGTTTTCTTTTATTTTGGGGGGGTTTGTTTTACATCGTTACATGCTTCTGGTACATTAGTTGTGCTCAGAAACTTCTAATACTTGTAAGTTTGTAAATGTATATAATCTATATTGATTAAATTATGTGAATGTATGTATTGCACTAACTCAGAACTTAATCTCTTAATGATTCAGAGTAATGCACTGCATATCATCTCTTCATTCTGAACATTCTTCCTTTAGAAACAGAAATGAGGAGTATTATACTCTGCCCATCGTATAAAATTGAGGATCCCAGAAACAGTCAGCTGCTGGGGAAACTTTGGAGATATTCCCAGATTTGTATTTTATGTTTATTCAGATGAATTTTTAGTGACCTATAGAATATAATCACTCATGGGAACATCTGCCTGCTTCAAAATGATTCCCGGAAGACTGGATTTTTATAGTATAAAAGCATAAAACACACATTTATTTCATCAAAATAGAACAATTTGATATGTAGCTGCAATTTGTTTTTAAGCAGAGGAAAAGGAGAGAAAGGATTAAGAAATTATTCTTCAGTATAATTTTTATCTAACATCAATTACTTGAACATCCTATCATTAGGTATAAATGAATCATCACCCTTAGTGCTATTAACTAAGACAATCACAAGTTTAATTCCAGGAGCTGTAGACAAAATCACAGGTGCTTTTTTTCTGGTTCTTGAAGAAAATGCAGAATCCAAACTGCACCATAAGTACTTTGTCTCTACTGCAGTAGATCTTAACATTCAGTGGACAGACTTTTTTGGACGTAGCCATTGATTCTCTGATTGTCAGTCATAGTCAAGGAATCTTGTTGCAACCTCCTTCATTCACTGACTTCGATCTATACTGAGTAACATGAGCTGCTCTGCAACACAGCAATTACTTTCAATTGTATTTCTCTAAATCACAGCATCACCTAAGATGATATTAGTACTTGCTACACCATTTGAACTTGCCTCCATTTGCATTTACCTCCAGAACACTTTAGGTACATTAATCTGAAAAAATGTTTCCCAGACTTGCTAACATGCACAGATGAGCTTTCTGGTGTTCAGTGAATTTTTACTGGTTACCTGTGAGAAACCTCGTGGTCATCAAAGACGTTTTTACAAGGGATTGCCCCTTTTGTTTTTCTGTGAGCTGTTATATGAAAAAAAACCAATCGCTATTTACTGGGATATTTTCAAAATAAGTAGATGAATGTAATAACTCCTTTAACGGGCTATCCTTATTTCCAGAATTTAGGGAAATCTGCTCATTATGGTATCTTTATGCAGCATCTGCGGAACTCTGAAATCATCTTATTAAAATATTTTTTAAAAATATAATGTAGTTTAAGGAATTAAATAATGAATATAAATTACTTATTAAATGGAGAGAATAGGGCAAAACTAATAGGTCTATCCTAGTTTCTTCAAGTTTTTTTTTTTTTTTTGGTGTTCAGCAGCAGCAGCTGATACTCAATCCAGCCCAGGATTTGTGAATTAGCACTTAGCAGCCATGGAGAGCTTTGCAGTGCAGGACACATCCCAGCTGGGCCTGCCATGAGAAATATGGGTTTGAACAACAGAATTCAGAGACTTTTCAAACTTTTGGACACCATTTGCACAGCACCTGAAGCTATCACCACTCAAACAGGACCTGCTCAGTGGGAATGAAGCACGCTAGGATTGCTGCACAAACTTTCCCAGAGGAGCGTCAAGTTCTGGGATTGAAATAATTTCAGCCCATAGACTAAAAATACATTAAGAAAAAAGGAATAAAAAAGAAATATCAAGTTCTTTGCTGGAGCGTGTTTAAAATAATCTGTCAGCAGTGTAAAAGGAGGTACAATGAAGCAGAGCCACATTCTCAGTACATAATGAGATAATCTGAAATAGGAAAACCACAGGCAACTAATACAGGTCAGTGCAGAATTGTCCTCATATTGTGTTCTTTTTAGCAAGTTTCAAATCGAAATAGAGCATCTTTTTCCCTGTAAAGGGAACAGCATTGAAGTAACATTTTCTAATAGCAGGCTAGTTTTCTTTGACTGCAGACTAAACTTTTTGTGCATGCACAGTTACCCTGTTATTCCTACAGTGAATATGGTGCTAAATTCCCTGCTTCCATACAATGATTAGAATCTTTCCCTATTCCATATTTCTTTAGCTCAAGGCAGTTTTATTTTATTTTTTAATTTCTCTATGCTCCTCATTTTTCTCAAGGACAGTTTTGATGTTTTTCTGAAATTATTTACCTCTAGGATGATTGTTCATTTCCCACCTCTTCTGTTTAGCAGAGGAATGTGAACACAATTATGTGGGAAGTCCCATGTTGTGTTATATACCTACACAGTTCCATTAATAGCCTAGCTAATACAAATAGTCTCGGTCTTGAAATTGAACTATGTCCTGAACAGCTTGTTTTTAAAGAATATGAAATCTTCAAAAAAGTCCTTAGTCAAAAAAAGGTATCATCCACCACTATAGTCATTAAGTTTGGTCTATTCTTTTTCTGTCCTGTCAATAAAAGCTATTAGGTTTCAGTGGTTTCTCCTCAATCCATAAATTTTGCCAGGCATCTGTTATTTCTTAATTATATTGCATGGAATGCCTTTTTGCAGATGTTGCACAGTAAGTTGAAATGACAGGGATGCACAGTTACAGGTGTTTATATGTGCTCCTGAAGTTATGGAGTGACAATCCTGTAATTTACATTCTTTTTGAATTAATGTATAGGTCTTTTTGCTTGTATGCAGTTGTGAAAATATCACTGGGTAAAGACAGATGAGTTACCGTGTATTCGACAACTACAGATTATATTTTTGTCTGTTTCATCAGCCATATAAGAAAAGTTAATAAGATATTCCCTCTTGCTTTTAAGTGGTTGGAATGGATGACTTTTTCAGTTATCAGTTTCTCATTTTTCTGCTTGTGTAGCTACAACTTTGCACAGGTACAGATAAGATGTAATTAAATTCCTGATAAACAAAAGCAGTCTGCCTGAAAAACTGAGATCTGTGTGTTAGATTCTGCTGACTAAGAAAAAGAATAGTTCATAGCTGAGGATAATCAGCACCATTAGGACCTTCAAAATAATTTAAACAAGGTTTTTCATTCCAAATGTCACAGTATTTGTCTAAAAACTACAGTAATAATATGTACTGGGTATTTTTTCATTGTATTAAATCTTAGACTCGAGAACTTCTCCAGAAATCTTCCTATGATTTTTTAGAACAGTAGTAAGTTATTATATTTGCTATACAGTATAGGAATTACCTTCATGCTCTCTGTGGCTCTTCTCTCAGTAAAGTAGATTACCTCATTAATTAGTTTGGCCTGAGCATTGTCCATGTCCATATATGTTTATCATCCAAGTAAGAATTACTTTAGGGTAGATAATGTATCAGCTGTGCCAAAAATGTGTTCATGTTCCCCAGCCACATTTATATGCCAAAGACAAACCTTCCCCCTTCTGTTTAATTAGATAAACAATATCAGAAGGATATACCCCTTAATAGAAAAAAAGCACAAAAGAAAATGATGTGATATTTCTTTTTGACAAGTAGGATCAGTTTATTCATGGCATTGGGAAGTATGACTTTATTGTAAGGCATTTGGGGCAGGCAGAGGATATTTGGTTTTCTGAAAAATAATGCAGTGGACCAGAACAGCTTAGTGCAACTGGTAGGCTGCTTAAATTTTACTTCTCAAGTATGGCACTCCAATAATTTGACATTGCTTTGCTTCTGTGAATACTATGGCTTTTTGTATTTCAGAAAATATTATTGTCAGTAATATTGGGTAAATGTTACCCTTATAAAAACAAATATTCAGTTGTTTTGTAATCAAATGGAAGACTGATGTGCAAGCTTGTCAGGCTGCACATATACTTTCATGGATGGCGGATGCCAATAGGAAACAGTTCTGTAAACAGTATTCAGTTTTAGCTGTTAAAGAGGAGAAGCTCCAAAGTTTGGTGTGCTTTCATCAAATACTCAGATAATACAAGTAGATAACTGACTACCTGCTGTATACTTTAGGTGTTTTTCACTGTTACATGATCCAAAAAGGACCATAAAGTAGATATTAGTTATTTAGTATCCCCAAAGATAGAAGATACTTGTGTCTTTTGGCAAATGTGCCTTTCTGCAGTGCTGATATACGTTTGTGAAAAATAAATTCAAAAAACCCATACCCATTAACAGGATGCCATAAAGAACTGATATACATTGTCAGTGAGACACTGGCAGATGGTTGCATCACAGTACAGACTGCTAAAATGCCAAAATTTTATTTCTGGTATAGAATAGAATTGAGTTTATTTTGCCTTGAAAAGCTATGGAAGGAACTGCTAACATTTTTACTGATCTCCTTGTTTGGAATTAATTTTTAAAATGACACCGCAAGGGCATTTTTCCCTGAACTCCAGAAGAGACAGAGCAATGCATTTATTCTCCTTTCAGTCCATGTTATTTGTAAAATAAGCCACCTAGAATACCATACTTCACCAAGATACTTCTTCAAAATGTTCTGTGAGGCAATCTGATTTATTTTCTGTGTATGAATCGGACAGACCTGTTGTTCTTTGCAATTTTTTGTCCCTTCTACATTACTTTTGCAGCAAACAGGCCTAAATGATGTGGAACAGTTGGTGAAAGCTTTGTATACAAGTGCATGAAATTGTTAAAGGCAATTTCCTCATGCTTCATAAGATTTTACAGTTCAAGCTGTGACTAAATTAAATTTATTTGTAACCCATTAAGTAATGTTGACATAGCGACGCTGTAGTGAAACACCAGTGATAGAGAACCATCATGTTCTGAAAGAGAAGGAAAAATAGGCAAGAGCAGAATCCCAGATCCAGAATCCATCTATTTTTGAGATATTTTCTGGATGAAGTTGAGCACACTCTTTGTGGACTTCTCATCACGTTCATTTTCATTTGTGCCTCTCTTTCCAGAGAATGGAAACTGCTTCCTTTATTTACCAGAGCTAGGATGCGATGCTGCTTTGTGCTGCAGGTTTCTGAACCTGAGGAGCAGTGTGAAGGTGCTACGCAGGCATTTCATTTCTGGCACAAAAAAGCAAGATATGCAAGGCAGAACATCTGTATTGAAATTCTGGCCTGCTGATGCCTTGCCAGTTGATGTACGGATTACTGCACTTGCTTGACAGTGATCAGTTTGAGAAAATCCATAGGCATATCCATCACCAAGAGGGATTTTAAAGATGATGAAGATTGTGCTTATATAAAGTGCCAGTGATTGTTAAACTGCATCTCTTATTTTTAGCTGCTTCCAACATTCGGCCCTTTTTGAAGACAAAAAGAGATTGACATTCTGAAGAAAAAAAACTCCTTATGTACTTCAGCTCCTGTCATTCTTTCTCTGACTGTGGTTTTGGAGTTGTTGCAGTTTGTTGAGGGCTTTTGTGTTTTGGTTTGGTTTGATTTTTTCATTGCAGTGTAGTTTAAATACTCATTATCTGTTTGAGAACTTAGAGCTGGGAGATGGAAACCCAAATTTAAATGCTATAACAGTTGGAATACAATGCTAAAATTATACCATTGAGTGAAATCCTATCCCTAAAAATCTTAACACATAGCTGCCTTACCTTTTATGTTAAAAAGATGTATTTGATAGATCTAGAATTTTTTCACACTGCTCCAAGTCCCATAAAATTAAGGCCAACGTTTGTACTGCTTTTTCAGAACTTTCAGAGCCCTGAGAGATGAGTTATTTGGAATTTTCTATTTTGAGTTCTGCTGAAGTTCGGGGAGGACTACATGGGCAGTGAATAAAGGTGCTTTGAAAAGCTGCAGCACAAGAACTGTTTTTAACTCTGCTACTTGCCAAAGAAATGACCCTTATATCTTCTGCATGCTTGAATAGAGTATATAAATATGGCGTGCCTGAATTTCAGCCATAGTTGAACTGTAACATCTAGATATCAGAGGAGCCAATACCATGGTGAGAAGAGCTGGGGCGATAATGCTGGAAGAGAGCAACAGAGAACAGCCTGCTTCTATATGGGCTGGGTTTGTTTGAGAGGAAGATGATCGAATGTTTGCTTGTTTTAATAAGAGAGATTTTGGAAAAGACCTTGGTCTGAGTTCGGCTTTTAAGCTGGAGCCCCAGAGTTTGGCAGAGGCGGCATTGTTGCCATGGCAACCCATCCTCTAGCCCCGCGGTACCCAACCTCCCGCCGGTTCATCCAGCGCTGAGAGCTGAAGGCAGCCTGAGAGGGTATTATTGGCTGTTCTGGCCTGAAACAGTTCAGAAGGCCCTTCCAAAAATAGCTGTTCATGTGCTCGAGTCACAGCCCGTCTGCTGGAAAGGGGGAAAAATGGTTCCCTTCGCAAAGCTGAATGAATGCCCTATTTCTTGACAGCACATTACCATCTTTTCAGTTGAACTATTGAGTGTTTTGCTGTAAGTGGAGGTGGCTTGCAGGCGTTTTAAATTAGAAGGATGATTATGCATTTTGTTTTAGAATAGCCTCCAGGTTTAGGATGCTGTCATCTTCCTTTCTCCTGCACTGCAAGCAGGGATCTGGAGGAGGCGGGGAAGTGCCGTCAACACAATGCGATCAAGGTGAATCCAGTTACAGTGGGTTTGTCCTTTGGCAGCGAAGCATTGAAGGCCTTAGGTCACCATAAGGGGAGGTCTTGAGGTGGAGTTCAGAGAAAACAGACTAATCTACAGCCTGTGTGTCCCAATGTCCTATGGCTCACAGAACCACCATCTCATTACCCAAACAGGGTGGGTACTCTGTTCAGCACTGAGAAGCAATAGCAGAGATCACTGCAGCATGAAGCCACCTTGGCCCCAAGGTAGCACGGTGCTGCTGCCTCGGCAGCCTGTTAGCTTCACTTCTTCCTGCAGCATTGCTCAGGGCTGTGCCCATGTCTCAGTGCCCTGCTGTGATGGAGATGCACTGACAGCTCATGGCAGCTTAAGCTGAGTATTGGCCGTCCCTTCACTACTGCTTTGTATTACATTTGTATAAACTGGGCAGCTGGTTTCAGTGAAGCACCCTCAGTCCAAACCATTTTTAACCTGTACAGTCAGATGGGGTCCTGGGCAGCCTGATCTAGTGGTTGGCAACCCTGCCCATGGCATGGGGATTGGAATTAGATAATCTTTAAGGGTCACTCCAGCTTAAGCCATTCTTTGATGATCCTATGAGTTCTCAGTATCACGTATTATTCCTTAGGACGTTGGGTTTTTTTCTTACAAACTAGTACTGTGCTTGTCACCAAAATAGCCCTGAAAAACCCAGAATGACTTCAGGACTTCAGGACTTTCACATCCTCAGGTTTCATAAACTCAAGGACCATTTTTGTTACTGTACATTTGTTTTCTCTGGAAATGTTTGTATCTGTTTTGGCATTCCACTTTCCAGACTTGAGGGTGTAGCATTGTTTAGCCCCAATACCTTACTGCTCTCTGTTTCTCATCTCTGTATGATTGCTTTCTAAACTGTTTCTTTGTTTTAAATTGCTTGCACTGTGATGCACTTGTCAAAATGTGCACAGAAAATAAGCCCCAGCTGGAAATGCATGTCAAGCAGTACAAAACTGACAGTCTCATTCAAATTACTGATAACTGATAGGGTTTGCCACAAGCATCAAAGCTTCCAATAAAACTTCTTGCTGGCAGCAGGGGAAAAAAAAAAAAAAGAAACCACACCACTTAGCTTGGATGGTTCTTTTTCCACTCAATACTACAGAATAAACAAGATTCAATTCATATTTACACAAGTTCTTTTGTTATCCAGCTCATGATCTAGTTTATATCCCCACTGTTAAATATCTCAGATCTTAAGCTTTTTATAGTTTGTCTGTAACACAAGATTAAGGGAAGAGTTAATTCTGTTACTTTCTTTAACTGTATGACTTTTTATTCAGCATTTATCAAGCCTAAATATTTTCTCAATATGTATAGATATATTAAAGAAACTGTGTGATCTATGTGTGGAGGAGTGGTTTTGAGAGCTTATCTTTTGAACCCAGGGGAAGATTAATGTAAAATTCAGGGAGTGCTATGTTATGTATTTGAGTCTGAAGTGGAAGAGGTCTCAAGCATGTGGATTACTGCTAGGATTTCTGGTCAGTTACAGGTACAGTTTAGCCAAGAAATTGAAGGCGAACGTTGGCTTCTGATGCAAAGGTGCTACAGTAGTAGCAAGGGTAGGAAATATCACTGCATTTCACACTTTAAAACACTTTCTATACTTTTAAACACAGAAAACAGTAGTTACAGCTGAATTTCATTCTCAAATTATTTCTGTTGGTTGGAAGCTAAAAATCTTATTAGTGAGCACTCATTATCAAAACTGTAATAGTTTCTCTGAGTTATTGATGAGCAGATGTGTTTAATGCAGTCTTAGCTTTTTACCTTTCATTCTGCAGGAAACACAAAATGTAAAAAAGAAATTTATTTTTTTTTCCCTGAAATTGTGCTCTGGTATCATGAAGATAGAATTTTAAGTGTTATTCATAGCTTAGATTGAAACAGTGCTAAGCAAGGGAATTTATAAGTCACCTTTGTCCTTGCAGGATTTTCTGTTTGCAGTAAAGAAAAGCAGCCTGGAAACTGCTCCAGATTTAGCAAGCACTGCATGGTCCCAGCAGTGCAAGGGGTGCTGCCACCATGCTTCTTCCTTTATGCAAAAAGTCAGCTTGGCTTCATGGCAAGGGAATCTCAACAGAACCAGTACTGCTTCTTACTACATAAAGCAACCAAAATAGAAAGTAGGGGTCGGTACATTCTAAATTTCATCATTTAATCAGCCTTTTTTTCATATATATATATATATATATATATATATATAAAATTTTTATTTTTTACAATTTTAAGAATTAGCTGTTTACTGCATAGCTCAAGTGACTCATGCACTGACTACAAGCTTCCTTATCATAGATTTTGTTTGTGCTTGTTAGGAAGCTGGATGCCTGTAACTTCATTGCTCCCATTGGGCAGCTGGGGAACTAAGGGAGGATGACAATCCTTGTTAAGCTTTTCTTCTCTTTGCCTTTGAACAGAGAGGTATTTGTATTAGTGAGGATTATCATATAGAACAAAACATGGAAAAATAAATGGGCCATGGGAGCCAACACAAGCCTGCCAAAGTCAACAGTTTTCATAATAAATGGAATGCATGTATGTTAAAATATGATATGAAATACATCTGTTATTTTATCCTGTAAGATTTACTGTTTAAGATTATATGGCAGCTTCAGTAGCTCTTGACCTATACCCAAGCACACAGCAGGCGGTGTTTTGTCTGGGAGGTTCATAGCTGTACAGCTTGAAAGAAAAGAACATCTCAAGGATAGACCAAGTGCAAAGATCTTCTCTCTGCATCAGGGATAAGCAGAAAAAAAAAAAAAAGTCAGCCGTCGAATGCCACCCCCTGTGCTAGATAACATCTTCCAGTGGTCCTCCTCATTTTTGTGTAGTTTGTGAGAGCAGTGTTGAGGTCTGGTTTTCTGTGGTCATGGACAAATAGACACAGGAACAGTCAGCAGCACACAGCCTGAGGTTGCTTGGGACAGAAAATCAGCCATGAGAGGGATGGACTGAGAGCTCTGTAAAGCCGGGATTGCTATGGCCACTATCAGTGCATGCAGATACCCTGGTGACTCCAAGAGCTGGGGAAGCTTACTGAAAGGCAGTAATTGCTTCCTGCTCTGCGCTGGGACTATCTGGGTCTCATTTTTGGCTCCAAGCTAGCCTGCTCCCATCCCTCTATTATACCAGCCCCTGCTCTCCTCATCTTTGTAGCAACAAATCAGAATTTGGCCATTTTGCTGCTGAGGAGCTGAGCCAGCTCTGAGTGACAGTGAAAATCCAAGGTGTAACAGAAGCTTTTGGAGGAGAGCAGGACTGAGGAAAACTCTCCTCTTGCACATGGAGGTATATGGGATGTGTCTTGGTGTCATATTTGTGTTTCATTGTTTGAATGAAATCATGTTTTAAACCAAATGCCCAAGAATTTTGCGGTTCTCACATCTATCCATTTACTGAATGCTCCTTCTAAAGACAGGAGCTAATTTGGGTTTCATGTAAATTCCTGCTGGTGTATGTTAGCTCTATATTTGTAGCATTTGTAAATTTTGATATTTGAATTTGAAAACTTATCTTGCCAGATTTTAATGATGCTGCTACTCATTATTATGTTTTTTCCTTCAAAAATGTAAAGCAGTTCAATATTTAAAATAACTACACTGTTCATTTCAAGGCATATGTTATTGCATATGTTTCTAGTTCTGCTTTCCAAATGAGTAAGGTTTTTTTTTTTGCATATACTGGTATTTCATTCTGGACCTGAAAGGAAATATGTTTTGAGTCACCTTTTGAAGGTGCTTTTTTTTAGCTCTGATTGTTAAACCTTCTCCACTGGATTTAAGGAAAGGAATCTTATGTGCACCTTTTCACCTTTTTTACATCACTCGTTTAGTACAAAGGAGGTCACGTTATAACTCCTTTATATACTCCATACTCATTTTAAGTGCTAGAAATAGCATATTTTGCCATGCACAAAATAAATTTTTAGCCGTGAAACTTTGCCAATAGAAAAATCCAAATTAACTACTCCAGCTAAAATGATATCTCATGCAGTGACAATCTTAAAGGAATAAGTGTCTCTTAAACCCCGTGCATCTTCAAAAGGGGGGAAACAAATGGTTTTTAGCACCAAGAGTAAAATCGTGGTGTGCATGAGGGATTTAAAATTTTTTTTCCACCTTCAGTTTCTCTTGTTTGCTATTAAAGTCCCTTTTATTTATATATTTTAATGTTGTTTTTTCATACTAAATTAACAATGCAAGCTGTTTAACAAGTCCAGAAAAGAAAAGTGATAAGCTTCCGTAATGGTAAAAAGGTTGCTTTTTTTTTTTTTCTGGCTCCAGTATTTTGTCAGCTGTTAACTTCTGGTCAGCTGTAGTAAACTGTATGTTAATTGTGTCACATTTGGCAATAATGATATCTTACAGACAAATTAGGAGTACAGCTAGCAATTTGTGCAATCAATATTTCCACCACATTTTCCAAGTAATGTTGGATCACTACTCTAAAAAGACAGTGTCCCATATTTAATTCAGCAGGGAATTTGCCTGTCTCACATCCCTCCAGAACTGAATTAAATTTTAAAAGATGTATATTTAGCAAAAAATATTTTGATATCAACGTGTCACTCAACATCCCTTGCCTGTTAACCATGAAATAATTTTCCGAGTAACAAGATAAAAAGGAAAATCTAATAGATAGCCTTTAGCATTCAAAAAAACAGGTTTCAGTTTTATTTTTGCAAGCCATGTAAAGTGAAGTCCCATTTTCAGCAATTACATTTGCATTCTGACAGGCAGAAAAGCTGTAGGATTTTTTCCCACATGCTGCCTGTTCAATCAAAGGAACTCATTACTGAAGTTGATAAAGAGTGAGTATTAATACTGAGCATGTCCATTTCATATTAAACGCATTATACTGGCAGAAGAATATTTTCATCTCCTGATCACAGCAGAAGTAATTAAAATTCAAGGCATTAATTATACTTTAATTAAACCAAACCATATTTCATATGACTGTTTTGGCAGTATGAGGAAGAAGTCTGTCTCCTCAACAGCTAGTGAGATGGTTATGACAAATTATAAAACCACTGAAGCCAAGTAGAATTGTTCCAGTCAATTAAGTGCATCTGTGAAGGACTATATACAGCATGTAAGCAAAGGGAAGAAGTACAGCAGTATTTTAAACTCCTTCAGAAGTGCCCTGCCATCATTTAAAATCACAAGTAATGAAAATTTGTGGGGCTTTTTTCTCTCCATTTAATTTAAGAAGCACATTGTTTTTGAATGAATCAGTTAACATGGCATTAATGGCACGTCTGTTGATCTCTCAACCTAAATTTCTCAAATTTCTCACACAATGCTTTGGAAATGTACATTATTCTTCTTTGCATTCAGTGTTTTTCTTTGAACCTATTTTTGCGTACTAATGTGGAAATGATCTAAAAAAGATTTTTGATTTTGTGTTTAGAATTGTGTGTCAAATCCTACCATGGTACGGAGGATTGGGCTAGGGTGACTCGTACACGCTGCAGATAGGTGACAGATACTGAAGCTTAGTGTTCCACCAGTTGCTTTCCAGCTCCGTGTTTTGAAGCCTGCACTTCGGTGAGCAAGAACTACACGAGCAGTTTCGTGTTCTCTTCAATTAATTTTGGTCTTTTATTTAGAAAAAGCTATGAACAAAAAAGCTTTAAAGATATAACCCTTTTCAGTTACGTCTGAATCTCCTTCCCTTCACAGAGATAGTGGCTGGTATCCAAATAATTGTGGCCATTTACTCAGAAGTGCAACATTTAACTTCTCTTCCACAGGCTTTATGAATTTTAGACAAGACTTTGGATGGGGTAGCCATCTTATTTCTCCTATACTGAAATTAGTCTAGTGAATAATACTCTTGGGACTTGTGAAGAGGAATGCTTTTCTCTTGCATAGTAAATAAATTAGATGATACACATGTTGGCAAATGGCAAATGTTAAAATGCACGGGTTTAACAAAAATATGCTGACATAGCAAGGACTTGGTCAAGTCATGATTACATTGTTTGAAAATTTGAGTTGGAAGGATTTTCACATTTAACTTTGGTAAGTGGAAATAACTCACTACTTGACTTATCATGGAGTTGCTAGCACCATGTCCAGCTTGTTCCTTAGTTAGTAGGCTTTCTCCATAGTGACAGTGAAGCTACTGAGCTCAGTTTGCTGCAAATGACCTTGTTAGTCATGTAAATGATGCCTCCTGTAAGTTAGCTCATAGTTATAGCAACTGTGGTACTGCCAACAGTATTTCCCAACAGATTGACATGGATACTTCGGAAATCTACATAAATTATTTTAAGGTGTACTGGCTACATACAAAGTCTAATATAACTGTATGTCAGTTTGAGCTTTCGTCTTCAGTATAGGAGCAGGGTGGTCTAAATTTGAACTGCAACAGGGAATAGATTTGAATAAAAATAACTCACGCTAGGAAAAAGACATAGGGTTTACCAGAGGGATCACTAACGCACTTCATCTTCTTAAAACTTCCAATAAATATCTAACTTGTGTATAAGTTCATTATAATGTCTGCATAATGTATGGCAATGGCTGCAAAGGGATTTGAACAGTGATGTTCAGTAATATGAAATATTCCATGTCATTTCTTGGTAGTTTTTGATAATAGTCTCTGTTATTTCCCAAGTTTCTCGTACCTGATGATGCTTTATGAATAAATCTTATCCTGTTCAATGAAGCTGAGATTTTTAAATAGGAATTACTCAGAAGATGCTAATTGAAGTTAAGCTTTGGAATCTGATCTGTTTATTTTCTGGGCTATTTGCTTAAACATACAATGTTGTTCCGACTTTGATTTTGTCCTTTTGTATGATATACTGTTTCATAATTTAAAGAACAGTCGGAATTTATTTTTGAAAAGGAATTGATTAGCAGAGAAGGTCAACTTTTTTTTTTTTTTTTTTTTGCAGATCTGTCAGTTACATAATTCCCACGATGGTTTAAATTTTTTGTAACTGTACACAATGGAAACATCCTGATACGTGAAAAAACCCCAAACATCTTCTAACTGCCATTCCATACCACTTTTCTTATTTAGAGTAGTTAATGAACACTTCTTACTGTTCTGTCTCATTTTTCTGTGAAGCAGGCAGGTCCTTGGAAGCTATTAGCAGCTTCATTTCAGATCAATTCTGTTCCTTTTAAATGTTTGGACCACGAAGTGTGCTTTTCATACAGATGGCATGCTGCATGAGAGAGAGCTTCACCAGGGAAACTTTTTCCCTGTGATGTAAATGCTGTTAATATGTTAGACTATTTTAACAGATACAACATGTAGGACCGTAAGTAATTAGTCACAGTCTTGAGATTGCAATCAGTTGGAATTCTTAATATTTCCTCCTCCACAAAAGTACATTATCCTCATGATGAGAATCACTCACAGATACCTTCCAGTTAAAACAGTTCCACTATTGAAAATAATCAGTGCTAGGCCTGAGAAAGTGAGTAAGGGAGAGGTGTAACTCTATGATTCAGAGATTAGAGCACTTGTCTTGGGAGTGCTATATTGGTTTCTACCTTTTTTCCAGTAGCAAGTACTTTATATTAAGTAATCTTAAGGCAAATGTGGAAAAGGCCGATCTCCTCTCCAAGATAACTGCCCCAGCTGCTGTTCACTTTGTTCTTGTCCTTCTCCATTTAAAACACTCAAGTTTACACTTGTAGTCTAGCTACAACAGTCATCTGCTTTTAACAGGCATCTTCTTTAGTACTGATTCTTGAACAATGGAAAAAGATTATTTTCATTAATTTAGCTATAGACGAGACCACTCATCAGTTCAAAATCTTCGATGTTCTGCTGAACATATGCAGAGTACAGAAACAGCGTTCCATGCTGATCTTCAAGATGATATGAAATGATAATCTAAGAGTTAAAGAGGAATTCTGAAAAATATATCAGAGATGCAAAATACTTAGCCAAGTGAGAATAGAAAGAGTGAAATGTTTTCCAACCATGTGCATGTGAGAATGTATTAGAAAGACTGCAGTGCCTCTTTGGTATGAGTCAGAAAGCTGCTTCTATTTAATTATTACATTATTTATTTTATCATAATATTCAATTTCTTATATCATCTTTACCGGTCTTTTTCTTCTCTCTGAAACTGATTGATTCCAGTTACATTGTTTTATGGCCAAACATAAAATTGTCAGTGAAGTTAGTAATGCCTGTTAGATAAGCTGTCAAAACATGAACTGTTTCATCCCTTAGAGCTCAGAACGAAAGACAATTTTATGTAACTTAAAATTAAAGTCTTTCGGTGTCACCTTGTTGGACAGCCTGGAGATAGATTGCATATAGCTGCTGTTCATTATGATGCATCTGTAGGCTATTCAATTTCAATAATAAATGGTGAAAGAAACATCATAGTCTTAACAAAACTGGCATGATAAAAGATTTTGTGTTTTAGATGTGCTGTTTTTGTGGGTTTTTTTTTCCTTCAGGAACATGTTCTAAGTTAAAATGAAAAGATTATAAATGGGGTTCATTATATTGCGGTAGGATTTGGGTAGATAGATGTAAGACATCTTTATGTGGGACAGAGAATCCTGGGTTTCAGAAAGGTGAAAAAATGGCATGTTGAGTGAGAACCTGATACTTTACAGCAAGTATTAGATGTGGTATGTTTGCATTTCTACCAAGAGGTCTTTGAAGTCAGAACAAAGGTAATTTTATTTGATGAGAGTTTCATATTAAGTCAATTGCACATGTAAGCTGTATTTCATTTGCTCACACCGATAGAGTGAGAACTGTCTGAAAGATAGCAAAATTAAATACTGACTCTAACTTAAAAGAATCAGGCTTAATATTTCAGTAGAAATAATTTTATCTTTATTAACTTTGAAACTCTGAAGATCAGTTTTGTCTTTAAAATTCAATTATTAGAAACTAATGCTGTTTACGTTAAAGTCAAAGATTGGTAGAACCCAATTGGCCTGGGCTTGTTCTCATGTACTTGATTTGGGCACCCTCCTGGCCAGAGAATATTAATGTCAGATGGGCTTTAGATGTTTCTAGATTAGTAGTTCCTCTGACAACAGGAAACTTCTTTGATAATCAAATACTTGCAAAAGCATTGGCCCTTCAAACTGTGATGGTTGTACGTGCTTATTTGCAGATGAGCAGAAGTGCAGATGAGCAGGGATTTTAACTGTATAGGACAGTGATACCTTGTAGAGGTTCTGAGGTTTTCAAATATGTCATTTGGAGGAAAAAATGTAAATGGTATTGATTTCTTCTAAAACAAATATCTGAATAGAAATTGCAGTCCTGACCATTAATTGCTGTTTAGGAAGAATGCCAGACAAGGGATCAGAAGCCAAGAGAATAAGAGTGTCCTTATTTAAGCAGTTTACATACATTTCTAAAAAACTTTTTGCAGAGACTCTCATAAATGTTTCAAGGAAACTGTTCAGCAATAGAATACAAAAGTCCATAAATGGATATGCAATTGGATGAAGTGTGAAACGACAAGTGGAAATTAAAAAGTCATTTTTAACATTGGGGGAAATTGTTAGTAGAGTTTACTAAAGATTTGTGCTTGGACCTTTGCTGTCCAGCATATTTATAATAATTGGGAAATGGATTTGATAAGTTAACATTTCCTGATGATGCTGAGTAGCAGGATAGCAAAGACAGTGCCTGACTGTCAGGCACTGTAGATTCAGACATGTCAACAATGCATTAAAATGGCAGATGAGATTCAGTACAGAGAAAATCCAAATTATGCACTTCTTGTAAAAGAAAAGTATCAACTTTACCTATGAAATGATGAGCAAAAATACACACAGGAGCAACAAATGATTCATATTTAAGCAGAAAAAAAAAATAAGAAAGGAAATACTAGAGATTCTGTCCTTTTTTGAATCCTTCACTCTTTCACTTACGAAGTATTTGTTATAATTTCTAGTTATAGTCACATTGCTCATATCAACAAAACCAAATGAAATAAGATGGCAGACAAAACAGTTTGGAATGCTAATGCAAGAATTCCTCTTAATTTCAACGAGTTTAAACTGTCTCCAAAGATTAATGCTATAAGCATTGTTAAAATGTATCAGCTGGTAGAAAATTAATTAGTGCAGTATTTTAAATTTTGGCAGCTTTTAATATAAAGGAAACAATATTAAAAATGACAATTATTGTGGATGCCAACAAAAGAGAAAGACATTTGAAGAATCTGAAGAAAACAGTGCATAACTTTAAAATGTTCTGTGGACTTCCTTAAGACAATGAGAAGGGCTTTATTTGCTTTTTGGGAGTGAAAAGCCATTAATCCCCTGTAGAGCTTAAAGCAGACAGAATTCTAGAGGCAGTATTTTTACTGGGAGAGATTTTAAATTAAAGAGGTTTTCATACAAATCTGGTTTTGGTTCTGAGCATCAGCTGTAGTTTATCTGCTAGTGAGCCTTGGTCAAGCCCCTTAGGGTTAAGATTTTATTGATCTTGAGGGATTTCCTGCCTTATAGAGTGAACTGCTGTTTTAACAATAAATGCTTTTAAAAATATATTCCCTACAGTAAGGAAAGAGTGATTAAAATTAAAAAAACTTGACAGCTATTGTTGGGATTTGCAAGAATTCGTTGCTATGGCTGTAATTAAAATCCTGAATGATAATCAAGCTTTTAGTCAAGCTCATGCCATATATGAAAAAACAAATACCAGATTATTCCAAAAACATTGTCTTCAGCACATTTTGTTGTTTATCAAAACAAATACTGATGTAAATGCGTGTTGAATTTGTTAATTATATTCCCACCATTATACCAGACAGCATTCTTTCAGAATATTAATAGCTTTATGCAAATTAGAGAATGGTTTTTCAGAATAACTTTGTTGTTTCAAATCATTATTCTATGATGTGAAGCAATCCAATTTCAACTCAGTTCAGGATGCTTGTCCTCATTACTCTTGTCATTACCTGAGCTGCCTTCTCTACCAGTAGATGTCCCTGTTCATTGCAGGGGAGTTGGACCAAGTGACCTTAAAGGTCTATTCCAACTGAGATGAGTCTATGACCCTTCAGATGAGGAGTCGGTTCATAGCTTCTGACTTGCATTACTTGTATTTCCAAATTTTCATGTGGGTCCCATTCAAAACATCCTTAAAGATTCCAGTCATAACGGGGTTATTCCTGCAGTCTGGCTTTCAGCAGTCCTGTAGTCACAGGGCTCACCCACTCTTGCCTGTCATGCCCATTCCCATTTGTTGTACTCCAGTATCTTCTTTTCCATACCAAGATGGGAAGGTGAAGGAAGAACATACTCCAGGAAATGGATTTCTTAGACTTTGAAAGAGTTATTACTATATCATATTATTATATCACTGGTGCTTACTGTGTGCATTCATCTAGGAAGTTTATGGTCTGGCATTCATCTAGTCCATCAAATTCTTAATGATAAGTAGATATTTTAATGGGTTTCTCTTATTTATAGAATTAATCTTTTTGAAGAAAAATGAATATGTATTCCATTTTTGAAAAAAATAATCAAATGGGTGTCATGAATAATATCTCTGAGAATGAAATAGTCTATTCTAAACCTAAATCATTTCAAACTCAAAGATGTATAAAGCTAGATGGACAATAGGTAAAACAGCTGCTACCAAGTATGTACTTCCCTTCAGCACACTATTAACATTTGTTGTTTAAGATTTCCTGGAAATTAAGTCTAATAAGACTTGTTTTGTTTGAGGTGTCTGTGTTACACAGTAATGTAATCAGTTAAGAAACAGATCTGCTGAGGAGCTTAGAAAAAATCAGAGGAAGTAGAAAAATCTTCAAAACAAGCTGTCAGGAAACTGTTGTGATGTGTCTAGAGACAGTCAGTTTGTGCCACACTGACATTTTTAACAGCACAAATGTCCGTTGAAGCATGGGAGAGAGACTTCTGTTTGGCTTCTTAAAATAGGCCAGGATGGAGGAGGTACAGAAACCCTGGCAGTTCACATGAAAGGAGCAGCACATTTAGGAAAAGGGAAGATCTGTGAGGACTGGAATGAGGTTTAGAAGTTATTGTTGCACTGACGTTTGACATCCTTTGTCAGCACAAGGATAAGGGGACAGTTGGGTTGTGTTTACACCACAAACATGAGAGCAGCTGAACGGCCGGATTTATGAGCTGAGCCAGGAGCTGCTCACAGAGCTCTTTGTTCATCGCATTGTGTTGTGAGCTCAACAGAACAGAGCACATTAATTCTGTGTGATGATAATGAACTCTCAGAGCAGGGTACGAACAAGATGAGGAGAACCCTGGGACACATGGTAATGGTTTCATAAGCGTGCTTCTGTTTCCTGTGTCTGCATTATGTTTCACAAAGACATTAAGATAGGTTGTTTCCAAACAATGAGTTTCCTGAACTGAACAAATCCATTTAAACATAAGCTAGCTCTTTTGCCGTTACAACATAATAATAGTAACCCTATTGGTCCCTCTTCAAATACAGTTATAACTGTTGCGACTTCCCACAGCGTAAAGAGAACTGACAGTCAATTAAATGCTGAAGGAGGAATTAACTACTGTAGCAGATGAACCAAACAGACGAAAGAAGTGTGTTATTATTTCTTAGCTAGGAAATGCTTCAAACAAAACATACTGAAAAGAATCATCACTGAGATACCTACATGGGAGGATTTATAGATTTCTTAAATGACTGACCTTTTATTTCTTATTGTTTCAAACCAGACCTCCAAATGACTCCTTTTGGAAAATGTATTTTAGCAATTCAATAACAGGTATCAGCAAAATAATTTTCACTATGTATATGAGCAATATAGGACTCAAAATCTCCCCTCCACATGAAGTGGGGAAGTAAATTTCATACCAAAAAGATTTTTCTGCTTCTTTTAACTCACTCAGCAATAGCTAAGACTGCTCTACTTGTTTAAATTTTACACCCTGCTGTGGTGTAATGAGTGGGGGAAAAGAAGACTCTCTGTCCCTTCTGTCCTCTTTAATGTGGTACATTGGATATATTTCAGCTGAGCTTCACAGCAGTTCAAAATTTTACCACGTTATAGTGAGAACCTAAATGTGTTTTTAGCTATAAACTATAAGGCAAAAATTCAACCCCATTTCTTGTGAAGTATTCTCGGATGGGGCATTTTACTGGTAAAATTTCATTGACATAGTTACCTGAGTTTAAAAACATCAGCAAAATTCCCAATGGAAAGAACCACAATAAGTAAAGAAGTTTGAGCATAAAATAAAACAGCAGACAATGGAAAGCAGTAGAAGGCAAATTTAATTCTGCATCTACTTACAGTCTAAAAAAGTATTGAACATCATTCTTTTAACTGCAAACTGTTTATTACTTGGAGCGTCTAATAAGACAAAAGTGCAAGCAGAATCTTTTGCAGTAGGTACAGTGAAATCTCTTGATTAATGGATAGATAAGAATCTTGCAATTTTTTTCCATACTTTAGCCTTTATGCTTCCTTGTTTATGGTACATGCTGACAGAATGGGAGGCACTGCTACTGAAATACTGTTTGTAAGAATGGCAGTAGGACTAGAGGCCTAGTTAAATACATTTCACAGTACAGATACTCTTGCTATGATGCTCTTAATGACGTGAATAACAGTTGAAGGCTGAGAACAAGTATTCTAGATTCTGCTCATAACTTGCTGTTTAATGAATTTAGTAGCTTTAGTAGGTTACATCATGGTAACATTATGCATTTGATCTTACTACTTGTGGAAGATTTCATGCTATCAGTAATAGAAATTGAGATAGTAATTTATTTTCTGTTTCCTGATTCTAGCATCATGTCAGTATGTACAAATCTCCAAAAATATGTGATTGGATAAATGAACTCTTTCACCATGCACAGTTAGAGATCTAAATTTGTGTTCAGCAGCTTTTCTAGTGCAGTAATGTCAGAGTTCAAAAATTAATTATTAATAGATGGTATTAAATAAAAATATCTGACATCCAACTGTGTCAGCAGTACTACACTCATTTTTGTGGCCTTTTTTTCTGTGCCATGCATTAGGATTTAAAGGAAGTCAGCTCTGAGCTTTTTATAGTCACATGCTTAGTATTTTTAGACAAGTTAGACTTCCTACTTAATTACAGAAAAAAGCTTATTTGAAGTATGACCTGAGTTTACTTTCATACATTAATTTTATATGAAATGCTTAAGACAGAAGTTTGGAAAGCAGTCCCAGTTATCTTATTAAGTCACCATTCTTTTTCACAGGCAGCTTTGATCTGCTATTTGCTAAGATCATGCTGCCTTTTAATTTTAATGGAGGCTTTGTACTGCGTGTATGTAGGAAACCACGTAATGTATTCAGATTCTTACTTAACATTTACCGAAAGACTCTAATCCATACAATATGAATAAACAACAAAATAAGAATAACTCAGAATAACTGTGTAACGGATGAATAATAAACAGTGTACTCCAAATAGTCAAAATATTGATGACTTTCAGGAGAGAGTAGCCTTTCTGAAAAAGTACAGAAAGCCAAGTTTCAAAAAAGCCACCAGACATTTTTGAAGTGTGTGAAGATTTACATTTTCTAACCTTGCTCAACTTCACAGTATTTCTTCCTAACATTATCACTTACTCAGATACTCATTGCCATCATCTCATCATCTGCATTCACTTCAGTAATGCCAACAGCTTCACCATTGGCAAACGATTCTAAAATTGTGAAGTGGGTAGAAGATGATAGGCTCCTGTCCTCGCCCTCAACTCCTTTGCAAGCAGCTTGTGCTCCATGAGGAGCAGCTAAAAAGGAGGTGAGGTTCTGCAGTGCAGGCACAGAGTGAGCCAGGGATGTGGTTATGGACAGCAACCTGGAAGATGTGACAGTACCACAGCCAACATGTTGAGGAAAGTGATGCCCCAGGTGCTTTGAGTTTTGAACCAGGGGGTGGACATTTTTTCTGTAAAATCTGATTGAAAAACATTTAAAGGAATGCTTAGAAGAAGGAGCCAGTACAGCTTGTGAAAAGAAAATAGAGATATATAATCAGATCTTCACCTCACTAAGCATCTCAGTGTTTATTCTGAAGTCTCACTGAACAGTTATGTAGATAAAATGAAAAAGCACTTTGGTGACATGGAACTGTGGATTAAGTCAACAATGAAAAGCTGAATGTGGATTAATTTCTTTATTTTTTGAAAGATACTTTTTCATTATGCTTCCTAAAACAAGAATGGATATTAAAAAGAATCGAATTATCTTTCAAATTACTCGAATAGGATATCCTTACAAGTAGAAAAATTTATAGCCATTGCAGATTATTTATCTTTTATGAGCTGTTTTATGTGGTCAACACCATTTTCTTTGACTATTACTAAATCCTTCTTTTGTAAACAATAGCATACAATTTGCTTGTTGTATTACATGAGTGATATCAGTATGGTCCTGGATATTCTCAGTGTGTGTTATATCAGCAATTGCAAGTTGATAACAGTGTCACATGGTGCTTTCCATTTTGAAGTAGTGTAATACAAGCTGTTATACAAGCTTCCATACCTCAGACTTCTTGATACAGTCCATTCATTTTGAAATTTTATAGATACTGATACAACTAAAATGAACCACAGAACTGTTGACAGTGTGAACAATAGGCGTAGGAAATACGGAGATTGGAACCAGGACTGTTGTATTGTAATATCCATGTTTTGAATATCTGGTTGTTAAAGTCATTTATATAAAATTAAAATACTTAAATATCTTGAGTTAAAAGCTGAAATATTATTTGCAATGAAGTTTACTTTTCTCAAGATTTTGAGTTTTCCTTGGGGTGTTTCTCGATATTTCTTTATATCTAACCATGTCAGACAACAAAACCACACCACATCCTATTATACCAGGTTGCCTGTGAGTCATTCACTGTTTTGCACACCCCGATCTATGACTTGCAGTAGTTCAGAGAACATGAGAACATTTTGCTCTGCACTGGAAATGTCAAGCAATCTGTTCAGCTCACATCTGAGATATGATATTGGCGAGATATTTTCTGCTGTACCAATAATACAGACTGTGCTGACATATGTCTGAATAAGTTGCAGAGGCCCACACCTCAGTCTGAACAGCTCAATAGCACACTGGTTTCCTCTATAAGACCATGAACCAGGTTGATTGTTGGTTCTGTTTTACAGTTCTCATGCTCAGAAAAGCATAACAAATAAATGGGGGGAGAGGGGAGAGGAAAATGTGTGCCAGCGATTACTAAGGGTCACTAATAGAAAATCTGTTATGTATCTGTGTAAGTCATATTGTTCCTGTTAAAGTCATGTCTTTAGGTATCTAATTTTGTTAAAACTTCATGCTAGCTATTATTTGATGACTGACCATGATTGACAGAAAGGTTGGACAGGATGGACTGGGTCTTCAAGAGGACCATTCTAGCTTGAATTAGTCTGTGATTCTAAGCTGTTCCACATGTAATGGCAAAGATCTCTGCAATATATGACAGTTCAGGGTTGCCTGGAGAAACAGGACCCACAGGACTGCTGCCATTAAGGGAGTTTATGAATATTGTTATTGTTTTGCCATAAAGTTTACAAAAAAAAACTTAGAAATGCTTGTCTTCAATCATGCCTTATCTCTTCTCAATTCAGGCAATAAGTCATATATTTAAGAATCCTAGAGTTTCATCAATCATAATCAGACTGCTGCTTTAAGATACTTTCTGTGTGTGTGCGTGTGCATATTTTTGCAGGTTATTTACAGCACAGAGTTAAAATCCAGAGTGTTTGAGATATGCTGGATTTGTATACAAGGAAAAATGGGAAAGTGTTGGCCAGACTATCTGCTGCTGTAACACATGCACATGTATATTCTTTGGTAAGAGAAAATGAGATGGATGCAAATTCTTCCATCTCACTGACCTTGTTCAGTGAGCCTGATCTAGATTACGCTATGCCAAACATCATGCAGTCAGATCTGGTTGTAAATACAGTATGACATACAGACTGTGATGGAGCTGATCTGTCCTTCTGGGCATTTACATTTCAGTCTGTGGGCTACATATAGGGGCTTTTTTTGTCTAAAAATCCTGAATATGCAGTGTAGAGAGAGGGTAAAAAATAGCTCCTCCAAGGGCTGGTATTACTAGATATTATTGTTCCTTAGACATTTTCCATGTAATTTAGAGCATCTTCAGTAAATAAAACTGATAATGTCTTATTATTTGACAATATAATTACTCAGCATATAGTAAACAAGGTTTTACATAAAGACTTCATATTTTCACAAGAGAGACAGATGTGGATAATCCTGTTCCTTTTCTGAGCCAAATACTGAAATTTTATTGAAATAGAATCCAAATAACTAATTCCTGCCTCATCTGTTTTTGAAGATTCATTGTGCCAAATTGTAAAACATAGCTGCCACAGTTATCCCTAAGTTTTAATTTATGCATGTATACTTGAGAGCAAAGTAAGTACTGCAAAACTATGCGAAATAGATACTGTGGCAGTTTGGTCCAGCATAAAGTTGTGGGATAGCATGGCAACTTAGAACCATTAAAATATACACACATATATATATGGTTATAGGCCAAATACAGGATGATGCTTTCTGATGTAGTGTTATTTAGTATCTGTATAGGATAGCAGCATTTTATAGAACAGAATTAACTGGAGTTTAACAGTTAGATGTTTATCCTATATATCTATTCTGTACAGAAAGTACTTGTGTCTTCTGTGCCCCAAGAGTTTCTTGTTCTCTAAATTGGACATCTGTGGATTCAGTTTTTTCACATATAGTGTATTCACTGCTTATTTTGACCTTTTATATTTATGGAGAGAATATTTGACTCACACAGGTTTAAATCAAGTAGCACACATCTCATCAGAACAGAGTGTTAAGGGACCCTTCTTTGCATGGCTGGAAATGCGTTAACAGATGGTTTGCAAATGGGAACTGGACAGTTCCCCCAGTTCTTTCTTCTCCTACTTTAGGATCTGCTCCTATGAATACAGAAAACTTGCTAGATATAACAAGTGTGTGCAGAAATTGGTACTTGATTCATCACCTTGTTCTGTGCTGAGTGTTTCTAAAGGTGTTCAGTAGTATTTTACGCAGTTTGGTTCTAGGTGTGAATGTGATATCCTGTTGTTGCATCTGAAATTGTTCAGATTTTAACAAAAACAGATAAATTTCTAAATTGTAGGATTAGAAAACAATAAATATAGTGACCATTTTTTAGTAAGTTTCACAATGTATCTATTAAGAGTGCAATGAAAAGTAGAACTAACAAACTATTAAGAACCAGAGTGCTAGATATTACAGTGAAGCCTAAACTTTCCAGTTACCTGTGCAGTGAGGTGAGCAAAAGGACCACAAACTTCCTCATCCCCTGGATATTCCCAAACTTATTCTCCAAATCTAATCCAATGGGATTCATCTCTATTTGATAAGAGGGTGAGGCATTATTGCTTATTATTGAAGGTGTCAGCAAGATGGTGGCTATTTTTACATGAATTCTGCTAGAGAAAATTATCTGAATCTGATATCACACTTTACAAAGGCATTTGAATACTTAGCTGTCATCACTACCTACGTGGCTTTAAGATACTCAGTGTTTAAAAAAAGATAGAACCCTCTAAATATACACCAATGTTGTGAAACCTGGAGGTAACTGGATTTTCTTCAAGCTTCTCCCATTTTATTAACTCTTTCCTCCCCGCCAAGTCATTTGACACATCTGTCGGAAAAAGTTCAGTTTATAGATTACTTTGGCACTCCTTCCATTTATTGGTGTGGCTGAGCAGTAATACATGTCATTTTTGCATTCTTGGGGTCATCAAACTTTACGAAATACCCTTAGACTGTTTTTCCTCATTTAGGAGATGTTTTTTAAAGATCCACTTCCTCTGTTGATGTACAATAAATTAAAGCCTACTTCAGAAATGTTGTAAGCATTTAGGCATGTGAGTGCACTATTGAGTTGAATCGTTCGTGATGAAGTCATTTATTTATCTATGTTATAAACTGAGGAAATGGTAAGGAAAACATGATAGCGTTACTTAACCTAGAAAGTGGAGTAAGGGAAAAGATACAAGCAGTGAACAGGGAAGGGAGACCAGTTGAGTGCAAGATTGCAATCATGATGATTATTCTTGCAGGATGTTGCTTCTTTCTATCTTGCTCTTTTTTTTGTGTGTGTATTCTTGATAGCAGACACTGTGGGAAAGATTCACTTTCCGTAGCTCTATGAGCCCTTTGAGTGCAATTTACAACAACAGGCCTAATTTTTGTGCCTTTAAATCACCCTCTGGAGAAGCCTTTTTTTCCATTGAGGAATCTAAAGTTTTGTTTCATATTATTGGTATCTAGAATTAAGCAATGTGAATATTGCATATCATGTACTTCTCTTTCTTTCCCATTATGTTTTCAGAGAAACCTGGAAAGCATCTATCAGACTGAGGCCATTCCAGTAACATTTAGTTGTATAAACATAATGCAACTTTAATTGCAGCAGCTGTGATTTCTAACATCTACATTTAACTTTGAGAAATTTAATTATAATCAAAGTGGACAATTTTAGATACGGCTGATGGAAGTGTTGTTAGTGTATTCCCCTTCGTGAGGACATGTTGTTCTATTCATTTGACCAATAGTGCTGTGGCAAAATTGCCAGTAGTTAATAACCATTTATTTTCTCTTCACTCTAAGCAGCTATTTTTCTTTACTACCTGCAATTTAAGTTATTAATGAGGTTAAATTTATTTTGAAGTTGACCCTAATATACATGTTCTAAAATATAGTTTTGTAATTAAGGGATTCGTGATATTTACTGCACAGTCAAGAACTTCAAGGTTAAAAATGCAGAGTTCAAAGCACACACTCTATCCCCATTGAGAGTTTGTGTTGCATATGAGGAATACCCATTTCCTCTTTGCATCAGCAATCAAAGGGACTGCTCCACCCAAGTCCCAACACAGCAGGCTCAGCAGTGGCACCCTTGCAGAGCAGTACTCTGCCCTTTGCTCGAGAAGCGCCCCTGAAAGATTCTGACTGTGCCACTGGCATTTCTCTGTAGACAGCAGCAAAGTCAACCAATAACTTTGCAGAGTTGTACTGTTTACATGGTAAGCTCATGCTTTTCCTATGAGTTATTCCAAAGGCTCAAGTAAGAAACATGCATGTGATACGTCAACATAGGAACCAAATTAAACTTTCTATCCTACCTTTTAGAAGTCTCAATTGGAAGTTGCCAACTTTCAGATAAGGGCACAATGCGCAAAAGGAACCGGAGTTGTTGAGAGGCTTTGAAAAAGAATTGCCAACAGACAAGTGTGTTTTCTCACTTTTCAGTGACAGATTATTTTAGAGAACTCCCTAGCCCATTTCCTATTTCCTTTGCCCTTGGTGTGCTGAGTAATATTTGCATTTTTCCCTAAAACAGCATATCTTCCTCTCTGGACAGGCATTTTTGATAAATGTTTTCCGTTGAACTTCCTTCAACATCCACACTAAATAATGCCTTTGCCAAAGATCATTTCCTGAGGGCTTTACTTTCTGCTTTCTGAGCAACATGCAGCCTCAAGATTTGCCTTGCCTGCCTACTACCACTTTGTGTTGCTTGGGATTGCAGGAAATTTTCCAGTCTCTACAAATAACTATTTCAGAAATTGTTATCTGACTATTCTATGGGGGATAAGTAATTTCAACTTTAACTTTATTTAACTTTGTTTAATTTAATTTTGGTACTGTCAACAGAGATTAATTGGAAAATGCTGAAACAGGATGATATCAAGAAAATTCCACCTAATTTTTTATTCCATATTTCCAGTTTGGAAATATGTTCCAACAGGATATAGTTATGTCAGAAGTTATCCAGCTAGCTTTAATCCCTTAAACACTACCTGACCTGTATGGATCTTGGTCATTAGCATTCATGACTATATGAGAATGTGATGGTACTTTTCCTTTGCTTCTTGCTTTTGAGTTGTAAAGGTGGTATGCTTTGAAAAGTATGTGTTTTTTCTTTCAGAAGCTGAGGTGATTTTTAATAGACATGATGGAATATTGTATGTACAGCTCTGACATTTTTAACTGTTTATTTAATTGCCTTCGGGATTAATGTGAGAAAGGTAGATACAGCTTTGAATTTTACTGCTGCTTTATGAGAAGCATATATAAAATGAGAAAAACAGCTAACAATTGGTCAGGCTCAGGATGTCAGGTACTTTGGTTTAAGTTAAGATCATCAGACACAAAAGTGGACTCTGAAAGCTTACTGGAACTTGCTGTTTGTTGTAGTAGGCAGTTTTTTGTAGTAGTTGTTTTTTTTTTCTGAAATTGCATCCAGAAGCCTAGAGAGATAAGGTATCTTTCTTATCATTTTTGTTTTAAAGCCAGATGCGTAAACTGAATTTCGCAACAGAAAATTGCTGGAAGTCAGCATGGCATGCTATGTGGTCTGATTCAGTAAACATGTTCCTTCAGTTCTGTTTTCTTTAAATGTTTTTAAATGATTTTTGTTAAAAAATAGATGTTTGGGAAATATGGAAATTTTTATTCCACCTTCCTTCAATTTACGTCTCAGAGCAGAAAAGCCTTCTATTAGTCTGAAAACTCTTTAAAGCATTAAAAATGAATAATAGAGAGGTTGTTTGGTAAAGGCTTTCATTTGTTTTACAGAATAGCAGTCAGCAACATGCCACCACTTTCAGTTTGCTAAAATTATTTTTTATTTAGGCTAATTGTCCTTTGAGTCTCAGTGTTTAATAACTTTGCATTTACAATATCTAAAATTTAGGGTTTTGTGTATACACTTCAATGGAATCTAATGATTCATTAGAATTCTACTGTAAAAATAAAATTGGTAAGTGAGCTACACTTACAAGGGAATGAAATTTAAATTAGAATTTGCTAGAGTGATCCTTTCAAGACAGTGTATGAAACATTGCCTTCTAATTTGATGCATAAATTTCTATCAGTTTACATTTCCTATCAAAAAATTACTTTATAAGCAACACCAAAGTAGATTTTTGCTGTAATATTCATCAAAAAGATTTGTCTTGGAAAGGTGATTTGCTTTTCCTTTTTCTAAAAAATAAGAAAAAGTAATACTTTCACAACATATTTTCTTCCTAAGTTTTTCTTCTGATGACAACTACAGAGTGACTCCAAATGAATGCTTACCTGTGCTGATAGATATCATTCTTCAAGTATTGCATGAGTATTGGATTGTCAGTAATGCATTTCATCACAAAATTAGCATCATACTCCTCTATGGGAAAAAAAAAAAAAAAAAAGTGTAGAATACATTCTTTTTTAAACATTAGTTTATGAGTACATTCTTCACTGAAACAATCACAAAGAATTACTCTTAGTGGAATGTATTTTAGCTTATATACTGATGCACGCGTTGAGGCATAAAGAACTTTAGTGCTGACTTACCAAGTAGTACTCTTAAATCTCAGAAATTTACCTTGAAAGACTCCAGTATGAATACTAGAGAGCATTGTGAGCCTGATGCTTTATTACCCTTCTTACTGAAGTGTGGAGATATAAAGTATTGATTTTTGTTTGGTTTGTTTGCACTGAAGACAAAGAAGAAATGTCATTTTTGAATACCAGGGGTATATGCCCATTGTTTTTAAATTAAATTAAAGGTATGTAAGGCAAGAGTTGAAATTGCCTTGAGGGGAAATAAATGCTATTGCAATAAAAATAATTCTCAAGTAATGCCATTGAATATAATTTATAACAAGTTCATCTCTCCAGCTGAGCTTTCAGAAAATCCTTTCTCATTGGATTCAAAGGAATATACTGTCCATAATAGATATTGTGCCATCTCTAAGCTTACGGGTTTGTACAGATTGACACTAAAACAGGACAGTATGTTTCCCCATTATTTCAGGTAACAGGTAGTTCAATCTTTTTTATTATTTTAATGTTTTGGACTTCTTTTGGATGTTGAATTTTGAGATGGCCACCAGCTTAGATGTCACCAGTACAAACAACAGAAGTGCTCCTGTTCCCTCTTCTTCAGCGTTTATCAACTTCATGTTCATGATTGTCCATTTTAGGGTCTCTAAATGACTATCTAATTGTTATTTGCTACTTTCTGATACGCCTGTTGTCAGCAGCCAGCTATCTTTTCTGTTTACTTCTCATTTTTGTTTTGCCAAGAAAACATACGCATGTATATACTTTGAAAATTCTTACTGAGCTGGGAATGCAGTGATGCTTGTGTTGTTTACATAAAAATGCCACTTACTGATTATGTATCTATACACACGTGATTGAAGGACACTTCAAATTTGTTTCAATATTAATAATTACTTATAACATTTTGTATTTGCTAGTTAAAGCAAATGTTAATTCTTCATAAAGATGCTTTGTTTTAAGTACTTACTATCTTGTAGGATTGAGCTGTTGAAACTTTAGCACAGGAGAAAGGAAGCCACCTGCTGATGGTAGGTAGAAAGTAGCATTCTAACATCAGTGTTTTAGAGTAAAGACAGCTTTATAGCAGAGATAACATACAGGAAGAAATTATATATTTGAGTTCATTTGGAAGTACATTTTTTGTATCTACAGTATTCATGCTGTTAGATGCAGTGCTCAAACATGTTGATGTACTGTGAGATCAGTTTTTAGCAAATGAGATGTAGCATTTATTTTCTGTAATGTAGAACTGAGCATTTTGAAGATCTGAAGATTGAGCAATGAAACACAGCCCAGAAGCTTTAAAAAAAAAAAAAAGAAGAAGAAATATTTCTTAAGACTTTTAGTTCTAGATGTATCTCCCCATGGGTTCCAGAAGTATAGCACCTTTAAATTAATTTTGAGGTGTTTCTGTAATTCCAGGATGATAAGAATTTAACCACTATTCCTATAAACGTGCTGGAAAACTGGAAGAGATAGGACTATGAGAGGAGATTCTAATGTATATCATTAATAGTTAATTGTATGTGAAACATTTATAGTTCCTCAAGTTTACAGTGACTTACATGTATATGTCTATGTGCTAAGAAATTTCTGCAGGAATGCTCAGATAGACCTGGCAGATTTGGAAAGGCAGGATAACTTTTCAGATATCATTTCTTTCTCTGTCTGGTTTTGCTGACCATATGCTCTCTGCCCAGCAAATTCAGGTCACCCAATGAGGCTTTCAAACTAACTTACAAGTTGTTGCACTCTTTTTGTACATGATGATCAAAAACTCAGTGCAAGTCAGTTGGGTAGGAATTAGCATCTGCCATCTGTCTTCAGTGTGATAGTTGTCACATTGTTCACATTGCTTATGTGGAGAAAAAATATCCTGCCTGTATTGGTTGATGCAGTTGTATTTCATTTCTTTCTCCTAGTGCTTGAGAAAAGAAGAACCCAAAAGCTATTAGGATTGTTAAAATCAGAGATCGAGATAGCGTGTCAATAGTGAAAAACATTTATTTCTAACATTTAAATTGTCTATCTTATTGAAACACTAAATCAAAATTTTATCAAGAAAAATTACCTTATACTGTCCTGCCATAAAATAATTCTCTGTAAAATGTTTTGTGTTATTTCCTGTGTCACTGTTCTAGTACATTTATAACTTGTCCATCATCTTGGCATTCTTAATTAAAAATTATTTCTCCAAATGATTTCTTTTTATTTAACTCTAAGCATATTTTTACATGTTCACCAGAATTGATAAAATACATTCACTTAATGATAACATCTATTCATAGTAAGGCTGTGCAAGTGTAAAGATTGAGAGAACCTGAGTAATCAAGATAACATAGATAAATGAGTGAGAACTGACAGTAAGACAAGGAAGGAAGCTTCAAGATAGTCCGATGAAAATGAGAAATTTTCAGGCAAAAGGCACAGTGTAAGTGTTACACAGTTCTGTTCAGGAAAGCAGCTCCCTTCTCTCTTACTGTTATTAATATCACATTCACAAAGACAGGTCTCTCTGTATCACCATTAATAAATAGGATTAAAGATAAATCTGCAGTCAATTTCCAGTCTAATCACAATAAATTACTATACTGTGATTTTTTTGTCTATAAATGAAAGACCTGTATGCTTAAAGTTAAGGATTTAGCTGAATCCAGACTGCTTTTTTGTGTGTAAATAACCTAATTTCTGAAACAGTGATTGTGAATACAAAACAAAATGCTTTTCCCCAGAACCATTTTGTGTATCTAGTACATATCAAAGAAATACAAGCTGCTTAAATTCGTGTTGGGTGGAAATCAATTTAATTTTCAGTCTTGATGTAATTGTGTAGTTACGTTATGGCCTACATTGTGAAGTACCATTTCATGTGTAATAAATCTTAGAACGTTGTGAGGCACTGAGAAACAAACAGTGCAACAAGCATTTTCTGGATTTGCGTTAGCAGAATTTCATAGGTTACAATTTCTTTTTAGAATGAATGTTCTTGAAGTATGGGTTTTTTTCTGATTGCAGTGTGAATAAGCACTGGTTGCAAAGGTTTTATCACTCATGAATAGACAAATAATATTGGGGGATCTCACAGAATTAAAGAATATAAAGCAAAAAGTTCAACACTGAGTTCCAGTAATGTGAAAAATTAATAGCTTATACAACAGCCTGAGTGAGGGGGCTGCCATGGCAACTGTTGCAAAAGAGACATTCGCTAATAAGATTTCCTCTTAAATAAAGATACATCTAGGAAGTTTTTGCTTCAGAACTGTACTTTCTAAGTTTTGCTGCCAGCACTCAGCAGCTTCAATTGCAACACTGTAGGATGCTCTCTGCATTCAGACATTTCTCCTGTGCTACTTCAGTTTGAGGAGATGGTTTTCATATGGTAAAATTCTGATGGATGTCCTGTTTAATTTTAAGGCAGACAAAGGTGTAAGTAATTCAGAGGCATTTTTGATGTTTATTTCTTCACTGCCATAGTGCTGCTTTCCATTTTACCATCTGCTGGTAACATACAACTTGTCTTGCTGAGTTTCTTACCTGTAATACTGACATAATTTAGCAACTTGGAGAGGGTGATACTTCTCGGCCAAAGTAATCTGTAATTTAATGTGATTCTTGAAAATAATATACTACATAGTTTACTACAAAGTAACTTTACATATCTTTTTATTGGACATATATGAACACAAAGACTTTATAATTATGTTGTAAGCTTCTCTGCCTCATAAATATTCCTACACTTCTTGTGATTCTACTAATTTAGGCACAGAGTGCAATTGTGTGCCTAAATATAACCTGTGGGATTTGATTCAAGGGTTATTTTTAATTTTTAACTGAAGGGGTCCCTCTGCTGGATCATTTTGTAATTTATTGAGAAGGTTGTAGGAGCGATTATGTTTGAAATTGGAGTATTTTCAAAATGATACAAATAAGCATTCGTGTTAGCAATCATCTTTACGAAAACACATGCACAAAAAAGATTATTTTATTTTTCTAATGATATATTTATAATAAGTAAAATACAGTATTATTACTGTATTTGAAGAAAAAAACAAGAAAAATAACATCTCTCTTTTAAATTCTTATGCTTTTTTGGTGGTCCTCAAAAAGGAATTTTGTTAGAAGCAGAATGCAAAGATTAAAAATAATTCACCTGAGTGAACAAATGTCCTTGACTTTGTTTAGAGCATAATTCCTTTTTGAGTTCGATTGTCTATAAATCTTTCAAAGACATCTAGAAGATAAATGCATTAAATTTTAATATCTATCTAAATGAATAAGAGAAGTGTGTTCTAAATATGAATATGGATACTCTCTTGGGTTTGGGTGACTTTGATTAGAATTCATATTAAGTTTATATAAAACCACTGAAATGAAAAATTTTAATGAAAACGTATAGGTAGATAAATAATGTTTCAATAATATGTGGATTTCTGTTGACGACTTTAATTGTTTTGTAGTTTCCCACTACTCATTACCATATTAAGAATGTGAGAACAACTCCCTGAAAAGGAAACTATTAACTTTGAGGAATGACTCTTACTTAAAAAAGGGATTGTGGAATTCTGAATGAATTATGTAGCAATTTCATATTGTGTATGATAAGTATTTAAATAGAAAGTTTTTTTTAGCTAAGCAAATCGAGCCCTGACTACAGTTTCTCATGCATTTGGGGCCAATAATGAAAGTGCTGTAGTCTTAAAAAGAATCCTGTTGTGGCTAAGTTCACAGAGTTCATAAGGACAATCATATATTCTCTTTCTGTAAAGACTTCTCTACCTCTAAACAGGTCCTCTGATCACCTTCCATTTAACATGATAGTCCATTACATTATAAATCTGCTGGTCTCTAATGGATTATATGGAGCTGTGTGTATTCAAGACAGTCAATGTCTGGCTTTACCTGTGTGTCCTGCAGCTGTGACTTCATAGAATTTACTTGTCAAATGACTGTCACTTTCTCAGCAAATGGCCACTCCCCAGCTGTCATTCTCTTCTTCTTCGGAGATTTGATGTAGAGTGTATCAGATATATATATATATTTATATCCTCCTCCACCATTGAGAAAACTCAACAGTGAACACATTCTTCAGAGCCTGGAAGGCCGTTCAGACAAGTAGTTGTCTCAGGTCAAAAAGGCAGAGGCCTCTTCATATCAGGATTTTCAGGCTCTGTTCTGTCTATTATCACCAGTTCATTCTATTCTGCTGACTCATACAACAGCTGTGAGTATGCAGTGTCACCAGTGAAGCCCATTTCTAAGCAATTAACATATTCATCTTGTCCATCAACCAGATCCATTCTGGTTGAAAGGTCTTGAAAGATTTCTGTATGGTTTTCCTTTGATGATCTTTCTTTTGCAGATTGTCTGAAGTATGCAGAAAGTGAGAGAGCTTGTCACTGTTGATAGTCATTCTTCTCATCATTATTTTTGTTTTCAAGATCTGTAAGAAAGCTGATCCAAATATCAGGAAAATGTGCAATCACTTTACACAACTATGGTGAACAGAATCATTTTTCTCCCCATCCTAGACAACTGAGGTCTAAAACTCAACTCAATGAAAGATTTTGTGATCAATTTTTTCTTTTTTCAGATATCGCATACAATATGGTAAGGTTGCCCTTTATTCTTTATTCTTATCACTAATACCTTCTCCAGTCCAGATTAGGATGTACAAAGCCAGGAACTTTAAATAAAACGTAGAGCATCTCAGCATCCATGCTCCTTCTCAGAGTGCTCTGTATGCTTCCTGACAGCACTACAATTGTGTTTTATGCTGTTAGATGTTTTCCCATTCTATTTATATTAAAATACTGACTCTAAAGCAGCAAAATTCCAATCAGCTTGTTAGCTGTTCACATTGCAAAGAAGAACATTGCAAAGAAATATATATTCCTTTAGGAGCAGACCAGAGAAGCTGTTTTAAGAAGTTTGAAAGACTCTTTCATCTAGCTATTGTTGTGTAACCTAAATAACCTGCTGGCATTCATGAACATGCAGAACGTCCCCCCACACACACACATTCTTTCCCCTCTCTCAACCCCAGCAGGTTTCTGCTGGGTGAAAGCCATCACTTCTACATGTATCCATTTCATTTTAAACTAAAGGTCAAAAGAAGGTTCAAGTCAGATGAGGTTACCAATATACTTATCAGCACATACCAATATCTCAGCTGTTTAGATCACCACTGTCAAGATTTTGCTATTTCCAGCTGTCTTACCTTACAGCAAAAGTGGTTTCTGCATCCTAGCCTGGAAACCCTATGCACAATAGTATGGTGAGTAATCTGCTTGTTAATGTAGACCATATGTTTCAAGGTATCATTTTGCAGTTTAGGAAAAGCTTGACTCTGAGATTACTCATTTTATTTGATACCATAAATATGTAACAGAAATCAAATCACAGTGCTTTTTACTGCTCACTGTTCATTTGATTATGATTTCAATCAGGAGTAATGCTTTGAAGTCAGCTGTAAACCTAGACATCAAGTATAAATCAGAATAGGTACCCAAGGAAAACACTAATTACTACTTGTAGACTGTAATTTTCCTTCTGATTGGAAAGGAAATCCAAAGTACCATAATATTTAGGAAACAAAACCTGCTTTGCCTCAGAACTTCCAGAAGGAGAGTGCCAATCTCCCTTTGTTTGAGCTCCATCATATGTATTCAGTTCCTGCTGTTTGAAGTGTATGTATCTAGGTATGTAATACTGTTTGTTTCCTTCTAGGAACAACCCTAGAAGGGCAGGAACACAGCAGAAGGAATGAGCAATTACTTGCAGAGCAGAAGCTGAGTGCTTTTCTGTTAAGTCTGCTGTGATACATCTGTGGAGCTGATCAGAAAAACTAGTTGACAGTGATTAAAGTGTTGTCCTGAGACATTCAGGAAGGCAGCGTGTACAGCAGGTTCCTCAGCCCTGCTCACTTGTGCTGGGTAGTGCTGCCTTTTTGGGGGGAAACACTGCTGAACTAAAATACCTGTACTGTTACTTTCTTCAAATGCACATTTCTTTACTCATCAATCAGTGTTTCTAGCAAAAAGGTGAACAAAGACAAAGGCACTTAAGTAGATATATGTATGGGAACTGCTGAGTCACAGCCTGAACCACTGATTGAGCACCTGGGGAAAGGACCCAGTCAGCCCTGAGAGCACAGGTGAAGGCAATTCAGCTGTTTGACCAGAAGGGGTAGAGCCTGGCTCCATCCCTCTTAGACCTCATATAAGAGCTGACTCCCAGTAGGCAAGGATTTCTTTTTGGAGATCTGACTTTTGTGAAGCTTTCTCTAGAATCTTTTGATACAGGTAAGCAATCTTCTTCCCTGCCTTTATAGCACCTGTCTATCATGTTGATCCTTCTGTTATCACACCTATGTTGTAACACCTTTCCCATTGTTTTGACCTGTCAAATTGCTACAGTATAATAGATACTTATAGAGATCTACCTGGTGTAATATTTCCTCCAGCCTGTTGTAACAAGAGCTATGAGGATGAAAAAGAATGTTTTTATCATTCTTTGTTAGGCTGTTTGCAAGAATAGCAAGAAGGTAGGAACAGTAGCAGCCTGCTTTCGAATACTTTCTGTCATCCACTGCTTCCTTTATTGTAAGTAGGCTGGTGAGTTGCAGGCTGGTGACCTTAGTGGCAGTAGGCACTCACCCAGCTGTGCTTCCATGTGGGGAGAAAGTAAGAAGAAGCTCATGGCTAGAGATAAAGATGGAGTGATCATTTAGTTACCAGTTAATGTCACAGGTAAAAATTCATTTATTGCCAATTAAGATAGAGTTGAATGGTGAGGAAGACAGTCAAAAATAGCCTGCTCTCCCTCCCTTCCACCCACTCTTCCTCATCATGCATTTCCCTGCTCCCAGTGTGAGCTCTCCATCTTCTGTCAGGATATGCTGCCTGCTTCTCTATGGGCTGTGGGGGAATCCCTGTGTGGTGCCTACTCCTCCTCCTCCTTCTCTGGCCTAGCTGTTCCTAGCCCTGTTCCTCCTGCTTCTCTCCTTACTCCCTTCCTCAAGCATGTGCTTCCTGAGCCAGCACTGCTGCTTGAGCCAGCTGTGTGTGGTACTGGGCAGCCTGGCCTTGCCTCACAGAGCCCTGCAGCTGTACCACTGCCAGAGCTCAGTACCTCCACCCTCTGCACCACATGGCTCTGCTGAAGTCTCCTCAGGCCTTTCCTCTAGCAGTGCCAAAGGGTGTTATTTGCAATCCCACTAGCAGCACTGAAGGGTGTTAATTATTTGCAACCCCACCAGCTGTGCTGAAGGGTCCAGCTCCTTCAGCTGAGGGCAGGCTGAACACTGCACCTGTGAATGCTCGGGAGCAGTGCAGAGCAGCTGAAGTCACCTTGGGTGCAGACAGCTCCAGCAAGATGTCTTGCTGGTGAGCATCAACCTTAGCAGATCTTTGTTCATTTCTAGTTTTCTCAAGTTTATTTTCTCTTCCTTCTATCCACTGCGTTGTTTTGGTAAGATTGCTTTTCAGTATTGAGTTTTGCCTATGGGGCATATTGGAGTGGCACCAAAATGAGGTGGGACTGAGGAGGGGGAAACAAACAGGGAAAAAAATGACTTTTTAGACTATTTACAAACTAAGTATTTACACAAGGAATGGTAAAGAACTAAGAAATCTGAACTGTATTTTATGAGTTTGTCAAAGTCTTGTCTAACTAACTGAATTCAGAGGGGGCCCTACTGAAGTGTTAGTACATTCCTTTATCTTCAAACGTGTTAGCCTGTGTGGAAGTTGTAATTTCAGAATTTGTCTAATTCCATGCTTAAGTGTTATGTAAGATACAGAAATGGCCTGGTGTGTGTTGAAATGTCATACATAGAGTGTCAAAAAAATTGTACAAAAAAAGAGAGAGACTTTGTCATGCACTAATGAATGTGGATGCTTAAGGCAAATTTATACTATTCAAAATTACTACTGTTATCCTTTCTTGAGTAACCAGTTACTTTGAGAACAAAAGCAAACTCTAACCCAAAAAGGTAAATAGTTTTATACGTCTAAATCAATAAGCCTAAGTATAATATTGGCATTTAGATTTAGAAAGTAAGTTTAGACTTGAGCTTGCAGTAATCTGTAATGAACTGATGTTTATCTTTTGCTGTTGTAATTGAAAATAGTGGCATTTTAGTTTTCCTTAAACACAACTGTGTTAGCCTGTTAAAATAATTAGTTGTCATTTCCACAAGGACAAATCAATTGAGTAGAAAAATGTGGCAGAAATGTTTTAGTACAGAATCTAACTTGTATCTGCTGCATAGACTACAATAAGAATAAGATTACAAATGGTCAAGATGATCCAAAGATCTGATGATTTAGAGATCTGATGATTACCAAGGTCTCTTTTCTGTTAGTGGCTGCTTTTTATCAATAGCTGAAGGTTCAAAAGAAGTGTTTGAAAGCATACAACACCTTCTTTGGATTTCAGTATTTTGGGTGATATTAGATTACAATAATGTATGCAATTTCAGAAACAAACCTAAAGAATTACTCCTATGTAGCAGGAATGCGAAGTCACTGCTTGAAGCAGTGTTTGAGCACCTGGTGGGAAGGCAGGGCCAACCCAGGGGAGCTCAGGTGCATGCAGTGTAACTGAGTGACTGGAGGGGATGGACCCAGGAATCACCCTTTCCCAGACCTCATTTAAGGGTTGGCAGTGGATACAAGGGTATCTTACTGGAGATCCCTGTGTATCTGAGACCTTCTGAAGATAAGCAGCTTTTTTCCTTTGTTTCTGTGCCTAAAGCTGTTGCATTTGAGCAAGTTTCCACTTGCTGCAGCCTAGGACTTTACTACTCTGCTTTCATTGCTGCACTTTCTATAGTGTTATGTACTCCATAGCTGACATTTTACAGAGGGTACCCAACAGGTAAATTTCTATTAAAAAGTTCAGACTAAGTCGTGTTTATCTGGCCCAGAAATTACTTGAAAAGACAAATTTCTGTTAATGCTGCATGGTATGAACAATGAGAAACTTCTAAGTTCCTGAGTAAACTCAAGATTGCATATAACTACTGACTCCAGGAAGCTATTTAGTACAGTATTCAGTAGTCATACTGGAAATTGATTGAAGGTACACAATCTTTAAGTTCACTAATATTTTTTTTTTATACCAAGGGGGATCTTGTAATCATCTGAATTTCCTTGAAAGAAAGCTTCAGGAAAAAAAACCCTGAAATTTTCCAAAAATGGGGGGTTAGAAGCACAGTAACAAGGTTAGGAAGTATGTCATAAAAGTCTAAGGTTTATTTAATGCTGTAAGAGAGAAACAGAGATGGAACAACTGTAGGTGAGAAGGATGGTGATGAAGTGAATCAGTAGAGAACTGAGAATATTATATAAGTGGGAAATGCAGCGGTCAGGAATGATAGAAGGATACCTGTGTGTGAAGAGTTCCAGGTCTGGAAGTGCTGGAGCTGCTGAGGGAGAGGTAGAGCACAGCAAAGTGAGAACTCATGCTTTGTGTTTCAGGGTGGTGAAGTCCAGGGAGTTCAATAGGATGACTTCGGGCTCAGAAGAACTGAGAAGAACCATTGACTATTGTCAGGTATGTCCTGATAACTTCTCAATACAGATAGATTAGTTCTGCGATTTCCATAGTGTGTGTGTGTTTGTTTGTTTAGAGCTATGTTTTGTTTTGTGGTATTTTTAAATTTTGGTAAGGCGAGAAAATTTCATGCAAAAATACAGTCAAATACAAAATATACAATGGAGTACTTTGAGAAAATGAGCAGCTGACAGTTTACTGTGATTGAGAGGAAACATTTATCTGCTTGTGAGAAGAGCAGGTTTATAGTCATATGTCTCAACAGAAGGAGAGTGATAGTGGAATATCCCCTGAAGCAGGGGCATTGGAGCATTGAATGGAAAGGAAGCATGGTTTTTTCCCTGAGAAGTGCAGGCTTGTTTTCTTGGCCATTTCACAGCCTGGGTTGAAAATTATATAGATGTTTTCTCACAGCTGAATGACAATAAACTCTGCAGGGCAAATAGGTTTTAGGCAAGACTATCTCGTGTCATGCATGTTTCTGAACACCAGTAGCACGAAGGCAGCTTCATTCCAGCCAGATTTTTTTCTTGGGCCTTATACTAAACTGCACAAGCACCACTGAGAACATTCACTCTATTATTTATTACTGTGGGAAAGCTTCAGTGATATTATCTGTAGGGTTTTTTCCAGACATTTGACCTGGCTCTTCAGGTGTCAACTTCTGGGACTTCAGGTGGTTTTCCAGCAGGTGTTTGTGCAGTACATCATACTGTGTAGTTTGAGCTCCATGCTGCTGCTTTTTTCCACTATTCTAGTGAAGATTTGCTGCGTTTGAGGATGTAGTTTGGGGCATGGTATATTGTTTTATTTTTTTTACTTCTATCTTATTAGACATTTAAATATATCTCTGATTTCTGAGACAAGACCCAAAGCAGTCTATGGCAAATTAGATTTCTGAATGCCTACCTAGCAGTAACCTAGATCTCATGGAGAATCGTAATGGTTGAATTTTAATTGCTGTAGTGGCCATATTTAAAGTTGTGAAAGTTCAGCTAAAAATAGTGTGATCTGAGTGATTTACAGAAAGTATTTGCTAAGGTCAGCCAGCATTTTAATTATTAATGATTTAGTAAGACCTTTCCCTGGAACCTTCTGACTGAGAATTGACATGAGAATACAACGTTAGTGCAGATGGAAATACTTTGATGTCATGTGGACTGGTTCAGTTAATTTACATCAGTATAGTCCAGTGTTTTCAGTCTTTCATGGTAGATCAAAAGATTTTTGAAGCTCCTATCTATCCAACGACTTATTTAAAATCACCCTTTTTTTAATCTCAAGATCATACTAAAAGCTTGCATGTAAGTGTACATGCTGTGAGTCCATTGCCTGATCTAGGGTTGGTACAGAAAGATTTGCAGGCATACAATTAGGTTGTGATTCCCGTATACCTTTCCAATATTTGATGTGTGTTAATGTTTTAATTTTCTAAGCTCTGAAATTTTTATGGAGTTTTAAAATGATTGGGTTTTATAAAACTTAGAATATGAGCTTGACTGAACTTGGTGTTGCTCTTTAAGCAAGATGCAAAGATTGTATCCACTTAAGTATAAAATGAGCTTTAAAACTTTGGGCTTGCTTCTTTTATTAGTATTAAATTGCAAGTACAGAATACCTTCATCAATGTTGAACAACGGTGTTATTTCAATCTAGTTCTCTTAAGCTTGCATTTGTGGTAAGAAACATTTTACACCAGTAGCTATAAAAAAAAAACACTGGTTTTCTCCTTATATTGTATCTCATAACCTAAATAATTCAGGAAGATGCAAGATAAGGGTTTTTTTTAAGAACTTCAACTGCTAAAGAAATACATTTACGAACGACTTCTGTTTGTGTCCATCTCGCACTGTGCCACTAGAGGGCGATAAAACATTTTCAACTTTTTTCTGTGCTGCGGGGATTTTTGTTAAATTCCATATGGTTGAACTCTTGTTAAAATACGCATACCACTTTCTAACACAGTGATTTTCAATATGCCATACTCAGCACATCCAGCTGTTATGAGCCTTTTTTTTTCACTTTTGTTAATAGATCTTTTTTTCTTATTTATCTAATCTAAATCCACCCTCTTTCAACTTAAAGCCATTACCATTTGACCTGCCATTATGTGCCCAGACCAAGTCCTTCCCCAGCTGTCCTGCAGGCCCCGTTAGGTACTGCAAGGCCACTATCTGATTTTTTTTTTTTCCTCCCTCTTCCCATTGCCTTCTCTCCTCTGGGCTGAACAAGCCCAGCCCCTCAGCCTGTCCTCACAGGAGAGGTTGTGTTAAAGGCTGGATGCTGTAGCAGTTTCCTTCCAGAGAGGGGTGTGGTGCTCCTGTCATAGGCCAACCAAACCAGAATGGACAGTAGCCTTTCATGACAGGTGCTCAGCAATTCAGAGTATCATTTTCATGAAAGCAAGCCCAATTAAGATATCTCATAGTGAGCATACAAAATGCAAGGCTTTGAAAATTACATCAATAGTTACTTCTGAAAATCTAGATTGCACATAAATTTAGCTGCCTGTGTGTGACTATGCGTATTGATTTTGATTAAGTGCAGGAGGATTGATTTGGGAGTGTATCTTTAGGTATTGATATTCAATTTTTTTCCCTGGCTGTTACTACAGTGTTCCCCTGCTGCCTGTATCTAAGCTTAATATCCTGCTTCTAGCCTTTATACACAAGGATAGGAGTAAAGCTCATGAAGAGTATAGCCTTTAAAAAGGTAATGATGTAAGAGAAAAGGAAAGAAGTGTATGTATGTCCATACAGTTTGTTTTCTATAATTATTTAAGTATTGCAGTGCATATATTGTAGTGAAGAATACCATTGACCTAATCTGTGCAAGTCGAGTCTGCATGTAATAGGCCATCCAGTACGATTGCATTCCTGCAAACCTCGTAGTGTGCAAGACAACTACATTTATCCAAAAGGACTCTCAACTATTTGGTGTGCAGCATGTATGACTTATGCAGTATACGGTATTTTTAGGTTGCTCTAAAAGTAATGCCTTCTATTTATTTCCTTGGAAACTACAACAGATACAAAAAGCACAATAGGGCTATTTAATAGAGCAAATTCTCAGCTGCAACATACTGGTTTTCAACATAGTCACCACCATTAACTATGCATTTTTGCCAGTGATGATCAAGAGCCTGCTTGCCACTCTAGTACAAATCTGTTCCTGTGTGAGCATTTGTGGGACCCACCTAGTGCAAACTTTGCAGTATACCAATGTTGCCATCATTGTTTTCAACCTGTTGAAGCCAATAATCTGTTCTGTTCATGGTTTCCTGGTCATAAGCCACCAATTCATGTAGATGAGCTGATTGAGATGCTCTACATTTTGTGGTGTGACAGCTGTGCATGGCCATCTAGAATGCGGCTTGTCTGTCATATTACTGTTGCTACTGCTGAAATGCACCACCACCTCAGTGCACTACGTTCACTGTTTGGTCTCCAAAAGTGTTCAGCTAGTATCGATGAATGTCAATGGGTGTTTTTTTCACGTGGAGGAATTCAGTGGCACACTTCTGTTTCATACTGTTGTGGTTTAGTTGATTCTATCACAAGTGATGGGGGGAGAGGGTGAGGATATACAATGGATGCAATCAAGATAAGGAAGGATAACTAATTTACTACAAATTATAATAGAATGTAAGACAACCCCACATGAAAACGAGTTATGGGTAATAAATCAAACAAATGTGGATAAAGGAGTTTTGACTGTGTTGCCTGCTGTGCAACCAGAAGTGAAGGAGAGCCTTTTCCCTTACAGCTGTGCTATTCTATCTCTTTTACCTAGAATCACAAATCATATGGAGAGTACTGGAGACCTTTGGGAACTGTAGTCTCTCTCTTCTCAGTGCGTCTTCCTGGGGAACCAGAACTCAATGCAAGAATGGCTGATGCTGCCAGGGCCAGGAAGTACTAATAGTTGAGACTGCTAAGGGCTGACCCAGGAAGGCACATCTCACTGGAACTATGTTCCAGCACTTAACAGCTTGCTACGTGATGTTATGATACTGATATGAATACTGATAAAACTGGGAGGCATACATTCTTCAATGTCAGATGCCATTTCTTAAAGTGCCCCTCTGCTGCTATCTGTTGCACAGCAACAGAATGTCATGGAATATTGTCAGGAAGATTCAGCTTCTACTGCCATGCCACCAGCACCTGCTTTTGATGCTGTGGGCCAACATAACAAAACAGAAGGCATTACTTTTCAAGCAGATATTGTACATAAAAATACAATCTTCTGTATGTCATAATAATTTAATATAGGTTGTAACTAGAGGTAGAAACATATTGGCTTATGGAAGCATATTGTAGAATTTTGTTTCATTAGTATACAGTGCTTGCATATTGTTTCCTATCATTTTTAATTTTCTTAACCAGCTGTTTAGGTAAGTTAAGGAATTGTAATACTTAGCCACAGTATGCAAAAAAATGCTGTCTTTCTCAAAAATAGTGTTATCCCACATAGAAACCTGATGTAGTTTTTATTTGAGCAGCTACTATGGTGGCCTTTTTATTTCTGCCATAGTACCTCTTCAGGAAATCTTTTGTGAGATGCAGATGAATGTTTTTCTACAACTGAACCAAAAATAGAGATTTTGAAAGGCAAGGAGGGTAAGGTAATTGGGTTTGTCTTAATTTGCATTGTTTTATCCATTACTTAAAATTCTTACTTGTGGGTTGTTATTACACAGATGTTTGCACATATGTATTACAGGTATTTAGTGCAGCAAACAAAGCTGAATAATTCCTAGGTAGCATGTTGTAACTGTTTTTGTTAATGATTAGCTGGTTCCATTTCAGTTATTTTCTCCTAATTTATTTCCTGTCAGTTTATAATTAGTTAGATTAAATGCAAACAAAAATCCACACATTTCAATCCTTTGCACTTTTGACAGTATTTTGTGTGTTTTTTTTCTTGCCCATCTTCATGTATCAGGTAGTTTTTCAGATGAGATTCAATAGCCTTTAGTTTTCAGGTGATGCTTTCTGGGCTTGCACCCCAGGGCTGCTGTTATCTCCATTACATGAAGTAACTGTTTATGGTATTACATTTTGAACTGGGATACAAAATGAATTCCCACTAGAAATAATAGCTCCCATGTTTAAAAAAAAAAACTGTCTATTTTTTTTTACCTGAATCACATTGTGTTGACAGTGTTTTGGTCACACCTCCTCTATTTATTGCATTTTCAGTAACTCAAAGTAAAATTCAATAATAATTTAAAGAAAGCGAGTATTGGAAATTATGTCATTAGTATTTTACTTTAGTTGAAAAAAATATAGAAGTATGACCTAATAGATATAGCTCCAGTAATTGCGATCTATAAGGAGCTATGTGATTTTTTTCATTGTTCTTGGTTCTTCTATATTTGCATTTAATATCAATTATTCAAACGAGAGTGTGGCTTCTACAAATATTTAGTTTCTTAAATTGTGTACAAAACCATGTAAACTGCTGAATGTTGTGATAAGCTGACAGTGAAGCAGTCTTGAATAAGAACGTTAATCATAGGAAGGGAATATGAAAGAGCCTCACATGCTAACGTTCTAGCATGTAATTACAATTAGCCTTACAGTATGCAGGAAGAAATACCTCTGGTTCTTGAGTATGAGTTTTCTTTTTCTGTGGTTTTTAATAATATGATACAAAAGTGCAGTATTCTTTGAAAATTAACTCACCCTTCTTTAACCTTCAGCTTCCAGAATTTGTTGTTCGGTTTTGCTTTTTTGTTTGTTGACTGACCAAATTCTGTTCTCGATGACTTCTGAATTATTTCGCAAAGCTTTTTTGACTGCTTTATCTCCCATTTCATTTCCTTTAATATCTACACAGGCTGGAATCCATACAAAAATGACATTGTTGCTGTGACATATTACCTTATTATAGACATCAATAATTTCCAAAGCTATTCCTACTCTAGTGATTGAAATTTCTAGGATGATATCAACAGCACTTAAAAGATCTGGAAAAGTGACAGATTGTAAAGGTTGTACTTTAGCAATCTAGTTCAGTGCCATCAGGATAGCAAATAACTCAGCAGTATAACCAGATAACTAATCTAACTGACTTTTTCCAACCCAAGTTCACACATAGGAGACCACTAAATCCTATCCAACTACAATCTCTAGAATGAAAATGGAAAAACAAAATAACAAAGAATGAAGGATTAATAAGAAATAAGCAAACATTAATTTCAACTAAATGATAGGGAATTTTTTTGGTCAACATTTTGCGGAGAAGACAAAACAGTGCATTAAACCTCAAGGTAGAATTACACTCCGTTTGGAGGCCAGGTTGTGCTGATGGTAGCCTTGCACCACCACTTCTAAGAAAAACACTTAGAAATAGGACAGTGTTGTATTTTCACCATGTTCATTTGGTTTAGCTAGTTAAAAAGTACTGCAGAAGCTGCTATTCTGTATAGTTCAGAAATTGTTTTTCATGCAGTTAAAAATTTCTCTTTACTATATCAAGGATCATTGTTCTTACTTAGCAATCACTAAGGATTCAAGCAAATTATAGTCTGACAGTTTTCCCCTCTGTCCGTATTAATGGTAGGACACCAGGTTAAATTGAATAATGAGAATGCAGAATCACTCTAAACCAATCAACTTGTTAAGCAGCCAGTCATCTCTTCCTATTTTTTCACTTCATTATCTTAATCTTTGAATTACCAACAATGAAACTGGAATTGCTTTCTTATGAGTACCAAACCCACAGCTACATAGCTCAATTTGTTTGCCCACTTCACTGTTCTAGCAAATATTTTTTTATATCCATTGGGCATCTGATTTTCTACCATATGAGGTTTGAAGGTCTGTTTTTGTACTACTACTAGGATCTTCCTAATATAACCACTTCTTAAACTGCTTCTTACCTGTTCCTGCTGTGTCAGTCATTCTAGCTCTGGATTGTTCATACCTTATAAAGAAATATCTCTGTTCCAGTAAGGAAAATGTTTGTGCCTTTGTGTCCTGATCTATAAGCCCCTGCCCAATATCCATAGTAGTGCAAATATTTAACAGAGACGATCATGACAGCTGCCTAGGAAGTTCTGATGAATCGTTTGTTTCAGTACTTGCAGCTCTTCTTCTGTTGCCAACCTTTATTCAAGAAATGATAACAAAATGTCATGCCCAAAGCATTAAGATCAAAAGAAGATCAGCTAGCAGAACTAAACATTTGATACACACATGAACATAATTTCAGTCAGAATTTTATGTGTGGAAAGTGAATTCCTTTCCTATTTCCCAGGGTCCTTTTAGGTACTTCTTTACTCTCTAGTTCAATTACAAACGAAATTTGATGTCCCTAAGTCATTATTCAGACACTCCTCTAAATATTTAAATTCTGCAGTAAATGTCATTTTTCCTTATTATTGGAGATATGGAGGTAATGAATTATCGGTGACTTGAAAGTATTCATAGATAATTTAAATTGCCCACTTCTGCGAATACCTGACCTGAAAATTACCCTTTGCTTGTGCCAAAGTCAGAGTAGGTGGTGTAGGAAAAATGACAGTGTTGTGTGTTCTTCAGTTCTGACATTTCATTATGCTGTCATATTATGATATATACATTTGAAGAAGCAGTTTTAAAGCAAGACTTAACTATGTATGATGTTCCAAATTAACTGCCCTTTTTTCCTTCTAACCTAGAAGACGCTCTTACAGTTCAGTAATTTTAGAAGTGAAATGCTGTAATTAATTTACATGATGTCTATTACCCATACAGTCTGCAAATTCAGTTGGCTGTTGCATCCTAACTTTATCACTTTTTATGAGAGTGCATTTTAGTAAACTGTTGCTCTCTTGAACACATTGCAGAATTAAGACAGCAATGTATGTACATGTGTTAAACATAAGTTTAAAACAATATAAGCAAGATGGTTGCTTTTTAAACAGGACATCATAGTTTTTGTGTCTATAAATACAACATATGAAAACTCCTTATTACAGAATGCTTTATTAACATCAAAAGACAGTCTTATGACATGATCTATGGTTGATTGATTTGCCTGAAAGCCACTTTAATACTGTGGAAGAAGATTATTCATCTCCAGAAAGAATGACAGTCAACAATAAATCACTTCCTCCATCTTCTTACATAGCGATGAAGTTAAGGCTATCAGATGATAAGAACCTAAATCAAACCATGATCCCTTCCTTTTAGAATAGGAAATGCATAAAATTGCTTTCCTGTTTTTGAGCCACGGAGTGCTGCAAACTCAATCACAACAGATATGATGAGCTATATGAAATTAGTTTAAACACGGTGACCTTTTTTCTTCCATAAGTATCATATTAATATGATATTTAAGATCATTTCAATTTTGTTATCTTCTAATAAGTTTATGAAATGAACCAAATTTAAAGTTTTTCCATAACATCAAGATTGTTAGAGTTTGAATTTTTAGAGATCTTTTTTTTTAGGCAAAACCAATTATTTTTGCAATCCCAAAGTTGGAATATTTATGAAACATTTTCATTCCTTTCTGCTTACATTGCTTTTGAATTTCTGTACGTATATTTTTCCCTTTCTATACTAGTATAACTGTTGTGATATACCATAGAATTGCAAAGGCAGGAAAGCCATAACAGCAAGTTATTTTCCATTAATATCAAATGTGAGGGGAAGGTTGGTGGAGTTTCACCCCTAGAGTCTTACTCGGCCTGCCCTCAGAAAGAAGTTCAAGTAAGGATGAAATCTTGAGTATCAAAAAGAGTCAGGAATTTTAAAGATGATATATGAAAGCAGGCTTGCTTTGTTTTGAACATTTTGACATCTCAGTGGCCATGACTGCATACGAACAAAAAGAACAAAATCCAAGAGCAGAAAGCAAGTTTGCAAATTGAATGGTACGCTGCTAGACCAAGTGCATTCCTGGGTAGATCTGTTCATGCACTACTGGGATTCATGGAAGTACTGTGTGGATGACAAAAGATACAAGCTATGGTGTTTTGCTACTCACTTTTCACTATTATCTCATTAATTTCTCAAAATAAGTACTGTGGGTTAACTGTTAAATTTGGCTAGTAGTAAGTAAACTGAATTTAAGACTTCTTGGTGACATAATAGTCCACTAACTATGCTAAGGTGTGAGAGAAACTTTTTTTGCTGCTTCGTGATGCTATGCTGTGTGACTCCTATACAAGAAGCTTTTTGTACTTCCTGAGATCTATGCGTGCTAATCTGTGCAAGCTTATACTAGCACAGCTGTTATACATACAATGTAAATAAGGATGAGAACAATAGGATTGAAATAAATTCTAATAGGAAATTAGCCAAAGCACCCCACTAGGAACTGATATCTTTAACCAAATGCAAATTTTAACTACAATATGCACCAGCTTTTTAAATATCAGGTAATATCCATTATTATTTCCAGTTGCACTTATGCTTTCTGTAAATGCCAAAGAATTTGTGATATTTGAAAAATATTTTAAATAAATGACTGTATCATAGAACCATTAAGGTTGGAGAAGACCACTACGATTATCTAGTCCAACCATCATCCTACTCATCACCATGCCCACTAAACCATGTCCCTCTTTGCCATATCTCCACATTTATTGAACACCTCCAGGGATGGTGACTCCCCCACCTCCCTAGGCAGCCTGTGCCAATACCTCACCACTCTTCTGGAGAAGTTTTTCCTAATATCCAAGCTGAACCTGCCTCGGTGCAACTTAAAGCTATCACCTCCTGTCCTGTTGCTGTTTCCTGGGAGCAGAGGCCAACACACACCTCTCTACTACCTCCTTTCTGGAAGTTTTAGGGAGCAGTATGGTTTCCCCTGAGCCTCCTTTTCTCCCGACTGAACAATCCCAGTTCCCTCAGCTGCTCTCCATAAGAACAGTGCTGTCACCAAGGATAGTGCTGATGGGGCCATCAGCAAACAGAGGAAAAGGGAGACAGCTGCTGCCAGTGGTGTTCAGGTGTGTCAGTTAGTGTGTGGTTTTATCAGCCACTTACTCCAGTGTCTTTTAGCAGTATCAACTACTTGTGTTTTACTTGCGTTTTGGATGTGCAGTTTCATGCCAGGTCTGGGTTATCTGGTAAATCGTTGGGAGCTCTGTCTGAATGGGCAGCACCTTACTGTGTGAACTGCTGAAAAGTCTGAATTTTGGGGCCAACCAGGCAATCAAGATCAGCTGATGTTTTTGTGCCTGATCTATTTGTACCTCTCATTAGTTCGTAATGGCCATCCTCTTATCTAACGAGGTTTTTGAAAATAGCGTATTTGATGCGTGTAAGTTACCACAGTAAGGGCTATGATAGAATGCACTTGAGTAAATTAATAACACTATTGACAAAGCAAATTTTGAATACCATGCAACAAGCATAATGCTGTAGTTAGATTTGGAGGGACAGAACAATATTTGTACTTACAAGTTTGGTGTCATTCAGTTTGTGTTCTGAGTGCTCCAAGAGTCCTGAGTTTAAAAAAAAAAAAAAAAAAAAAAAAGCAGAAACAAAAAAAAAACAACACAGTAGTAGTCTCTCAGTAAAAAAAACATCATGCTGGTGAGAGGAGAAAAACCATTTCTACTCCTTACCTAATTCATGCAGTTCTTGTCTTACGAAATATAAACTCAGATGGGAGGAGATTCGAGAAAGAATCTAAGAACATAAAAAAAATTCATTAATTCACTTTTTAAACACTTCAGTCTTTAGTACTATGTGCATCTATATTTTATTTAGAGGAATTTCTGTGGTGTTTACAGTTGAATCCATCATTTGAATTTAGTGCAACAAACTTGTTCCTTGGTTTCCTATGGTTTAAAAAACAAGAAGCCCTAGATGTTTTTTGCAAAGCTGTTTTTTAAGTTATTTCTCTTACTTTGGAGTCAAGATAATCCAATGAATTGGGAGTTTCTTGGCAGTGTTATAGTTTTGTTGCTTTTAAAATCCTGATTGGTTTCAGTATTCTGAAGGCTTTATTGAGGTTTTTCTTACTTGAATATAGTAAGCCCACTTAGCATTGCCTTATCAAGTGCAACTAATTAACATCAAAAGGATATTGTTATTCATTATCGTTCTATGATCAGTCATGTATACCATATATGCTGAATTGACTCTTTTGAATCTCCTTCAATATGTGTACTTTAAGTTCCTTATGGATTGCCATCTTCATTTGCGTGTACTACCCAAGTTAATGTGTATGCATTTAAGTGGAAAACTACCTCTTCCTGAAGAGCCACAAGACCTGTCTATTGGCATTTTCTATTAAAAAAATACACAAATATTGCACTACTAAAATGCAAAGCTCACCTGTGCTCCTTTATTTCCCCTGCTTCCTGTTAACTTACTAGGTTCATGATCAAAAGTTAACCTGTGAATATCTGCTAGATCAAATTTAGTATTACTTCCTTACATGCATCACTATTGCTTATTGAGAATGGGCTGCCCAGATGCCTTGACCATTATCTGTTACCCATAGGCGACCTATCCCAAATACTACTTCCATTCTGTCTGGACAGAATATGCTTTGCAGTTCCTGAAATGAGTTATGAATTTCATTAGGTTTGGAGAAAATGCCTTGTCTCTGAATCTGCAGCTCTCTAGGTTTTCGATTTCGTTTCTATCAGTATATCAAAATGGGTCTTTCCCCCAGTATTCTAGATGTCTGCAGAGAACTTTGGTTCTCATAATTAAGAAGTATGGATTGTGCAGAACTGCATTGCAGCAATTCTCAAGAATTAATGTATAATTTTCTATTTGAAATAGCCTTTCTGCTGCTTCGTAGAATCACAAGTGTACGTCTACTGACACATTCAACTACCAGTCACATCCGTAGACTCTGGGTTAGTTTCTGGTTAGACATTATGATCTGAATGTATACCTTGTTCCTTGGATTTTTGACATACATATATATATGCGTTACGGTAGCTTGATATTTTTGTGCCTCTTAAATGATTTCTTGGAATTGTGTTTGTGTTATAGACATATTAATGTTTATATAGGAGCTGTTTTATGTAAAGGTTTGTGTTTTGTTTTATTCAAAGTATCTGAAATACAGTGAGGTCACTGTTGCAGTTTGTCAGAATGGCACTATGCTATTATAAAACTGAGATTGTGTTACGTGCTTTGGAGCGTTCTCAATATCTTGGGCATTGCTTGCTGCTGCGAAAACTGACAAGAATGTCATTTGTACTGAGATGTAAATTTTGGGAAATATGAAAAACTGCATTTTTTATACTTAATTTGTTGTCAAGTCAGGCAGATACCACACAATTTTTAAAAAGTTAAAAAAAAAAAAAAAAGGGGGGGCTGGAAAAAAAAGGTGCGGTACATTATATTATGAACAGCTTTCTAATTTTTGCTTAGAGATTCTGAATAAGTATTGGGGGGGAGGGGTAAGTGTTATTCTCTATTTTCAGACTGATGTAATAGAAACGTGCTCAAAGTACTTATCTCTTATCTTAATGCTGGTACATCAATGTGCTGAACTAGAATTCCAGTCCCTTCTGTATTCTGTAGAACTGTTTTGTTAAAGCATCTGGTCACTTACAAAGGTAGACCAAAATAAGTAGCCATGAGTTAATTTTGAGGTACGTAGAATTAGTATATGGAAAAAAAAAAAAAAGTACATGTTGACTCGTAGTGTGTTTCTCAATCTTAAGTTTTCCAAAGAGAATAAAAACAAGTCATTTTATACAGATTATCTATCTGGGAATACTAATGCATTTTGGCTGGGTGCTAAGCTGTATGTCCAGACACTGAAGGTAGGCTTCAGTAAATGAAGATGTGCTGATATAACATGGCATGTGTAAATACATCTGAATTGTAATCCCGTGAACAGAGCAATCTCTTTAGTACTGCTCAGTTGCTTCTGGAGGTTGTTCTGATGTCATGCTCTAGCATTAGGTCTGCTATCCTTCTTACTTTTATCCTTTTTCTCATTCTCCTCTGGTCTTGCTGTATTTTGTCACATCAGAATGAATTGACTGTTCTTGCTGTCTGCCGCCTCCTTCTCTCATTGAATCTCTGTTTGGAGTCAGATTGATGTATCCTGACTTTGCTAATGCTTGTTAAGCATATAGAAAAAAGCAGCCAGTGGGCATCTCAATCCTCTCTTCTCCCACTTGGATTTTGAAGTTCTTCATACACTGTTTCCTTTTTTGCAGCATGGTGTGGTCGTCTGGCACCATCGTGTTTAGTCCTGCTGGCAGTTACAGCTTGTCTAGGGCGTTTCTTCCCTGCTCTCCAGCTCATCCCATTGAAGCTGAACTTGCCAGGGGATGTACTACTTCAACCCAGCTCAGAATTACAGGAGGGCATAGCTGTTGTTGTTTTTGTTTTGTTTTGTTTTTTCAGTACTACCATGGGCATGGACAATTAGGGTTTTGCTTTTGGAGGAATAAATCTAATTCCAACTATATCCAAAATGCACTCCTACTAAGAACTGATAAATAAAAGAAAGCAGATAAAATTGAAAGAAAATGAATTTGGCTCAATAAATCTCACAAAATAAATCGAATACTTTCTCATTTTTGGACAAAGGAAAACACTCTTCTAGAGCCATTCATTCTCTGACCACTCTGCAAGCATTATTTCTTTCTTTGGTGCCAACCATGTATTCCTTATCCACAACTTAGTTTTTTGCAGTTCTAGATAATGAATCAATATGAATTTTCATATCCCTTTCTTCTGCTTATTTGTTATAACAAACAGCAGGGAGAGTAGCATGTTGCTAGTATTTATGCAGCAAACTCTTCCAGTATTCCCAATTGAAAAGGCTACATAATTGCTCTCTTACTTCCTCTGGGTGCACATCCCACTCTGTAGCTTGTATAATAAAAGCCCAGATGTAAATTCCATGGATTGAATATGCTGCCAATTTCAGATTTTGAGAAGAGGGGTGGTATCTATTCACCCACCTTCTAAAACATGTTCTCCATTCTGAATGACGGGGGCCTCTTTTGTACTGGGACTTCTGTTAGTGTTTGCTTAGATTTTACCAAAATACAAAAAAACAAAAAAGGGAAAAGAAGTCATTTGCAGATTAAGTTATTGTTTTTGCATTCTAGGCAGTTATATCTTGCTGCCAAAATAAGATCTATTGTGCTTTTTATCTAGTAGTATCTCCCTTTAAGGTATTATTACTTCATCAAGTATTGTCCAAGCCAAAATAGCCAAAAGAGTAAATGGATGAAGAAAATCAGTTAATAATAAATTCAACACTTAGGTGTAGAGCCAGCATAAAGGTTGGATGATGTCTGTAGGTCATCTCTGTGACATCTTTGTAGCTCTTCAGGAAATACCCAAACATAAGGAGTGGAGTATCTATGAGAAGTTTTAGTGTTCGCATCGATTCTGCAGTCATATACTTTGATGCGTTCACTCTTGAAAGAATATGTGAAGGTCAGGATGTAAACAAGAGATGTTTCCCCTAAGAGGTATTAAGGCTGGTGTGGTGTTAGTGTGGCTCACAATGAGTGAGCGCATCCCCAGCCGAACATTTAGCTACCTAGTTACACCAAACAGTTTGTACCAGTTAAGATGATAAAAATGAATGAGTTGCATGCTTACCTGACAAGATGCTGGAAGATGCACGGATGCTACAGATCTGCATTCAGTACTGTTGGAATCAGACTTTGCTGCTAAAATCACTTTGGTTCTATTGGACCAAAATATATAATTTCTACTCAATTTTTTTCTCTGACACTATTTATATTTAATCAGCATTTTTGGTGTGGTTGTCAAATTTTAATAACTTTTAAAGGATCACGAAAATGCCTGGATGCCCGTACTATAAACTCAAGCACTTTTGTACTCAGTCAACTTACTGTCTTTACAGGGTGTACTGCTTCATTATATGCATTAAAAAGTGTATCACTTCTTTGGAACATCCTCATAAAAACCCTACAAAAACATGGTGCCTATTTAGTCTTTTTTGGTTTTCTGAAAGTTTTGAATAAGTCATCTTGTGTTTTGCACTGACTGAAAAATGCAATTTGACGTTTTTAAAATTAAAGCCGTCATGGTATTTAAAGATGAACTTAAGCTCTACTAATTCTATTAAACTGCAGGCTGCCAATGAGTTACAAAGTCTAATTAATCATTTTGTCAGCTTTGCCTTCCGAAGCTAGTCAATATAAATTTGAATAAATAGGAAGCTGTTGACCCAGGAACCTCTGAATGTTCTGAATAAAGATGTGCCAGTTGTAAAATACTCTAACTGCTACCTATTCTGACTGCTCTAATGCAGCAGGGAGTTATTCAGCGTTAACATACGTGTGTGATGGTAAAGTCTTAATTTAAATTATTTATTTGAGGCAATAAAGGGATATGTCTAATAATTTCTTATGTGTTTCATGTAGAGACAGTGGTTGTGAGGACAAACTTTTCAGTCCAAGTTTGTCGCTGACACTGCAGTGTGACATGTCACATCAGGTTGCATCAATAGAGCCACGTTATGTAAAAGTAATGAAATGTGACTGATGGAACCCAAGATACTGTAACGTACCCTAACATAATGTGTCAGCATTTCTTTAATGGAGCCTTTCAGGAATGCTTTTTGGTAAAATACCTTAAAAATCAGTTACGGAAAGTGATGAGAAGATATAAAATATCTGCTTTCAGTTGCTGTGAAGATCGCATGAAATAGCCTAACTAAAAATGCTTTCCAGTAATTTCATGAGAAGTATATCTGATCCGTAAAGTTCTGTCAGTGGTGTGTATGGATCGTCCCAGATAATTCTGTAACTGTATCTTAAGGGTTTGTTAATTTCCTGATTCTGCACAGGAATAAACATTTTCCTGTGTTGATACTTACATTGTCATACTCATGTTAATGTGAGTTTTCTCTTCCAAGTAGAAAAATCTTGTTTCATCATAATGCAGTCTGTCTATCTGGGAAATCTCATTTTTGTTTAAAAAAAAAAAAAAAATCCACGTTCCTAAAAGCAGAATGATTATTTACCTTTATAGAGGTCAATTTGCCTATATTTCTTAATATCTCACTAAGCTTTTGAACCAGAAAGCAGAATAGCATTGTGTGAAGGATGTGACATATAAAACACCATTGCCACTGACATCCTTCTTCTGAGAATGAAAGACAGTGAACTGTTTGTCTTCAGCAGATTAACAGGGAAGGTTGTTTTTGTTTGTCTGACTGGTCAAGGACAATTTACAGTTCAGTTACTCTGAAGGAAAGACTTGTTGATTTGAGAGCACTCCTATTATAGCTGCAGGTAGGGGATGATAGATTTAGCCGTCACTGTGATAAACTGCGGCCTATATGCTTGCAATACACAAAATAAATAAAACACTGATAGATCTGTTTGGTTCAGCTACTTAACACCAAGTTCTGGTGTATAGATGTAGGCTTTAGTGAAGGTAACAAAGGATTTTAAATGTTCTCATTCCAAACATATCTTGAGTTTACTGAGAATATTTATTACTTGTTAGGAGGGGGGGGGAAAAAAACAACGCTTTTCCTGGTAAATATGACTTTTGGATCCTGTGGGTCAAAAGGGAATTTTATGATTCCTATAAAATACTCCTACTTCTCTTTAAATAGTTAAACGCTTGTTTTCTCATTTTTTTTCTTACCTGTTTATTTCTGTCAAGAGTTTTTTAAAATGTAAATCACCCCCTTCCTGTGGAAGGCTCTCTTAGAATCTTTCTTAGAGCATCCACTGTGACAGAGGCCACACATTTTCTTACGAGTTTAATTGATCTACTAGTTCAGTTGCTTATTATCCAGTTGGTCATCGTTATGTTAGAGCAATTCCGGTGTCGATTCTTTTAAGATATATTCAGTATAGCTATTGAAATCTCTCAGTTTTATTTGCTAATGGGAGTTAATATGCTGGGAAGTCTTAACTAAAAGAAATTTTCTGTTGTAAAATGTGTTCTATTTTTTATTTTTTTTTATAAATATGCATGAAATAAGTCACTGGTTAAAAAAAAAAAAAACTATACTAGATCATATCACCCTACCATTACATTTTAAGTTTAAATCCAAATACTTACGAAACAACTACTAAAACTGTAGAAATAAATCAATGAAAATGATATTCCATCTGCATCCAATTCCATGCTTTCCTATGCAGAGGGACTGTATAGGTTGATCTTAAATTTTTGTGATACAAATAACACCAGTATTAGGATATATTCTGTGAACTCATATCTGTCAATTTTTAATTCAGTAAGATCATGAGCTGAAGGGGAAATACTAATGTTCAAGATTTGGGATTTAACCTCCATTTTTCATTAAGACATTGTGCAAAAAGAACGAGCTATCCAAGCAAGAACAGAGCAATTAAAGCAAGTGTCTGTTTGTATGTAAAGCACAAATAATATGTACTATAGAGAATGCCATCTGGAGAGAAGCAGGAAGCCAGCTGCTGGTTCTGGAGCTGTGGCTTGCTGGGCTGAGTGCATCCTGGGGATCTGAGTGCACCTCTTTGTTCCATCCAGGAGGTAGCTCCAGAATGAAGGAGAAATCACTCCTTTCTTATCGCCAGCTTGTAGTTTAAGCTGCAAAGAATGAGGAATAATACGCTTAGTTTCTTCATGCTTTATTTCAAAATGCAATTACGTACTTTTCTGGTTTTCAAAGTAGTTTTTTTTATTTTTTTTAAAGGCTCAGCTTTGCAGAAATATATTTTGAAGTTAATGACAGTCATTAAAGACACTTGCATACGCTTCTGTGTAAAGACTGCATGGATATGCAGTTGGTTTGTGTTATTCCCATAGAGGGATTTTTGTCCTTGAGATGCATTTGTATCTGTTTAAATACTATGAAGTACTACTCATTCAGGAAACAAGAGCCTTGAAATACAGGAAATGTGCAATTCTACGTGAAGTACTTTGATACACAGAAATCATGTGTAGGTCACCTTTTCTGTCCTCCAGGAAGGGAACGAGAACAGAAAATGAATGTTCTGCTTTATTCCTGTTTGAGTATTGAATGGAATATAGGTAACATTATTAAAGAAAACACCATGGAGTGTCATATGAGAGTTCCTTCAGCATGGATGGGCTGTGTTGTGTCTCTGGTACCATTCTGTGCCTAATATTGATGTTTCCTTGATAGTCTCAAAATACTTTGTTATTATATTTATTATTATGTATTGGACCCAAACAGAAAAATGCCTGTCACTTCTTTCCCTGTTTTAGGGAAAAGGAAGAGGATAGTATTGTTACTCTGTTGGTGTGCTGTTTCAAAGCAGTGTTCTGCTTTTTTGTTTGTTTGTGAAGTAGATAAATCATTTAGGTGTTGAAAATATCAAAGAGAAAGCACTAGATCTACATAGCAAATTAGTAATTAATAGTAACTTGGTTAGTAATAAGCAGTAGGTAATATTGTTACTGATAGGACTTCAGTGCAGGCAGGTTCTGGGAGGCAGAATTGTGGCACGGAGCATCAAAACCATCTGCAGAAATCAAACTGTGACCTATATTTAGTCGATTGCTTACAGGAGGGGAAGTGAAAATGGCAACTTTTTTTTTCCCACCTGATTGTCGATTTTTCACATCAAAATTGTATGTGGGGAACACCTAGAAAAAAGTTTTAATACTGGCTTGGAATGCTTTAATACTTTCTGGCTTTTTTTTTTTTATGTTTGACACGGCTCTGTTCTTTCTGTGTAGTTTTTAATCTTTCTCATTTTCATGATCCTGGAATTTTTTTGGTTTAATTGAATTTTGGAATAAGTTTTATTTATCCACGTTCACAGTAAGCTTAGTTTGTTGCTCGTGAACTTGCTCTGCACAGCAGTATAGTAATTACTAAAACTGCCAATTAAAAAAAAACCTACAAAACAATGAATAAAATGCATGTTTTATTAAATAAGAGTTCTGTGTGACTACATGGGGCAACGGAGTGTAAAATTGTTGAGTCTGAGAAAGTAGGTGGGCAGTCTTACCTGAAGGTATGTGTCTACACAGGTTTGCAGAGTTGCTTTGTATGAATGTGAAGTGAGAGAATGTTTAAGTTTGCAAATTTTTAATGAATACATTATGCTTACTTTTTCTAGTAGTGGCGGGCGGAAGAGTGGAGAACACAAAATCGGATGCTTGTCCTTTTCCTTGTCCCTTACTATAAGAAAGCATGAGGTGCAATTCTAAATTTTACAGTTCCTACTTCAATCATTGCCTATCAGATATTCTTAATGGCCTTTTTGTTCAATGCAGTAAGCTTTAAAATAAGCTTTGAAGACTGGAGATGGTGAATATATTTGGGGTAACTGTGAGTGGAACTAGAAAAGGACTAAGCCTCCCCATTCTTCTGACAGTTTGGCTGCCAAGCATCTATTGGACTGTCATGCTCCTAAGTTAGAAGTTCTGAGCTGTCTTCAGTGTTAATTCCAAAATTTTCCAGTCCTTTTTCTCTGTAAATTTTCTGTCATTTAAGTTAGAAGTCATCTGAAAATCTGGGGGTCTAAATACCATTTCAGATAGGAGAAATTGTTAAGAGCCATCCCATGAAATGTAATGCAGTAGTGAGTCAGTGTGTATTTGGTGACAGTCTATGAGGTTCCTCGCAGTTCAAATGATGTTTAGGGACCTGCCATTTTACAATGAGACACTTTAGTTTTCCCCCAAAAGCAAAATTTGTACAATATATATGATATCAGTGTTGCCAAGCCACCTCATGGGATTTTAATGGAAGAATTAGCTGGAAACTTACATGCTATATCAATTGCATGAGGAGATTGTAAATGCATGTATATAATTTATTGCTTTTTTCTTTGTGATTAGCAAAAGCAAACAACTCCATCTCTGCACTCAAGGAAATTAGAGAATTAATTTCATGGAAGGAACGATAACAAACAAACAACCTCTACATTAATACAGGAATATCCACATTTATGAAGTTATGCAGGTTAAGCAAAAAAGTTTCCTCTTTTTGTACTGTGATTTTTCATATTGCACTATAGGCTTTTAGGGTTATTAAATGTCTAGATTTTAAAGTGTATTTCATCATCTGAAGCAGTATACCAGGAGCCAAATCCTCATTTTTGATACGCAAGCATCACTCTCACTGATTTCATTATGAACTTTTCATTTATATTCAAGAAAGTGATCTTTGCAGAGGTCTGATGTATAGGATGGAATAGCCATAGGAATTCCAAATGCTTGAAAATAATTTTAATGC
>JAOWBP010004006.1:7288328-7302458 GCA_028571105.1 Tragopan temminckii
TTTACTCATTTCATATATTAAAAAAAAAAAAAAAAAATTGTCAGAGGCTCATTTTGAAGTTGCCTTTAAAACACTGTACTCTGAAATCATAATTTTCTGTTTCAGAAGGGCACCTTCTATCAAGATGAAGCTGTGTTTTTACAATGCTAACTCATAATTTAAGAAAAAAAGCAGAGTCTGTTGTGATAATAACATTAATAGCATTTAGTTAACCAAGCTGTTCCTGAGCAAAGAGTTTCTCTCAGTGGTATTTGACTTGGATCCTTTTATGCTGGAGTTTCGGAAGATTTACTGTATTTTAATTCTGAAAAATGTAACATCATTTTAAGCAGTATTACCTTGTTAGAATTTTTTATTTAGAAGTATTCTATTGAGTTCAGTTCTGCCCATGTACCGACAAAATGCTTCCAACTTCAGTGAAATTTTTACTTATACAATTAATGAAGGTTCAAATCGAAAGGCTAGAAGTTTCTCATTGTTTTTAATCAAACCAAAATTGTCCCTGTGATATCGGTTTGAACAAAAGGAAGCAGTTTTTGGCTCTGCTGAGTGTTGAGGATTTAGTCTGTAAAGTGTAAACATTCAGGAAACCATGTATCTGTCCTCGAAAAGACTGGTCTGATGTATGTGGAAGCAATAGGAAATGTAGGTTTGGCAGGGTTTGATCTGGCATTGTGATGCTGATATGTGACATTTTCTGGATCACCTACAGGATTTGGACTCCTAAATGCTCCACTTAGAAAAGAGTAGCCTGCATACATGGTCATAGATGCAATCAGTACTGATGGGGTCTAAGAGAGCATAAGGCATATGTTGGCTGTTCCTTGCATTTAAATTTGAAACAGACAAAGGTATTTTAATGTGGAAAACAGACATGGAGGAATTTTTTTTTCCTCTTTCATGCTTGAATAAGCATTTCCTGTCTCATTTATGCATTTTCACTACTGATAACAATTAAAAAAAAAAAAAAAACTACGTGTCTTAAATCCTTGAGAGGAATATGGTGCATATGTCTCGTTTCAGCAATTTAAACATAAAAATGACCACAAACAAGATGGCATGGTTATTCCAAATGACTATGGTTTTTGCTTATGGGTTCATGATAGGACATTATGGTAAGTCTAACCATTGGGAAACAGAACCAAAGGATTTGAACTCTATTAGACTATGAAAGTTTGAAGAGAAGTTTGAAGATTTTTCAGCAGTATTCAGTTCTTAATTTCTGTGTAAATAAGCTTTGTTTATTTGGAATTACACTTTTTGGCCAGAGGATTTTAGTAGCAAGGTATCTGGGATGGCAGTTTGTTTTTGAGCAAGACATCACAATTTAATTTTCTTTTCATGCATGTGAATATGAGTGCGGTCTCCCATTTCACATGCCAAGCGACAGCACATCCTTCATAAAGCAAGTCTAATGCTGTAAAATCAATAACAGTGTTACGGAATTAACAAACATCTATAACCAGCTGTTGAAAAATTATTCTTATTCTCTTTGATCATGAAGAAATTATTCTTGAGCGTGTTTGTGCTGAAATTTTATGGCCAAATTTAAATATGCATTGCATGATAAATTTTGAATTTTACTTATACCATGTCAATAAAGTATCGTGATTTTTCACTTCTAACAATTTCACTTTGAATCATATTCCTGTCCTTAATCACAATGAACATTTGTCCACACGCTAGAATTAAAGGCACTTAGATTCTGAGATAAGTTCCACTCAATGCATGCCACGCAGAGAGAATAAGAATAATTTGGTCATTGTCATTCTTTATCACTTAAATTTTCAATTTACCTCAAGATTTTCTCATTTCAGAACAGGTTTGTTGTTGGCAAGTAACCGACATGTTATGGTAGGGTGTTTCTGAAGGCAGTGAGACGAGCGAGCCCAGACTGATACTTCTCCAGGCTGTTTTCCCACCTGTCAGCAGTTTGCCACTCCAAGACTTCATGACTCAGAAATTTGCCTTTTTTTTGATAACCTTTGATTGATTTCTCTTCCATGAACTAGTTCAGGTTCCTCGATAGACCATATCAAGTGCTGTTTCACTGCAGTGCTGAGATTTTATTGTCTAACAGCATGGAGGAGCTCAGTGATTGGTCAGGCCTCTGTATCTGGAGGCTCCCTCAGTAGCAGGATCCTTCCCGTACAGAGAGCAAAATCCTGCTCTGACGTTCCCGATGGCTTCACTTTGTGTAAGTTCACTCCTTGTTGTGGCTGATGGAGCTGCAGGTGTGCCAGGGTTGTGTCGGATGCGAGCCTGCCCCAGCGGTGCATTGCCTCAGCATGGCATGTGCCCACATTATTCTAAAAACGCAGTGCCACCTCATCTTCTTATAGGGCATGAGAAGCTTTCGTCGTATTATATATTGCTATTTGCATTAAGTTGCAAATTCTGATTAATGAGATGAGCATTCTTATTGCTTAAATGGAATCTAACATTCATTGAAGGAAGTAACACGTGACAAGTTTGTGAGCTTTGGTTTTGCCACCTAAGGAACATTATAATTTAGTAGTCATCATTTACATTATTTCTTTATGTGGGGGTTTTCTTCTATTTTTTTTTTTTTTAATGTAAATGTTGAGAGGACTGTCTGAACTTGCTAACCATTTTCCAGTTATGTTGGAGATGTAAAGAAACGTAACTCTGGATGCTTTTACTCAGTAGACCTGGGTTAGGTTGCCTGATGTACTGGTATCCAGTGAGTTCATGTCGTATTCAGGAGCCAGTTTAAAGGTTTCTTCTGAAGTCATGCAAATTCTTAGACATTCCTACTCTATATGCTCACATCTTGTAAGGTCTGTCCCATCATCAGTCTGCTTGTGCCTCATTTCTCTTCAGTCATTTTAGAAAGTTTTTTTTTCTTTGCAACAAAGAAATCAAAGCATTAAGATAGTATTTAAAATCTCTAACTCTCACTTCAGAATTAAGAATTGTAATAGTGTTCTGAAGTTGTTTGATGGCTCCTAGGATTTCACAGCTACTGGTCAGACTGTGTTAGCACACTGCCTTGTTTCATCCTGTTGTCTCCATCACATAGCTCAGTACCTGTGATTTCATGGTTCACAGTAAGCCCCAGCTTTTACTTGCACTGTCTGAGGCTGATGTTTCTTCCTTTGGTTATAAACTTAGGTGAAAGGGATGTGTGGTTTTATGGGTAGGATACTGAAATCAGATTTCCTAATACTGTGGGCATTGAGTGTTGAGCCCTAATTCAAATCTAGGAGATCTCAGCTCCCAGCTTCCTGATGAACCACACATTGCCTCATGAGACAATTTTTGTTATGTTTTTAAGATACTTTTTCAGGAAAAAAAGTTGAAGAGAAGTCAAGATTGTGTTTAAAAGTTGTTGGAACTGCAGAATACAATTTTAGAATCATTGGAACTTTCTCTATGCACTTGTGTTTCAAAGCTGGTCAAACATATACCTCCAGGTTCTCTTTTGTTGTTCAGTGGGCTGAATTTTAATTCAGAGGCAGTAGAGCATTCATTGTTTTATTGTTATAGAAAGAAATCAATTGTCTTTGCATTTATTTTTCCTACTGGTTAGGCAAAATTTCACGTTCTGAAGTTCCTTAATATTCATATATTGCAATTCTAAAGTCTCTTGTATTTTTCAAAATAGCAAGGACACGAAGAAAAGTTGGAATATAACTTTTTTTTTCTGTAATTGAACAGTATATTTTTCTGAAGCATAGCATGCTATTAAATGAACTCCCAGTAGTTTGGGGATATTATGATAAGATATGGCCTATTTTAGATAAATTACTGACACATCAACAACCGGGGCACTGAATTTCAGATTACTTTTGAATATACAACTATTTTTAATCCATAAAGGTAGGTATTATGATGGATAAATAGCTTTAGTTGACACTGTATCATCAAAGGATGCTCCCATTAACTCTCCAAATAATTCATTCTTTTTCAAATGACACCTCAGTCTACATACATGTATACATGCCTATCATTCAACTTGGCCGGAGAGCTTCATTTCTCACGCATGGTTGAAAAGACTGGAATTAGATTACAAAATAGTATTATCTAGAAAATGTTTTACTAATATGAGAACCTTGTAAGAGTAGCTGTCTGGTAAAAGTAACGATGACAATTCACAAAATAGGTAATGGGTGTTATTTTCCCATAAATAAATGGGACAATGCTGAGAAGGTTCAGGAACACCCTCGAAGAAAGACAGATATTTTACAGGATTTGTAGCAAAATTAAATAATGTTTGTAGCTAGTAGTGGATACTGTTTTAAAACATGAGCATTGGGCCCTTGATCCTTCTCAAATATTCTTCTTTAATTTTTTTTATGATGCCAACGCATTTTCTTTCTTTTAATTTAGTCATGGCAACACAGTTTCTTTTATGAGCAAGTTTGCTGTTGGTCCCTGGCATGGGACAAGAAGCCTGGAAACATACCCAGAATATGCAACAAAATGTTCACGCAGACCGTTCTGTTAGGCTGGGAGAAAGCCAGTGCTGTGTTTGTAATGACAAAGCAAGCCTTCCCTTTGATATTGGAATACCTCCTTCCGTAGCCCAATCAATGTGCTCCACACAGGCACTTTGTGTAACACAGCTGTCAGCGGTGGCAGACAGATGAATCACCTTGACACTTCCACTTTACTACAGCACCTAAATCAAATGCATCTGTAAGGGTAGGCTATAAACTATGCTTCACCTGCTTGGGGGAGATGGGGAGTGAGTGATGCAGATGACACTGACATTTCCTTCATAAGAAAAAGTAACCTAGGAGCACGATGTTTAAACTGACATGTGGGAGAGACTTCAGTGAAGTTTTGCTCTTGACTGCTGAATAGCTGTTCTTAACCAAGAACTCTATCAGCCAGATTTCTGTGCATTTCCCCTCTTTTGACTTGTCTTAATGATTAAATAAGACTTCATTGTAATGGCTAATCTGTAAATTAATTCAGTTCAGTAGCTATCATTTTACTTAAATCAGAAGCAGCAGCAAAAGAGAAGAATGTCAATATTGTAACGGGAGTAGAGCACAAAAATTTCATAAATAAATGACCCATCTGTACATCACAAATCCCCAGACTATAAGACTGTATCCTGTTGTACAGCTTTACAATTTAAATAATTGACTAAAAGAGCATTCCTGAAATAAAACAATCTTGCTTAGAGGATTCCAGAAGCAGAGATTGAATAAAAGTAAAATTTCACTTTAAGCCACTCTGTTTAAAAAGCAGATTTCTATTCAGCCAGGCTTCACGATGCATTGAATCCTCGCCTAGGTTGATAGACTAAATTTTCTGTGCAAATTAGTGTAGTGCAGAATATATTTACTTTTATTTGGGAAGGATTTTAATGTTAGGATCTGTATGAGAGAGTATTTATAGCAAATGTATTTAATTTTTTTAAGAAACTGCTTTAAAGTTAAGAAAGTTGTCTTAACAATACTTTGTCAGTTGGTATTCTACAAATCCAGTTTAGAAAATCATTTTACAGGAAACCAGGCTCTGTTTTTATTTTTAATGCTTTTTAGCCAGTGCACAGTCCCTTATTTTTGTATTTGTCAGCTGGTTGAAAGAAACTCCTTACTTCTTCTCTACATGCACGTGCCTTTACATTATAAAAAAGTGGAACACCTTTCAAAAATCAAAACTCAGATGCTGTTCACTTGTGATGAAGGTAGCCATGGATGTTTTGGAGAAAATTTGATTTTTTAAAATAAATTGTTTTATTTTCATTTCAGTAGCCTTCACATCAGGAGAGTTATTTCTAGTATTTTAACCTGTGAACAGCAGAAGTGGATATGAAAACCAGAAACCATGCTAGCTTTCCCTGATCATCTCCCACAAAATAGACCTAGGAAAATTCCTCAGCCTGTTTCAGAAAAGTTTTAAAGCCCACAGTTTGTCCTGGAGGGGAAACAGTGGTGATGGCTTGTGAGAGCAAACAATGTAGGATGTGATAGAAAACATGTTAGTGAAAACTAAAAAAGATTGGAACCACGGTAAATTCTTTAGGATTTGTGATTTGATATTCTGTTGCTATTATCAGTGGTATTTAGTGATAAGAAATAATAAAATGGAAAATTAGTACAGCCTGCAAAATATTGGATGGGTTACCACGTGTGCTGTAGGATTTGTCACCTCCTGGTAAGGGTCTGTGAGAAAGAAGGAAATATTGGATATCATAGTCATTTAGTTGCTCTGAGGGGAGCATGTTCCCTTTGAAATCCAGTGGAGGTATAGTTTAAAGAGCTTGTGTGGATGGAAATGTTTTGTCATTATCGCCAACAGCTGCTCTCAAGATGCACTTACTTGAGGGCTGGGTCTTGGTGTGTTCCTCTCCATGGTGTCTGTGGGCAGTGTTTGTGCTCACCTGGAAAACCTCAGCAAAATAAGATTGCTGGGAATAAGCATGCAGTGAGTGGGGGACTGCAGGTGGCAGGGGCTGGCAGGCCTTATTTTATCTCTGTGTTAAGTCTTTTCAGCAATGCTGTTGACCTAGCAGTAGGCATGTCTTCTTACTATACAGTCCCTGCTAAGTTTTTTGAGGTCACAAGAGGAAGAAAAATCAGCTTCACAGGTGCATGTTATTAGACACACAAAGCACTTGTTAACAGAAAGTATGGGATAGCTAACATTTATCAAAATTATCCCTGACGTTTCCTTTTGCTCAGCTGAAAACAATATCAAAGCTCCCTGAGCAAAATATAATGTGCAAGGCAAAAAAATAGAAGTGTGGGTTTTTGTAAAGAACACCCAAAGGAATATGTGGTGAATGAGCAGTGTTTCTGGTAAACACCAGTATTGTTCAGTGAGCCATATTTTATATCTGCTTATTTTAATATGGTAGATTTAAAAATTTTTCTATAGATATTTCACATATATTACAAGCTAGGGACTTTTGTATTTCTAGAAACATGAAAGCCGCACAGTTTCAGCTCTGGACAATCCTGAAAATTACTGTTTGTTATTCACAGGGTAGGCATTGTGTGGTTGGAAGGGGAAATTAGGAGCTTGGCCACGATTCTCCCATCTGTGGCATCAGTCCTGTGGCAGGAGGCAGCTTCCAGGTATGAGCAATTGGTCAATTGCTGGTCTGCATGCTGAGACTGCTAATAAAGGCAGTTGTAGTGATCAGTTTTTGTCTGTTAATTATTTACTGAAAACTCAGTTTGAAAGAGTCTGCTTTCTTCCTCTGAGACTACAGTTGTGATACTAATAATGTATCTGTGTGTGCTTTGTGTGCTAATTATATGCTGTCACTACAAAATTTAACTTGGGTAGCTCATTCTGAAAATGATATTCATCAATAAATAAAATACAGGACCTAAAAGAAAAGAAGTGTTGATTACAGAGCGGAGGGGAAGATGAGTTTTTAAGAAGTCATTTAGTAACTCTATGATGTATTAAGGCTAATAAATCTGCTTAATTGTCACATTTGCTTTAAATTAATAATTTATATCAACATTTGGTGTGGGCAGATACGATGAATATTTTTATGTTGCGATAATCCTGGTAAGTGGCACTTCAAACATTTAAAGAAAAAATTGATTGCAAGTGTTTTCTGCTATTACACATTTCTGGTAGTAACTGAGTGAGCACAGGTGAGAGAACTTCACAGAAACCAGTAGGCAGCACAGAGTTTAAAAGCAGTACAACTCTTCCAATACATGTTTTCTGCAATAATAAGGAAGTTGAGTTAATAATATGACAGGTTGTGTCTGTTGCTATGGCAAGGCAGTTACAACATCTGAATGTATCACCTGCGCAGTCCACTCACTTGGAGAACCTCTTCACTTGCGGGCTCTGTGCCTCCGGGTGCCCCAGGTCCCCAGTGCTGGAGGAAAGCTGTTCCACTGCCACTCTTACAGGCTGGCTGCAGTCACAGAGGTCCCTGAATGCCTGAGTCTCATTGCATTCCCTTCCCATCTTGTGCTTTCATCGTAAACACAGCGCAGATACTTTTTTTTTAATGTTTACATATCGTTTAACATAAAGTAAATGCAACGCTTTAAAAATAGTAATTTGTTTATCACAGGTTTCCTTGAAACCTGCTTGGGATTTGTGCGTTGCTGTGCCTCCTTCATGCTGGTCTACTGAAACTTGTGGCTCTTTGCTGAAGGGCCTGACTCTTCTCTTGCTGCCCCCCTCCTCCTCCACCCCTCTTTACATCGGAATGGTGTGCATCTGTTAGTGGACAGATTGCACAAGATGAACATAAGGCACTCTTTTCCAGGGTCAGCTAAATTGCCAAGCTAGGTCCACTTAGGCTATTGAAATGTATGTTCAAAATTCCAGAAATTCTACTAATGACAGATATCTCTGTCATATTATGCTGCATAATAATTACACTTATGCAGGCCTCTGTGAGGTCAGAATAAAAACATTGTTTCGGTGTCAGCTATATATTTGTGTGCATTAGGAATTTGCGGAATAATATCAAAGTGTTTCTTTTCTTGTGATCTCAAAAGTAGAATTTTCCAAATATTCATATTCAAATTTGCTTCGCCTTAGAATAGCAACTGTGAAGTTCGTGAAGTTTGCAGGGAGCACTTTTGTTTGGTGAATACGTTTCTAGGCTTTATTCTCTCATACTCTGCCTTTGTTTAAAAAGATAGTTAATAATTAGGAAAAGATACATCCAGAAAAATGGGGCATCTCTTGGCCCATATGGCTGTTCTTTGTATGCCCATGTTTTCTAGGATTTTTTTAACCATGGAGTTAGAGTATAGTAACCAGGCAGTGGTATTTGCCTTGATACTGTGTGCTTCGGAGTCGGACAAGGAACTGTCGCAACACATGGCTCTCAAATGAGTTGATTGTAGACATATTGTCTGTCAGTCAAAACGACAATATTGCAATCAGGGCAGGCCCTGCCTCCCCGTATGCACCTCAGATGGCAGTGGGACGACCCCAGCAGCGCGTTCTGTGCGCGCTTCGCTTCGTTACACTGCAGTACAATGGAGTTGTTTAGAACCGGTGCCCTCCTCTATGAGAAATGGCAGCTGGTTTGCAATTACAGTTATTGAAATAGAATCATATTTCAGTCGGTCATTCTTCAGAAGTTTTCATATTATTGAAAGCTAAATGATTGCATGATTGCAAAAATGATTATTGTTATGACTAATTGTCATAACAATATAGCTAATGGGAGGGGTGTTCAGAATGTTCAAAGTTGTATGATAAATATGTAAGAGAATATTAGTGTCTGGCTACCCCAGACAAGAAGTGATATTTTGGTACTGTGACAGAGAAGATGGAAGGTACAGTGTCGTATTCAAACCATTGCTACCTGACTAGCTGCTGAGATTAAAGCAGTAGTGTCACGCTGGTACAGCTGCTGCCAGTGATGTCATTCATTTGCACAAAGCTTACAGTGAAATGGTAAGGTGAAGTATTTCTTGGCTTTCGCATACACATGGTGGAGACCCAATGAATAGCCAAGAAGTTCCTAAAATGGCACCAAGAGGACAGGAGAGGGACACTGGGAGATCTTGGAGCTCGGACTTAGCCAAGTTAACCAGCCAGGTCTGTGCAAAGTGGGAGTTCATGTCCTGGGCAAGGCCGGTGCTGCTGCTGCTGATTCCATCTTCTGTCGGTTGTAATTTACAGGACAGTCATTTGAGAAGAAGCGCCATATGGAATGGTGCTCTATTTGTAATTCTGAAAGGGAACGATTTAGTCTCATGTAAATACTGAGTCTGTCAGGGATTTCTAAGTGTTGCACAGAATTAAAAAATACCAATTCTTATTTTTCTTCTCTGAGTTCCTTTGTAGAAGTGAGCTCTGGAAATATTGTAGAGGACATAAAAGAGCAAGGAGGCACCAATGGGCTGTGCTGTACTGATAGGCAGCACTGCCAGCTGTGTTCCCCTAACACAGCCTTATTCTGGTGGCCAGAGCCACACGAGCCCTGCGAGCCAAAGAACTGTTCCCGTCTCTTAAATCTCTAGAGGATGCTTATGCTTTAATAGTATTCGGATTCTACATCTCTACCTTTGTTTTTAAGGACTAAAACTATAATTTAATACCTGTGTAGTAAAATCCATTTTGCTGTTTCCTACAACTGGGCAATGCTGCAGCAGTGATACATCAAATGAAGACAGAAAAAGAAAATGCTGGATAGTAGTTGCAAGGGGATTTTTAACTGGTCAAATAAGATTTTTTTTTTCCTGGCATTCTTGAAAACTCAGAAGCATTGAAGGACTTGTTGTTTTTTTACACTAAAGAAGGCTCCGTATTGCTCCTTAACTTCCAGTGTGGGCTGTTAACATCCCAGTTGTTCCAGCCTCGTGGAGAATTACATTCAGTGCCTTTCCAGAGCCTTTTTTTTTTTTTTTTTTTGGCTTTGCCAGTATTAACCCTGGTAATTCCCTGCCAGCACAGCCAGAGGAGGTCAGATGTAGAGCAGGCAGCACTGCTGGCACACAAAAGTCACAATTCTTCACCATGGCATTTTGCTGTGCTTTTCAGCGTTGCCAAATAGCTGCAGCTCCCTCCCTCTCTAACATACTTCTGAAGGCTGCTGACCAATTCTGCTTCTTTTTGCTTCTATTTATTTATTTTAAGAATTTGATAACCCTTGATTTGTTGTTTTGTTTCTCACTGAGCTTGAAATTACCATCAGTAACCCCACCGCTGTTCAGGATCTGCTCATGTGGACAGCTTGGCAGTATGAGTCCCAGGGACTGCGTTGGGTATTGGGTTAGTAATGCTTAGGGTAGAAATTGAGAGAGGAAAAAGGCTTGTCCTGGTATCAAATATATAACTAAATTGGAACATTTGTGCTTTTCTATCCCAAATTGCCAGTTGGCTTAAGAGTTTATGGCTTACTTGAAATCAGTTCTGCCATTGCATCTTAATCTATTCATTCTTTCTCATTGAGAGTCTAAATGCAGGGGTGCTTTAAATCTCCACATGGGAATTAGTGTAACCTTGCTTCGATTTTGAAGTTGACAAGAATTTAAGTAGTTTTTAAGGCGTCTTCTTTTTTTGTGCTACTATTTTTTCATCTCTCCCCCATTGGGTTTTATGTGATGGCTTTAGACATAACAGCTTAAGTCAGAGTTCCCTTTCTTCAGGGATTTGAAAATGTGCACAGATCCTGATCAACATAAATTAGCATGGCTACGCCGTCTGTTATCAGTTATTTCAACTATATGAAACAATCTGTCTCTGTTTTAATATAAAATAAGATGGTGTACACGTTTACAGTACATATCACTACCAGACATAAGCAGGAATACCTGTTGAAGGGCCCTGTGAGTAAAGACAGCCTGTTAAGGATCTTTTTATGCATGAGAGAGGAACGTCCATATAGTTACTGTGCTTGTGGAAATGTGTGTTACTGTGTGGAATACAAAATAATATTTCAGTGCTGTAACATAGCTTTTTTTTTTCCTGAAAGAAAAAGGTTGGAGTGGTGATATTGTGTCATTTCAACAATAATTGAGGGGATTCACGATCAGGTTCACACTGGAATCAGCAAGAATTAAAAGGTAGCAGCTGAGAAGCGTGTGGCTACATTGGTATTCTCTGTTCCTTTTCTTTATAGAAGTCTTGGGAAAGGAGGTTGCTGCCACCATTATTAATCTTTATCTTGTGTTGGCACATAGCTATCAGAATGCCACTGACATTTGATGGGGTCTGGAACAAATTCTTTTGTTGTAATAGGATTTTTATGTCTCTGACTAGTCAAGGAAAGAAAGAAGGAATTTTGTGAGCACAGAGTAAATATAAAACAGAACTTTTATTTTTCTCCAAACTTTATTTTGCTTTATATCTAAAGGATGTCAGCAGCTCAGAGCACAGCTCTCCATCAGTATTCTTCACTCATTGTTTGAAATCTTTGCGTCTCTCCATGATTCATGGTGGTTGCTCCACAAGGCAGTGTGTCACAGTCACACCGACTGCTTTACAGCTTACGTGCTGAGGAGCGAGCTGTAGGAGAAGATGTGCCTGCTTAGTCGCCCAACATGTATCAGGATTAGTATCTTTTACTACGGAATGCCTATGCATTCTGCTTAGGCATGTGCTTAGGTATGGTTGATGTAAGTAATCTCACCACATGCAGTTAAATGTGAAGCGAAGCACTGGAAAAGGCTTGATAACTGAACACGAGGCTGGGAGAATGATGGACAAGCTACCGAGGTGGAGTGGAGAGGGGATAGTGGCTATGGTGGGCTTTAAGGGCACTGTAAGTAGAACGGTGTCCTTTCCAGTACTGGTATTGCATATTGTTACTGTAATTTGCATCATAGTTTGAATTGCTAAACAAAAAGGAGTACATGTAGATTTGCATGCCTGTACTTTCTGTCCATATGTAAGAAATATTGGGTGTTTGCTTTCTAAATTTCTCCTTTAAGCAAAATGTTGAGACATGACAGTACCTGAGCTCTGATGGTAAACTGGTGCATGGAATAATGTTCATATTTAATTTTTTTGTACTCCATTTATTTTTATACCAGGCCCCACTGGAGGCACCTGGAATATTACAGTTAAAGATAGCCACAAAAATTTGATTACGTTTAACAAATCATTGCTATGGAGTAACAAGTTAAATTGGGTCCATAGACATAATTTTCCTAGCATTTAGGGAATCTGTTGATAGAGCAAAACACAAAAGAATAATCTGCAAGGTCTGTAATTTTGGTACGTTATAGTAGCTGAGGTATGCGAATAGATAAATTATCTTCTGAGACATCAAAGAGGTATTTGTGAGTGGGCAGTGGCTTGGGAAAGGGAAAAGTGATTAGTGGAGTGCTACAGGAGACAGGGATTAGCACCAATTTTGTTCATTTTATAAACCAGTGATCTGGAAAAAAGAAAAAGCCGTGCCGTCAAGGGGCAGCGCGCGGCTTGGTTTCTGCGGTGCAGGGGAGTGGCAGGCCATGAAGAACTGGAGGTCACACAGCCAAACCGGAGACAGTCGTGCAGGGGGAGTATGGGCAGACAGGGAACTATTGCTCTAGTTAGGAACTTGCACGCCACATAGAAAGACACGATGAAAAAGCAAGGAAAAAAAGGACAGGCAAAACAAGGTGACAGGGCTGTTGCATCCCTAGGGAAATACCTCTAATAGTTTTAGGAATTTTTAAAGCATGATTTCTTTTGTTCTAGTTTCACTGAGAAAGCTCAGTGAGGAAGTCAGTTATTCAAAATTCTATGGGCTTGAAACCAGATATGATAAAATAGATTGAAATATGAAATACTTTCAGTACTAGTATTTTCCTAAAATGCAGTATTGGAAACATGGCAGGACAGAACCTGGGAAGGTGAATAAGGAATCTAGAATGACTTCAGGCCCCGCAGCTCTTGAAGCATAACATTGCTGGTGCTCAGAGCAAGTGCCGTCATTGCATCCCCCTTCTGCCAGACGTCCCTGGGAGCAGCTGGGCGTTTGGGATTGCTGATGAGCCGAGCAGCGCCTGTTTCCTTGGAATGGCCCCAGCAACAGTGAGGCTGTTCCCTGCCCGAGTCTATCTGAGTGTGACAAGTTCCTGGGCTTGTTTCTGGTCCGTGCCATGCAATCAAGGTAAACAAAGCAGGGCCTTACGTAGTGCAGGGAAGGGAAAGGTGAGAATCCATGGTGGCTTGCAGGGGAAAAGAAATGCAGCCCATGTTGCTCACTTCCAAAGTACCCGGACTGGTGAAGTGTTACTCCCATAAGGTTCACAAAATGTTTACCAAATGGAGATCGGTTTACAGAGCATTTTCATAAGAAATGTTTTCTGTTTAAATTAGGGACTAGTAATAGTGACTTCCAGTGGCTACGCTGTTGAACAGTATAGTATGTAGTACAGATAATGCATGTGTTGTTAAATGCAACACTTCACATTTACAGTCATGTATGTATTTTTTGGAGATCGTTGGCAAATTACTAGCAAAGGAAGAGGAATTGTAATCATCATATTCAGGCCACTGGGTTGTAATGTTGGCTGTTGTCTAGTGCAGCAGCCTGGGACGGGAGAGAAGGAACAGTTCTGGTCAGTAGAATACTGAAAAGCAGATTATTGCACGGGAATAGCTGGAAAACGAGTGTTTCTAGAGAATATACGAGGAATAAAAGCAGTTAGCGTAAGGATAGCAGCGCGCTGCTACGAAGCAAAGGAATTAGGGTTGGCGGCCATCCTGCCGTGTGAC
>JAOWBP010004006.1:7302843-7334797 GCA_028571105.1 Tragopan temminckii
ACCTCAACGAGCGGCGGAGCGGCCGCGCAGCCCCGAGCGGCGTCGCCGCTGTGGCTCTTGGAGGCGCGCCGCCCGGGGTGCCGGTGGCTTGCGCTCTGCCCCGAGGTGTGCGGAGTGAAGGGTGCCCCGTTTTCCGTCTGTCGGACTCAGAGCGAGGTGTAAGCCGCGAGGCTGACGGTCCGTGTCCCGTGGGAGCCGATAGGGCGCGCGGAGCGCTTTGGGGCGGTTCGTACCGGGATCCTGTGCCGAGTTCTCACCTGCACGCGCCCAGCACCTCATCTTCCATCTGTGCTTCGTTTCCTCTCCCCGGATGCTTTATTAAATAAATGATAACATGTATTTGGAAAAGTAATTCGATTTTTTTATTAATTTAGAAATTTCAGCGTTCGGTTTACGGAAGGGCTTAGGGAGGTTCCAGCACCCAAACTGTGTTTACTTTTTCTTGACCGTGGCCATTGCCAAAGGCAGAAAAATGGCTCCGTGGCACTTGGCTCAGTTAGCTTAAGGGGCCGTCGTTGGAGGAGCAATGAACCTTAAACTTATGACATTTCTTAGCTGAAATAACATCATCTGCAAGTTGCTGTTATAATACTTCGCTTCAATCTATGCAAGAGTTTATTATAACTGAAATTTAATTTTAAAAATAAGCCCTGAGCCAAGTTCCCTAGCAAGAGACTATTGTACTACTTCAGAACAGAAAATAAAGCTAACGCTGGCTGAAACTAGGACGATTTATATTGAAATCTTCTCCTAACAATTAAGGAATCTCGGCAATTAGTGCCGTGTTTTTCCATTTTTGTAAATTTCCCCCCCATACTTTTGGCTCAGAAGGAAGTATTTGTTGTGAGTAGTCGGTGTGCACGGACAATCCGTTCTTATTGAGATAACAGCACTGAGCCACTTTCTCTCATTTACTCTGCTTTTGATTTTTTTTCTAGTTTACTTCACATTGTCATAATTTGTTCAGTTATTGGAACTCATTCTACTTTGTTAATGTTTATTAGCTTGTGGCATCACGTATTGATTCCTGGGATGATTGCAGCCTGATCTTTGTCAAAAGAAGACTCAAACAGAGCCACTAATCTCATGCTTTAGAATATTGTAAAATTGATCATAAAAATTACTGCATATTCAGTTTTGTTAATTCTTTTTAAAATCAGTACAAGAAGTAATGCCTTTATAATTAACATAGTTATGATTTTTTTAGGAAATGAGAAAATGATTAGCTCAGCTGTACTTTATGTGGCTTGTGTCTGCTACTGAATAAAGAACCCGCAGAACTAAGCAGGAATACATCAAGTTGCCATAGTCTTGTTCCAGTGCCAACCCTCAAAGCCTCCACAATTTACTTCTCTTAATGAGCGCTAGTTGATACCGACTGGCAGTGGAGAGCACATCCCCTCGTGGGTTAGAATAGCATGACAGTTCATTCCATCCTTGTCCCAGTTGATGGTGTTTTGGGTTTGGTGATATCTGGCTTCTGAGACCAATAATTTTCCTTGAGGAGGAATGAGACTGTGTGTTCTCCTTGTGTTATACCAATCTGAAGTTATACATTATTACCATAGAAAAACAGAAAAATATATATTTCCCAAAGAGGTGTATAAAGGTTTGTAATTGTTTTCATCTTTTTTTTTTTTATGGTTCTTCTTCACCTTTTCAGTTCTATAAACTATGATGGCCTTCTTTCAGCAAAGGTTGAAGGGATCTGATTCATTTTTAAAGTGTTTTATTTCTTGTTTCTTATCAGAGCAGGAAATCAAATGTGGTTGCTTTAGGAATATTTTTCCTAGTGGCATTCATTGCCTTTGGTCCTGAGTGCCTGGGTGAATTAGACAGTGGGGTCCTAATCCCACACCTAGAAGGCAGAATCCTCCTGCGGATCACCATCCTCCTCCTTCCTATAGGTTTGGCTGCTCCAGTGCCATCAGTGCTGGGCCAGCACACTGCTCCCTTGTCGAGCGCAAAGACTTCCAGACCAATTTCAGTCCCCACTGGAATGCCAAGCAGTTGTGCTGGCTTGGGTTAGGACAGAATCTGTGGCCAGTTTGAGAAAATGACCTTGGTTTTCCTTTTCACATAATGCTCTTTTTCTTTCCCTGTGTATTTCCTTTCTAAGATTCTTAAAAAATAAAAATAAAAAAAAATGCTGTCTACCTGTGTGTACAAACTCTACTAGAGGTAGCATGGCAGTGAAAGATAATTAATAAACTAAGTATATTCTTTGAAGCAGAAATATTTTGGAGCAACTAGATACCTGAGTAAATGCCTTTATAGTCACTGTCTGCGTATATGAGATACGAATAGATGAGATTCGAAAGTGACAAGCTTTCACTGTGATTCATTTGAATTACATTTGTTTGCCTGTTTTATTTGAGTAACTCGAGGTGTTATATGTGTGGGTAACATGACAAATGTAATTTGAGCCACTTTTCCAATCGTTATTATAGGCATTCATATCTATTAATCTCTCTAGTTTGAACTTTGCTCAGTTTTAATATGTGTAATGTATTTTGTTTTAGTTTGTTATAACATATAACTCACGGATACTGACTTGTCCTTGTGCAGTAATAGCAGTAAAGTGTATTTTGACAGATAAAACCTGTGAGCTAAAACCATACAGCACCAATGTACATGTGTTCTCTGGCAGGGTACATGTGTTATCTTTCCCTGGTATCTTATGGAATGTCTGGCAAAGTACAATAGTCAGTGTATTTGAGAAAAATCCTACTAATCTGCATGCTCCTGCTTTCATAGCCAGCTTGAGATAGCATGTTTGCTAGATATTCAGAGCCCGGCCAGAAATGAGGTAAAACAGGATTTCAGGATGTGGAGCTTGAGTTTGGTTTAAAATCACTTAGCAGCTGTTTTCTCTGTTGTCTTTGCTACTTCCTTTTTTCCCTGTTCTAAATCATAATTTGTGTACCGTAAGGCCAGCGTGCTGGTTTAGACATCTTTATTAGATAGGAAATGCTATTGATTTTTGTTTTCCTTTAAAGCACCCAGCTCTCTGCGCTCAGCCTTCTCACTGACACCGAGATCTATATGCCCCACAGTGCTGTAACGTAAGAGCTCTGGCAAAACAAGCATTTTGCAGCTCTTGCAGGAACTATGAAAAGTTAAACTGTTTGTTACGGAGTGAGGCAGTGCCATTCTCCGTACTGTAGTCATACGAGGCAATGGGATCTTCTGATTTTGATGAAGACTTATGGAGAGTCTAAAAATAGCTCATCCCCAGTACAGAAAAATATGTGAAAATATGCAGTCTATCCCTTAAATCCACAGCATTAAGTTAAATTAATAGAAGAACTTGTACAGTACGTGATTGAATCCGTGAGGGATATAGTGTGATATTGTATATTTGCCTAAAAGCTCCCTCTGACAGCAAAAACAATGTACCACAGTATGTTTCTTTCTTATCTAATGGAAAGAATAACACACAGAGGCTCAATTCTTGTAATGAAAACCCCCACATTAATTTTATTTTTTGATGTGTCATTGTAATTCAAGAGATGTTTTTAATCTCAGGATTGCTAGGGCACAATAAACCATTTAAAAAGTATTTGGCAAAGATCCCTGTGCTTAGCAACAGCTCCTTTCATTTAAAACTGTTTTTTGAACCAAGCTATTCAAAGCTTTGTTCCACTTATTAAAATAAAGTATCTTACTTCAAACAAGTGTTTCAGAGAATATAATCAAGAGGATAGCATTCAAATACAATGCACAGAAAACATAAAAGGTAGCAGCATGAAAAACTCAAATGCTTTGTGTCTGTTTCCTTGTTTTTCATTAAGAAAAAAATATATAAAAATGAAGTGTACTTATACTGTTTTCTTTTTTCCTTTTTTTTTTTTTTTTTATAGGGCATCTAACACTCCATTTCTTACTACGTCCTGACATTCATTACTAGATTTAAAGTAAAATTAGTTGTGAACTGTTTCAGTGAATGAGATACTGCATTAAAGTGGCGTCTATCCCAGTCATGGAAGTGTTACAAAACAGCAACAGAAAAGCTAACTATAGAATAAGGTCTATTCGTTTTGCTGCTGGCTTTATACTCCTGTGTGAACTATAGTGTTAATACATTGCACAGCGTAACCGTGAAGGCTCCGCTTTCTAATAAGATACACTTGTTCAGCCTCAGCTTTGTTATGTAAGTTTGCAATTTATTTCAGATTTTTGTGAATATAATTTTCACTTCGTCTTAGTTCTGCCTTAATATTTGTTTGCTGTTTGTATCAAAAGTATTATCAAAGTAATGGTGCCTTCAGTAGCAATGCAAGTGCAATTTCCCTTGAAAAATGAATGGACAGGGTTCATTCTTCAATGGCTCTGTTTCACCTGTGTACCTCACAAAATAAGGAAACGTGTTATGGGAGCACCTATCTCTGTAAAGAGAATCCAAGGAAGGATAGATTTTGTAGGATGCCTGATGCCTTTTGGAGAGTCCTGAGGGCCTTTGAAGTCAGGGGAGGTTGAGATGAATGTTGGCGTGGGCTGTGCATAAAATACCATTCTGTTCTGTATTTAAAAATTCTGGTTAATTTAGGATTGAGAACCCTAGGCTTGAACGTGTCATATCAGGGCAAGCCCCTGAGGTTGTAGCTCTGGCTCCAGCTCAGATGGCTTCAGGTAACGAACAGTGCCAGCACGTCTGCTCCCACTGCCATGAGGGTTCCCACAAAATCTTGACTACCATAGATGCGACTGATGAGATGTTCATGACCCATTGAGGTTTGGGGATGAGTGCCTAGAAAAGAGTTTTGAATAATTGTAAGTCTGTATAGATAACGTTCTACAACTTTGTCAGGATGGCCACGTCTGTTACACTGGTGCAATTTTTAATCTCACGTTGTGTGGGCAGAAAAATGGTTATTTCCAAGATGTTAAAAAGTGATCTATTCTGATAAGTTTTTATATCTTGCACAGATATAGCTTTTTTTTTTTTTTCTCTTAATTTTACAAACCAAGTTGGAAGCCTTGACATTTATTGGGCCCCCATATTTTTCATTTATATTCTCTCTAGTCTTCACCATCTGTTATGACAGTAAATAAGTTTCAAATAAGCCATATCTTCCTCAGCATGAGTTGCTTTTTCTGAAAAAAAAAAAAAAAAAAAAAAAGAAAATTAAAGTTGCAGTTGGATGTGATATTTGAAGTCACAGCTTGTCTTCAAATATTTAGTAGCATATTCCTGTGCCAAGGGATATCAATCTGCCATTTGCTTTGCTTACTGTATAATAAAGATTATCCATCCCCTCCTTTCATAGCTATGTCAAGGCTTTTAATTACTCTAGTTCAGGAAGTAGCTCTTTCCACAGGCTATTTCCACTTTGCATTGGCTTCATATGGTTCGTTCTTATATTTTTGCATATTAAATTTGTAAAGGATATAGATTTTGACTTTGGTGGATGACCTGTGATCTTCTCTAGCAAGTAAATTCCTTTTCTGTAACAACAGCCTTTTTTGTTGTTTATTGTTAACTTCTTTACCAGTGTGTGTGTATTTCATATGTTGGTATCCAACCTTAAGAATTTCTACAGATTTTTTTTTCTCTCATGCTGTACGCAGGCATCAGGGTACATCTGAAAAGCGATGGATTATTTGGGTTTTGTCTTAATCTTTCTCTCCTTATAGTATGCCATGGAAGTGCACTCCAGCAGAAAAGGAATGTGACTTGGATGTCAGCTTTGTAGAGGCATGCCACTTTGCTTTCAGATCTTTTCAAAATAAATGATTAGTCTGATTTCTTGATTGTGAATATTCTGTCACATAGAGGCATTTTCTTCATCCTGTGAGGATAACGATGTAAAATCACAGATGGTTTTTATGTCTTAACTAGTAAAACTGCAACAAATGTTTCCTTAAAACTTTCCTGAAGGAACTCTTCCAACAAGGAAATGTCCCAGATTGAAAGTATTTCTAGAAGAGTAAATGATAAAAGATTTCTTGTGGACTATATTTTTTACATCCTTTTCCACTGTTCGGTAACTGTTGATCTGTAGCCCTTGGGCTTCCTAGAAATGTTTGAGAGTAGCCTATGAGAAGTAGTTATGAATAGTTACTCCTTCTTCAGTAATTCTATGGTTCAAACACTCCTCAGACCAAAATATTTTTTGCACCCTCTATTAATACTTCTGAAGGCTGCATATATATGTTTATCAGGTGAATTTTTAAATCTCCTTTTGGTGTCAGTGCTTGGATCTGTGCTTCCAAATGGTACTTTCAAAATGGCACCAAAAAGGACCCTGTGATTGAGCATCAGCTTTGCAACAAAAAGGAGTTGAGGTTATCTGCAGTGCGATTTATAAGGAAAGACTCAGGCAACTTCTGAAAAAGCCAGGATATTCATTATGCAAGGGTACCCTTAAGTAAAGAAGAAAAAAAATAAAAAAGGAATTTTTATTGCATTGAAATAAACACTGTATTATAGTAAAATCTGATGCACAACTAAGAGTAACCCTTTTGTTTGTGAGCTCTCATTGTGATTTTGATATTCATAAGCTTCCTACTATAAAAATAAAGCTTTTATTCTTATTTTATATATGCAGTTGTTTCTCCTTTTCTACCTGTAAGTAGAGTAATTGCACTTTTTTATCATTTTCCAGAATTAGATTAATTTTATAGCATGTTCTGAAATTTCATTCTCTTTCAGCATCAATCTTTGTTTTCTTTTTATTACTGAATTATACTTACAAAATAACATCATTTCATAACAATGAACATAAAAATATAATGCAGCATAGCAGGTTTATAGATTAAATACTTCATTTGAAAGAAAATTCTACTGGCTTATGCTGTTAGTTAACAAAAGTGGCAAGGTCAGAAAATCTGAGGGTTAATAAAGTCATTTATATCATAATATGTGGGCACAAATATTCGGGGATCAGTGACTAAACTTGTGAGAAAATGTAAAAAGAAGATATCTTGTCTACAGTTTATCTTTCCTAGAAAAGAGGTGTTGCATAAAACACTGATTTTTAATTTAGAGTTAGTATACAATGTAAAGCACATTGTATCAAAGCCAAATGATACTCCACTGAATTCAATTTCTTCCAGCTTACCTTGCTGAGTGCTAGGTATTTCAGAAGGGAATTAACCATCTTCCCACGCTGCCCTTGCAGACTAAGCACACTCCTAGTTAGTGTAGAAAGATGACAAATACGAAGCCAGGTGGTTAGTGCAAGGCAGGAACTGTTTCAGAAAAAAAATGTTTTTTTTTTCCCAAAGAAAAAGAGCTAGGAGATTTTTAAAATGTGCAGAATTGAATTTCTGATCGAAGTGTGAAAAGAAATAGGCAATAGTTAAGAGATACAGAGGGCATTTGGAGTAGGGAAGGGTTGTGACCCCTGGGGATGAAATGAAGGATGAGGAAATCTGTATGCTCTCCTTACAAAATCGTCTGCTCACTTAATATGGATTTGCTTACCAGAAAACACTATGCTGGGCCAGGATCTGTCCCTGGCTTTCATTTACAGCATTATTAAAAATTAAATTAGCAATATTTCAGAATCAGATCAGTATCAAAAGGAGACTTTAGAAGTGGAAAAATATTTTGGAGGAGGAGGACAGTTAGATGTCTTCTATTGCTTTCCAATGTAGAAATGCATTTAAATTTATGCTAAAAAACTTCCAGAATCACACTGTCCTCAGTCCTAAAGTTTTCAAGACCATGAAACATCTCTGCACAGTGCTGTCTTCCCTGGTGGACAGGCTTGCCCCAAGGCTCTTCCACCATTGTCTGTCATCCACCATTGACTAAACGGTGTCCCCACTGTTCAGCTAAAGCACTTCCATTTTCCTAAGATTATTTTTTAATAGTTTAATTTTTTAATTTTTTAAAATAGTTTAATTTTTGGAGACCTTTCCTTGTGTAGAAATTGTTCGTGTCTCTTAAGTCAGAGCTTTCAAATAATTGCTATCAGTTTCTTTATTTTAATGTCATATCAAATAAATATACAGTAAAGACACACTATATAAAATGAAATCAGTTGAATTTGCTTCACTTTGTTTTTGAGAGTGGTTGACTCTTATTTCCTTATTACCAGTATTTACAAATAATGTCTTTAATTGTGTAACAGAGTGAATCTCGCTACAATTCCCAGCTCCAATTTCTGTTTGCTGATAGTTTTCAGACAATACATGTTGATTATCAGCTTTGTCCTTTTTCAGTCCTCTGAGTCCATTAACTGTCTTGAGATTTCTCTGAATATTTAACTAGCTGGCAGATTATCAGATCTCAGTTCTTTGATCATCTCTAGTTCATTGAGTAGTTTCTGAACTGTTATTTCTCTCCTCTTTTCTGAGGTTTTACCTCTTATTGATATTTCTGTTAGTCACCTGTATGACTGGTATTTGTGTGAAGGTGGAGGCACGTGTTGTAAAACTTAGCTTTCACATTGTCATGTGTTGATAATGCCATAGGATACTCTTTAATGTGGTTACAGCACAAATTCTTCTTTTTTCTTTTTTTAATAACTTCAGTGTTTCTTGCTACTAGCATCTCATTTCGAACATGCCCTTCCGAATTTAATCCCATGTGTCAATGTTCCTTTCCTCATCTTTCCTCATTTCTACTTTGTGTCCCTCTCTGTTCTGTGACATCAGTTAAGATTTAGAAAATTCATCATATGATCACATGCTTAAAATTCAGTTTTATTTTTGCCATTTTTCTTTCTTTCTCTTTTGAGGGACTGAACTTCCTCATCTCATCCAGCCAGCTTTACATCCTACCATTCTCAGAAAGTCTCTTTCTGCAAACAGAACGAGCCTTTCTTGTAGCTATCTCATTTAGTTGCAAGAACAGTCATTGCTACTTTCTTAAATTTTACAAGCCAATTTGTGCTTTATTTTTTCTTTTACAACACATCTTAAGTACTTTAGATCTTTAGATCTGTTTTGGCAGGCTCCTATTATTGGTGATTCTACCTATATCTCAGGAAAAAAACCTCATCCACCTCATTTTCTTGGTCAAGTATTCTGTGGTAGATAGTCATCGTGACAAATGCTATGTTCTTTATCGTTGTATGTAATCTTGCTCTTTGCATTACTGATCTTGAAGCAAATATATAAAGTGTTGTCTCCTAACATAGAAAAATGATGCAAGAGAAGAGGCCAGTTCAGGCAAAACTCTGGAGTGCTATCCTTCAAAGTCAAGCTCTTGGAGGCTTAATTCAGCTGCAGGAGCAGAGAGGGCGACCTTATAATATTTGCCCTTTGAAATGCTATCTTTCAGAGGTGACCTTTACGCTAACTTGGGAGTCTGACAACCTGGGTCCTCAGCACAAGATCCTTTTCACTGTCATCCTCTCACAGGTGGTGTCTTCTCTTCCTTTGTTCAAAACAGAATCTCCTTCCCAATTTGCCTGCTTTGCTTCATAACTCTTTTCTAACTCGTGCTATCAGTCAAGTCAAATAGAGTTAGTGAACTGTTCCCTTTCTCTTCCAGAGACTTCTCTGAGTTTATGATTCTGCTGTGTTCTTCACAGACCTGATTCTTTTAAGGTTAAATGTTCTTCTCTGAAATAACAAAACTATTGAAGAACCTTGCAGTATGACGGGAAGATCCGTAGTCTGGCAGCATTCCATACTCAATTTAGAGTTTAAACAAACATTGACTGTGAAGTTAATCAGGAAGAAGCTGAAACACTCTCTTGACCTGGCAGAAATAAAATAAGAATGTGATAGCATACAAAATTATGGAAAACTGTATTAAATTGTGTGAATGGTTTCCAAGAATGTAGAGTCCCCGCAATTACCAAATCAGCCATGCCATCTTTAGCCATGACCATTGTCTAGGTTTGCTCATGCTCAACCAGGTGGTGACTAATGCAGGTGTTTCTAATAGCAGCATTTAAGAAGTCATACATCCATTTACATGACTTCTGGAGTTTTGAACCAAAGTTTTACATTTTAGTAAATGAGCTACAAAAATTAGAAGACAGATTATTGTGAATGAAGTTGAAAATTCTGTGGGAGTTTTAATAATAGATGAGATCTGTATTGTTAATTTCAGGAGTTATTTTTAGTGTCTTTAAAAATGCTGAAAACTGTTTCCTCTTTGTTTCTTCATGGTTGCATGCATGTTGCTTTCCAAGCTATTCCTAAGAGCTACTATATTAAAGGTTTATCTTACTGAAAGACTCCACTTGAGTCCTTGGACATTTCTGCAGCACTTGAGTTAGGCATCCCGAGAGGTGATGACCTGAACATGATACCTGTCCCTGCCAACATCAGGAGGGCACCAAGATGGGGCAGTATGGGTGTGATACCTGTCCCTACCATTCCTCAGGGCCCTCCTAGCATTCTGCTTGCCTTGGTTTGTGTGCTCTGTGCAAAAGCTGTGTCCTGGGATATGTCCCTAGTTCATTGAAGCTTGTATGTCTTTATCAACGAGACAATCATAAAAAGAGGGTCTGAAATGCTCTGTGGGATTCAGTGTTGATTTCTGCATTTTTCCACTGCATGACCAGAGCCTGTCAGCACTTTGCTCCTGATTAGTCGGGCAGCTAGCAGAATGCCACTGCTATCTCAGTACCTTCATACTTTTTTGTACTGCATTGTGTTCTTGCCTTGTCAGTGTATTTTTTATCTGTACCACTGTTTCTTTACTTGAATTCAATATGTTTGTCTAACTGACAGCAGATTTGGTATTTTGGTGTACTTCCATATTACTCCATCAATCACTGGAAGAAGACGTTGACACAACGTTACTTTTGTTTTAAGTAAAACCAAGCTGGTTTTATTATTTTGTTGTGTACTGTTTTCCACTTTTCCCTTTCAACTCAGAAAATTGATATTTCATAGGCCTAATCTTCTCAGCTAATATGAACTATGGCTAAGTAGCATTTGCTAGAAAACAGGAAGTTTATTTTGTGTTCAACTCATTCTTCTGTTTGGCATAGATATAACAGATACAGTGCATGAATTGAAACTGTCATGTTTTCACTGTATGACTCAGGTTCTATTTAGATTATTGCTGGTTAACTGTATTTGAAAGATTATGATGATTTTTTAACTAGGAACCTCTAGTTAAAATGGAACAAGAAGTATGCTGGAGTAGCACAAAATGGTATAAAGGGGAGATAATAGGAGAGAAAAGCAGGAAATGTGTGAAAGATCAGAACAGAGAGAACTGCTGGTTTGCTGGGTCATTGGACATAAATAGTTAGATGGATTAAAGGCAATATAAAAGCAAATGGATAAGATAAAGTCAAAATATTCTTCAGGAACTATATTACACCATCTGTACATGCTAGTGAGAGGCAAGGTTTATAAATGAAAGGTAGTGGCTGAAGGATTGTAATTGGTAGTACGAGCAGTATTTAAAGAAAAGGAGCTGCAATGTGTGTACTTTTACTGCAGACTGACATCTTCACTGGAACTGTAGATCCTTGTAGAGTCGTTAGCTAAAATAGTTCTGTGACAGAAATGTTACTTCCTCACTCATTCCTTCAGGTCACTTGTAAACTTAATGTATTTAGTGTGCCATAACTGAAAACCATGATGTACTTCTCTGTTCATTTTTTGTCATAATGAGCACTGACCAAATTCTTCACAACACTTACAGCTCATTAGCTAGTGTTCATATTAAAAATAATAATAAAAAAATTTTAAATCTCGTACATGATTATTTTTTCTGAAAAATGTTGAAAGAATATATATTTTTTTAAATTAAAAAGTTAGAATAACTATCATAATCCATACAGCTGTTATGACTGTCAAAAAATCAATAAAATTTGGTAGGTTTTTGTAAGGTTGTGTTGTCTAGCGATAGCTAGCATAGAATCATAGAATGGCTTAGGTTGGAAGGGATCTTAAAGTCATCCAGTTCCAGCTGCCTGCGCTATGGTCATAAGGCCTAGCATTACTCTTACACAAACAAATCTGGTGGATACAGTCCCTCAGCTCTGGAAGCTTGGATGCCTCCAGTCCTTCACAAGCACTGGGGCTGGAGTGGAAGCCACAGACTGCTGTGGAAACACACTGTGGGTACAGTTCTGGGTAGATTTTGTCCCCCTGATCCGTCTGGTGTTCCATGTGCATAGCCAACTTACTCAGTTGTTGCAAAGAACGTGGGGGGACTACAATTCTTGAACAAATATTATTCTTCATGAGTAATTTTCTTGCCTGTCGTTTTTTGGATAAGAAGCAATTTTTAAAATGTGTTGTCAGAAATCCATCCCTTATGCAATAAAAAACTCAAAAGCTGTGCCTGATGACATACAAGATGTCCAGATCTGCATTGGCTCCTTCTCTGCAATCTGTTTACAAAAGTTAAAAAATGCAGCAGAATGAGTTGGTTTGTAAAGGTGCTTTTTTGAATGCTAAATCATATCTGCAGAACTGAAACACTAAAATTTGTGTTTTCAGAAGACACAAGTCTTCTGAAACAAGTCTTAATGTAAATGGAAACAGAAGACTTATGCATGTGAAGAATTTATGTATGTAGTCCATTTTTCTCTCTCGATTGAAAAATTCCTATGAATTGAGGAAATAAGATATTTCTTTCTGGTTTATATGATAGTATGCATTATTTGCAAAATCTTCTAGAAATTGCATGTACAATATTTATTATCCTTTCTGGAAATATTCATATTTAACTATCACATATCCAACAAAAACCCCTATCAAAATAATTTTGAATTTATAGAAATACTGGTTACTGATACATTTTGAATTTTAAGAATGCTTACTCCCACATATTTAGAAGCCTTATTTGAATCCTGAATGAGTAATCTATGTTTTAGAGATGTTGTGCATCTTATTTGCCATTGATTTGAAAAGGCTTAGCATATCTGAAAACTAATTTGATTATTTTACGCTTTTCTTTAAACCTGCAGGGAGTTGGAAATTCCTAAGTAATTGTTAGGAAATACTGCAAAAGTAATAACTTCTTTTGTCTTAATTTCACAGCAGTTCCAATTAATGAAGTGCACAGAGCCTTGTATGTCCACCCTCCCAACCCTGATTAACTATTTTAGTTTAGTTAGCATGGCTATAAATTCCTGGAGCGACGTGACAGGTGAGCTCACTGCGTTTCTCTGGGTCAGTTTCAGTTGTTTCCTTTTGAGGAGGAGTCCTTCTGTTTCCTCTGGCATCTCCATGGCTGGCCCCGCAGGCCTGCAGGACGGCTTCCCCAGGAGACACAAAGCCACTCAGGGTTAACTCCTCCGCACGTCCCAAGGAAACAGCTGCTGATGTGCTAGGCTTGTTGCCTGTCACGCTGATTAATACTTGGTGTTTCCTTAAATGTCCCTCACTGTTTATGGTTTCTGGAGTTCAGTTAGAAGCAGGATGCATTTACTGCTTCTGTTCTTTGCCAGCAAACAGAGCCTGCTCTGTGCCTGCCACACAGGAGCTGTACTGACACAAATCGGAATATAAAAATTTTGACTGAAGAATTGAAGCGTTAAAGAATTACAAGGCTTGTTTGGTTTGGTTTGGTTTAAGCTTTTCGACAATGGACTGAAGATTAGCAGTTTCTTAGACTTTCTGCTCCGTTTCAGTTTCTTGTCCAAAGTGAGCCCCAGCAGAGCTGTGGAGAAGAGCTGGCCTGCTCCAATCGGTTCCTTGAGTCCTCATCGCCAGGCACAGGCTGGTGCTGGCCGAGGTCCGGAGGACAGCAACACAGGCAAAGTGTGCTCTGAACTTCTTTCTTGTTATTAGTTACATTTGTGTCCTCTGAGCCATACAGGGAAATTGCGCTTGTTTTGTATCTAGGTAGTAATGTAATTGCTGGTCTGTTGGTGCTTTTTTTCTTTTGTTTTGTTTTAAATGTTGCGTGACATAGTGCTGTTACTGTTTTTATGGAGTAATGATGATGAAAGAGGAAATTGCATTCCAGTGGCAGGTCATCTCTAGGTTAGAGGAGAAAAAAACATGCATTCTCTGTCTCAGTTGTCTACTATGGAAGCAATGGCACTTCAAGGCCCAGGTCAGGCATTCTGTATGGAGTGATAACATAAAAATACCTGACACAAGACACACCCCAAAAAATAAATAGAAGGGTAAAATGCAAAATTATTTACATAAAGATAAAAGTGTATGTTGAGGTAAATATGTTAAAACCAGACCATGTGCTACAAACAAGTATAACCTCCTTGCTGTGCTTGATCCTCAAAGCTGATGGTATTTCATCTGCCAATAATCATGTGTGACTATCATGAGTACTTTCATACCCAGGCAAGTCTAACAATAAATGATGTACAAGTCAGTTATTCATATTTATTCCATGCAGAATTGCCATATATTTTCACTGTGGCCTTCCGTGTGTGTATAAAAATTCTAACACAGGTGCCAGCACAATATTGGCATACGGAGAAACATCATGTTGGGGTTTTCTTGTTGTCATTCTCTTTTTTTTTTTTTTTTTTTGTTTGTTTGTTTAGATAATTTTTTCTCATGTATCAGAGAAAAAAGAATTCCTAGAGAATAATATCTGTATGACATTTTCATTTCTGCATGTCTGGCATTCTGTAATTTAATGTGTCTTCCCTTGGCACACTTTAAGTGCATACTTAGTCATGGCAAAAGTATACCTGTGCTATCCAGTCGATTGAAAAAAAATAGCAAGGATTTTAGCAGGATGTTTTTGCTAGTTTGTGATTGTCCCTGCTGTTCCTTGTCACTACAAAAATACAACAATTATATTACTCTTATTTTTAAGTTCTAGGCATGTGGGCTGAATTAAAGAAGAGTATTTTTGTAGTTCTCAACCAGAAAGGATGGGAGTTACACTTCACTGGGCACTAAAATGATCTTCAGAGAGCATTATTAGCTTGAAAACCTGAAGATCATGAATAAAATTGCAGAGAAATAAGAACCTCATTTAGGTGGTTTTAGGTTTGATTTTGTCCATACCAGAGGAAACTTCTACTTTAAAGGTGAAATTAAACATGCTGCTCTAAAGAAGATGCAAATGCTTGAGTTCTATGAAACGTTTAAGACTTGGTTGGTCTTGAGCAATTATATGTTCTTAAATCACTCGTGATTTTACAAAAAGTGGGCTAAGGAGATCATCCACAGATCTTGCATAGCAAAGCTTGACTTCAAGCATATAAAATAGCTCCCAGATCTTCATGACAGTGTTTGGGGGTTGCAAGGAGCAAAGTTACTTGCCACCAAGCAGTAGGGTGATGTGCTCTGGTCTTGCTTGCTCAAACACCTTTTTGCAGATTTAAGTCAGATTCATCACATGTTCTTGGGGCTACAGGAACAAAATCACTGCAAACATGTAGATGTAAACTTGAAAAAAGAGCTCCTATGTGAAATGCTTCTGTTTGGTGTTAGAGATGAGTTCAAGGAACCTGTTTGTCAGCTTGCCCTGACCTTCATTTCCACTTGGAGCTACTGAAGCTGCTCCCTTGATTCAATAGAATCATGCCTTTCAGAACTGTCATTTATTTGTTGGAGCATTAGTACATATCTGATTGAAAAAATCAACTATCAACTAATTCTGTTTAATGAATGAATAAGGAAAGACTTCTGAATTTTCAGAAGTATCTGGAACATCTTTATTCCTACAAATTAGAATATTCATAGTTTTGAGGAAGATAACATTTTTAGTAGCTTCACTTCTATTTTATACAACATTACCTTCTCCAGAAGTAATATTACTTTTAAAAAATCTAATTTAGCTGCTCTAATATTTAGTTCTTCTTAGCTCTAAATGTTTCATTTCTTAAACTAAAATTTCATTTCTTATAAGAAGAAATTTAAACAAGATAAAATTGATATTTACAAAAATAACCTTCCTGATTGATTAGATTAAAATCAGAATTTCTCAATTTGCCTGTGGAAACATATTAATGTAATGGATTCTTTTCAGAGTCGGAAGACAGACAGATTGATGTGTCAACAGAGAAAAGAGTTATAACCATCAATGTGTCTTTCATTGTTTGACAGTGATTTACTACTCTCCAACAAGTCTGTTAGTTTAACTTTCAGACTGAATTATTCACAGGTAGACCATTACACTAGAAGTAGTGTTTTTTGTTCTGATACCCAAGCAGTGAAGTGGCCTCCCAAGACTTTCCAGCAGAGCTGGCACACGCTGGCAACTGTGCCCCACATGGGCAGACAGCTTCAAAAGTCACCAACACTATGGTCACATGCAAGAGCTGCACTAAAAAGCAAAGAATGGAATCCATAGAGCACACATCAGGGTAGAAAGATGCTTGCGTTCATTTCTGGTCTAACAATGAAACGATGCAAATGCTATTTTTGAACTTAGACACACTTTTTTTTTTTACTTTTTTTTTTTAAAGTGATTTAATCGAAGTACAGGAGGTTGCAATTCTTTATCCTCTATTATTTTGGTAAATACAATTTATCTATATTAATATTAAGGTAGTCCATGTATTTTTCCTACTTAAAAAGGTTTATGTGCCTGTGCTTTGCTTTTTTTAAGCTAGACTAGAGCTAGAGTTGATCAACCGCTGTGTTTTTACATCACTTGGAAAACCATCATGTCCTTGGGCCTCTTTTCAGTTACATGGTAATTTTCCTGGTAGTTTTCTGTTATCTGTGTTGGCATTAGCAAAGGGCATCCGTATGTCCCTGAGTTTCCTGGATTGAACTCATGCCGATAATTATATTTTGTTCCAGAAGTAAACTTATCGGTTCAATACATACACAGTTAATAGTGATTTAACTCTTATTTGCTTTGACTTCTTCTGTTGTCTGCTCTTGAAAACTCTTACTATTTTTAAATACATTAATTTGGTACTCGACAGAGGTACATGAAGCCGGCATTGACGTGACAGTGCCTTGCACATGCAGCTTCCCAGGGGTGCTGTAGTGGCATGGCTCGTTTCTGTAGCGTGTTGTGTTACGTGTCATTAGACATTAATCAGCTCTTGTTCATTATACAGTCAGCAGCAGTTTTAAGACAGATTCACACAAAGTTAGAATTGCCTTCGAATTTTCAGAGAGGGTAGGCATGTTGAATACTTGTCACACATACACAAAAAATCCTTTAAAAGGAGAAAACTGATATATTCAAATGATGCATATTTTAAATGAATAATTTCTGCTTGGTGTGGAAAACTGTTTAAATATCCTCAAGATGTGTAGTTGCAGAAAAGGATGTTAATTGCAGATGCTTTATCATTATCTAAAGCTGATCTGATGTCAACTTGCAAGCGTTGTGAATAATGCAGGAAGTCTTAGATACCAAATCATTCCATGTTCCAGTTCTTAATTTCCTTGCAAAATGTGACTGCTTTTGTCCATTAGAAAAAATGGCACAGTGACATTTTGTGATGTTGTACTGGGAGTCACTCATCCTCCTTCTGAGAAAGTACAAAGAGAGGGGAGTCATCGGGCTTCACAAAGTGGCACAAGGTCAGTCCACAAGGACACGGAAATGTCTAAGATCATTCAGAACTGAGTGAAATGTATGTCAAGCTGTGTTTCATGGTCAACGTATTTGACTGGTCATTCATTTAATAGAAAATCTGTTACATTTTCTACCCTTTATATTCTCTCTCTATGAGCATGGTTTAGCACAAGGAACAATATCAGTATTACGTACGTAAGTCATACAGGCTAGAGGGTATTTGTTGTCAAATGATCTAGCATCAATTACTAAGGCAAACAGAACATGGACTGAACAAGAAAATTGCGGTTTCTCTCATATATAAATTATTCTATTGTAATTCAGCCTTCCCATCTGTTAGAGCAAAATTGAAAGTTTATAATAGAGCATATGTGACTTATGAGGAGTGTGTTTCTCCTTTAAGATGCCTGAGTGTCAGGGGAAAAAAACGTGTTAGTTGTTACAGTAACTTCCATTTTTTTAATTATTCATTAAAACGTATAATATGAAAACTATTAGGTAATGGCATCTTTTTCCAAGTTAATGAGATAATTTTGGGAAATAAATGTGGTTTCAGAGGATTCTCACGCAACTGCAAATGTCCTCAGAGCAGTGCTTCAGCATAACTCAAGCATCAGGAATTCCCTTCAGCCTGTGCTGAGCATGGCACTGCACTGTGCACTGCCATTACATCAGCTCCTCAGGCTCATCACCAGCCTCCAAGCACCGGTCAGTGTGGACATAGGAATTATGTGCTTAAAAACTGGCAGAATCTGGTTTTTGCTACCTGCATAATTTGTGTTCTGGCTGTAGGTTTCCTCGGTCATAGTACTGGAATACTTGACAGAAAACAAAAACAAGTAAACTAAGAAGTGTGGTTATTTCTTCTTTCCTATTAACCTCCTTTTCCTGGTGTGATTTTTTTTTCTGCTGTTGTTTGTTTTCTGTTGTAGGGTTTTTGTTGTTGCTTTAAAAAAAAACAAAAACTATACCAGAGTTAAGAGTCAAATAATAGTAGTACTATATAAAAAAAGTAGTTAAAAACAGAAGTCCAATTTTTCTACATGCTTGACATGAACTACTGAGTCCTGAACTAACATATTTCCAACACACCAACTTGTCATGTTCTCTGTATCGTTGCTTACAAGATCTTTTGGGGATATATTTTGTTATTTTTCTAAAATATCTGATACTAGCAAAAGTTACTGACCAGATTACTTGGAAGAAACATATTCTGTGTACATTTCCCCACAAAATGGAATATGTTTTGTTTGTTTGGAGATGTGCACCAAACTCTCGTTGGATAGGTCGTTTTCTGCAGATGAATAATGTGAAATGCATCTGTCTGGGTGGTTTAGTGCTGGTGAACCAAGGGTTCCTACACAGCTAGGTGGGATGGATGCCAGTCCCTACGCTTTTTTAGAGCAGTGACAATACTGGGGTATGTTTCAGAAGTGCTAGGGAACCAAATACATCAGTTTGACTTATAGCTGTCACAGCTATGGAGTTACGTATAAGTGCTGCTACATTCCCCACAAAGCTTTCCCATAATGTGTTAACACAGCATTTCTAAAAATAATAAACATTTGATAGATATTTATTATCAGAATCTTTTGGCATAAACCTCTTAATTTTCTTTTTATATTAGTGTACTGCCAAATCTTTTTCGTTTCCTCTCTTTACTTTCTGTAGACTTTAGAACTATTGCCTGGGGGCTTTCCAAGGGAAACAGGCTTTTTTTATTTAATATAAAATACCAGCAAATAGAGTAAATTTTGGCATCAAATTAAAAGACAATAAATCAATTTTTTTTCTACTAAATTAATTATCATCAAAGGTTTCATTAACAGCAGATTTGTTATCAGCAAAGTCAACAACAAAATTGGAAATTGGACAACTTTCTCCCATTATCATAGAAGAAAACATTTCATAGCCCTTTTTTTCTCACTTTGTCCATTTTAGAAGACTGACTACAGCATGCAGGGTGAAATTCAAGTCTTCAAATCTCTTTCTTCCTTCTTTGTTTTAACTAGAGTTGGAAAATGTGATATCAAAATACAATCTGAATACTAATCTGATTCTGTTTAAAAAGCAGTTTCTGTGCCTCATTAATAGAGAAACCCTGAGTTTAGTACAGTGTGTCAGGTCTGAATTTGTCGCAGAGCTGTATGTTGCTAGCACTGCTGTGTGTAAGCAGAGAAACTTCTACTAAATTGATGGATGAGAGCAACAATCATGGTTTATTTTCCTGATTTTAATGGAGAAGATCTTTTAATGTTTTTTGTGAGATGTAGGAATCAATAATTCTTGAAGATAGTAGAGTGTAGGTAGTATAGAAGGCTGCAACATTGACAAATAAGATTTTTCCCCTGTCCTGGTACCTTTCACAATGTGAACTTTGGTGCAGATTTGGAGTGGTGTGTCTGGTGATGTATGGTTTTTTTTGTTTGTCTTGTTTGGGGAGGAAGGGGATTCAGGAATGGTAGTAAGGAGAGACGTTTGCTTTACAGAGGGAGTCAGCACAAGTGTGAGTTCCTTGCTAAGCTTCAGATAGCAGCTTTGGAAGGGGATAATTGTGGGATTTTGCTGACTCACAGGGTTTCAGTTCCTTCTTGGAGATACCATGATAATATTTGTTCCACAGCTCAGGGTGCTCAGGCAGTGGGTTGGGGTGGAAGTGCACTTTATTCATTGTACAGGGACTGCTCTGCAAGGTTAGTGGGCTATAATTATCCCTAGTAATTTAAGAATCCATTACCTTCTGCAGATGGAGATACAGTTTAATCAAATACAGTGGTAAATCAGCCTTTATTAGGCACATTCTGTAGGCTATTATGTAGGTGTTAATGTTTAAAATGCTTCTGTATTAAAATTCTTCCCAGGTGAACAGGCATGGGTTTAACTTGTAAAATTGCAATGACCACCAAATTTTGTGGCTTTTTCTTTCCTTTAGGAAGTTATATTGTGAACAAAGGCTCTTGGTACTTGTAATCCAAGGTTATGTTTTCCATGTACTGTGGTCACTCTGTAAACCAGATGGCTACTCTTGGAAGTCAGTAGCTGCAGACTAATTTGGTTAACAACTAACAACACGTAGAAGCTGAAAATCTGCAGCAGCTTCTATTTCTATGAAGATAGCAGTTTTCAGATTTGCCCCTAATTACTTCAAGTAATGGGATGCAACCTCTTAGATCCCTTTGTAGATGTGGTCATGCTAGTTTGTGCTCCCTTTCTGTTAACTGTAAGTACTGAGCCATGGTTTGGAAATCTCTGTATTAACATTATAATTCTATTTTGGATTTAAAACAGAAATGATTCATGGGATTTCCCTTCATTGCTATTAACTGTATAGCAAACAGCAGTTTGCCTTTAGCCAGACTGCTCTTGCAAGGTGGCTCAATGTCCACAGCAGCGCACGTTTTGGTCTGTGCAAAAGAGGCAGATCTGCAATGGAGTGGTAGCTCTACAGCCTAGCAGTAAAGGTACAGTTGCGCAATTTGTATTTATGGACTACTGCTTTAAACTGATAGCTTGCCTGCAATTATCACCACCAGCGTAGTTTTTTGGCCTTCGAATCCAAAAGTAAGAGTTTCAACCCCATCAAAGGCTGAGAGGCAGTGTGGGGATTTCAGACATTGGGTAGGGCTCTGTAATGCCGACTGCTCTTGTGTTAGCAGTATGTTCCTAGTCCTCAAGCCAATTGTCCATTAATGAAATCAGCTTTTTGTTTTAAACTTAAACTATCCAGTCTTGGGGAACCATAGAGATGCAACCAGGTCCATTTCTATGCTGTATTTTGATTGATAAAAGTTGGTACTTAGGGTTTTTTTTTTTTTTAAGACTATTTTTTTAATTTCTTGAATAAGCAATATTTATTTGTTAATGTTATATCTTGGGCATGTGTTTATATGTTAAATAATATTTATTTGGTGAAAGTCACGCTGTGCCAGTAAAAAGCACAAAATATAAAAAGTATGGCAACAGTACTAGTTCTGTGAAATTTAACAGTGATATCAAGTAGGTATTTTGTTTCAGAAGAACTTAAATACTCACTCTGTTACTGCTGTATGTTAAATGTTTGGGAACAATAAAGCACCCGGTGCTGCTTCTGGGAAAATTAGAAGCAGCACTGCTGTTGCTGCTGCCCCTGAGAAAGGGATGCATACAGTTCTGAGTGAAGCTAGGACTTCTCTGCTCTAGTTGAGGTGGTCACTATCTGAGTAGCAGCTGAGGCTGTGCAGGGCCCAGTGCAGTTTTGCCTCGGCGCAGGGCTCTTGGGCCAATGACAATGAGTCAAGGATGGGCGTGACAGTAAAAACACCTTCATTTGTAAGTTCTACCAGAGCCATAGATCCTTGCAAATTATTCAAGCTTTGAAGACAGGATTATGCCTGTTTACATGAGTAATATCAGCCTGCATTTACTGCAGAGCTCTGTGTTTAGTAACACAAAATAATATTTAATGTGCCTTGTCAGCCTTTGGTTTTAGTAAAAGCATTGTTTGGGACAATGGACAGGACCGAGATATTTCTAGTTCACTGGATGCAAAAGACATGCAGTTACAAATGGCAGCCCGCAGTTACTGTAATTAATGTGATAACACCCAGAGGAAAAAAAAAAAAAGTTGAAGAATAACAGCAGGTTTGAGAGCTGCATTTAATTTTCATATGATATATTTTAAATTAAATTATGAGTGGAGTATGAGCAGGATTTCTTCTCAGAATAACTTCTGAGGCTAGTCATTAATGCTGTTAGATTTATCTATTACACACTGACTGCTGTGTAGATGTATGGTGATTGTGAGTTTGACTTTGAATATTGAGGAAATAAAAGAAATAGAAATAATACTAGCTGTCTTTTTGTTTCAAAGAATTAAAAAGAACAGAAAAAGCAAGTGTCCAATAGTGCTGGTAGTTGCTTGCTTTCTGGGCCAGAAGCAGCATCTTATTTTCATTTATATATTCCTCACTGGGATAATGTTTTCAAGCTTCCTTATATAAAATGTTTCGCAATGTTTTCTCAGTTAAAAAGTACCACTACCAAGATTCTTGTGTGAAAATTAGAGCTTTTACCATCCATAATCTGATACCCTGCTAGAGTTTGCCCAGCAAATGGAGAAGCAGTGCATTTGATGTTGCAACTTGAAAGGCTGATGGTGATGTGGTCCAGGTGTTCTGAGTTAGTGATACATGCAATAAGGTACAGAACCTATACACTTAGCTCATAAATACTTCACTCCTGACTTTCCTGAAATAAAGGGAAAGGACTGCTTTAGTCAAATCTTTATTTCCTTTTTTAATGCTAATATTATCACTGATAGTCCAAATACAAATGGCAAGTATTTCTTATATGTTTATATGTTATCATCTGCAAGTGAATCAGTGATTTTGTGTAATAAATAGCTGAGTCGTGAAATACTGGAATTAGGCTTGATAGTATCTTTGTTTTGTATAATTATTAAAATTACCAACTTTTGAATTGTTTAAAGAGTTTTTTCAGTAGCAGTAAATGGCCTGTATGAATGTCCTGAGTTGTCCTGAATGAATGAAATGTTTACTGATCTGCAAGATATAGGCACAAGCTGACAATAGAATTTTGATAAAAGCGTGTCAAGCAAGGAAGCCATGGATATCATAAAGTATATACAGTGGAATGGAATTTAGTTCTTTTTGACAAGAAAATGAAGGGTTTAAGCCTAAGTCTCTTAACAGAGAAAAGTAATAATAATAACAGTTGTAACAACAATAGTAATAATAATAATGCAAAAACACTCAAGTCACAGTCATCACATCTGTAAGGCAAACTATTTTTTATCAGTTTCAAGCCTCTAAATTAAAAACACATTTGATGACAGTGCTGATTTTTGAAATGTAATAACAGAAAAGCACTCAGAGATCCTATCTGGTGCAGTCCATTTTCTGTTCTGTATAGGCCCATGTTCAGGTGCCCACAAGTTTCTACCATTTCACAGTGGAGTCTTGTTTGTCATCGATTGATTCCATGAATGACCTGCAGAGGTATGCCAAAATTTGCATCTAGATCATAGAGCAGAAAAGTGCGTATTCCCTGAAAGTGGTAGAGCACTTAAAAGAGACGGTAAGTCTCTTTCTTTTAATCATGGAGTTCAGTCCCAGACTCTGAGGTAGTGAACCAACCCTTTGTAGATACTTATAGTAATTTAGAGGCATAGAAAAAATGATTAATTTGTTTCTGTTGGATTTCTTATGAAATAGTAATAAAAAAGATATATTTCATTTACTTTGTTTCATGTAGAATTTAACAGATAGTATCAACAAAAAGAAGATAAGAGTTTTTGCAATTACCTGCAAGCATTTGCAGCAAGTCACAGCTACAGTTAGCATTAGGCTTTTTATAGAATTTTTAAAATTCTATGCGTTTGGAAAATTTCTTTAAATACATAAAGTGAAATAAAAGAAGCAAATGGAGACAAACTTTCACAGAGGAGGAATAGGCAGCCCATTCCCTATACTCACAGCCCCCTATTAATGTCCATAGCAAAGCCTGTTTAATCGGGATGGATCAGTTTAATCGGGATGGATTTGCTCTCCTTCCCACCTTCATAACTCTTCCCAGTTCTATCTACCCTCATTTCACTGAGCAAATAATATGAATAGAAGTAATCTGTATGCGCTGTAAGATCACCGTGAAGAATTTAAATTAGTGATTTATAAATGAACAAGAATGTGAAGTATAACATTGCAGTATTAAGTGCTGACATGATGTCACTGGAAAATTTGAAATAATAATGAGGAAAAAAAAGAAAAAAATGCCAGTACACGATTCATTCTCACACCAGATCTTAGAACTTCTCCTGGTGTTGTCACCTTAGGAGAAGTCATAGCCACCTCTTTTCTTAATTTGAAAAAGCTCCCTCTCACCCAGTGAAGGATCGCAGACAAGCTGTGTAGATCCCCTTTATAGGGCCACTGCAAGGAGAGAAAAAAAAAACACAGTGATTCGTCAGTACCTTGTAAGCCAACTCTGGCAGTGTGACTAAAAATCAGTAAGTACTGTAAATGACAGAATTCACTCTGGTAATCTGCATCCAATCCTGTCTGTGTGGGGTGATTCCTAGCAGCTTTGGCTTGTTTTATTTGTAGGAATTCAGTGGATTTGTCATTTTTTTTTCCCATTTGAGTTATTATTTATTGCACTTTTATTAGTCTCTACTGCCCATAAAAGCTTGCATCAAAGGTCTAAAGATTTTACACATAAGACTTGAATATCCTCCAACTTCCACACTGGCATAGGATCATGGCATAGGCTTGTATTAGGATGTATTTTGTAAATCATATCTCCCATGTGCTCCAGTGTTACGTTGTCGGTACTGTGGAGATGTTGGTTCTTTATAGCTTTCAACCATCCTAATATATTTGCAGGATTTAGCAATAAACAAATTTAACCTTTTTTTTTTTTTTTTTTAATTCAGACCTCTAATTATTTCTTCCTTGAGGTGAAGCTCATATAGAGCAAGCAGCATTAAGGTGTTTCTGAAAGCTCTGATTTTGTCATCATCCTTAGGAATGTTATGAGCGTGTATTTTTATAACAACAATGAAAAAAGGCTGAATATGTGTCACTTCTACTTTCATACTTCATGAAAAATCTTTTTATATGGTACTGCTATAGTCCCAAAGAAAGCCATTACCTACTCTCTCTAAAACTATTCTATTAGCAGTCTTTTCTCTGTGGCATAATGTTTGTTGGAGGGGAGATAAGAAAGAGAAAGGGCTTTTTTAAAAAAGACTGTTTATTGTGAAGGAAAAACAAAGCAGTAAAACAGAACACATAAAAAATGAAAATTGCTATATCATTTAATGAATATTTTGTAAAAATAATTTTCTCTTCTCATTCTACAAATTCATGATAGGAGCACTGCTAGTTGCTTGTACATGATTTATCATGTCAGGTTATATTGCAGCAAGCAGACTATATACCCTTTGACCTTGAAGACTCCTACAATACTGCTATAAATTTTGGGTTCTTAAAAGCAAGGAGTGAAAATGCCCTTTCATTTAGACAGTTACCGAGCTTAAATACCTAGCAAAATGAGATTTAGTTCTCTTTATTCTGCTTTGTGTTAGTAGATGATATTTTGTCACTCTGAATTTATGTGGAAAAATACTTGGAATTTTTTGCATCTCTGCCTTGATGTATATGTCCACAGATAAATGTTATTTTCAACACAAATATGTGAACCATGTTAACAGAGTGTTTCCATGCCAGTGTTTGCTGGGCTGTGAAACTATGAAGCTGTCAGTGCAGTTTCTTTCAGAACCTGATTTTGACTGTTCCAACTTCAGCTATGTTACAAGCAAAGAATTCCTATGCGATTAAAACCTAGAAAGGTACCTTATGAAACAAGGAATCCTCAGTTCTCACAGATGTGTCCAACATACACATTACATTTGCAGACCAGCACATCTGGCACCAGTTTCCCTCGTTCTTTACTCCAACCAGGAGCTGGGATCAGCATGCTCCAGCATCTGCAGTGGGCAGCAGCCCACATGGGCTCTCTGGCCAGCAAAAATCCCTGCCTGGTTGAACGAAACTGCTGTCCTGCACTCTCGAGCGTTCCTTCTGCAGGGGATGGTGCTTTCCCTCTGTCAAGCTGCTGATATTCTTATTTTTGAAACCTCCGTTGCCCATCAAAGCCTATCTGCGGATCTCAAAAATCTCAGTGCTGGGACAAGAGGACAGGTTGTCTCCAAAATACGAAAAACTAATAACAAACTTTATGAAAGTCCTTTGTGTTAGTAAATTTGTGGGGTAGTTGAAACATGCCAAGTAGGCAGCTCATACTTTTTCAATACAGAAAAGTGTATTTTTGTCTCTAAAACCTTCAAAGCCATAGTTGGCAGAACCACATCCTGCATAGAAGTTAAAAATAAAATAAACCTGTTGAGCAAGCATCTGTTTTACAAACGCTGTGTTAAATCAAGAGTTCAGCATCATCCCTCTTTTCTTTAATCCGATTCTTAAATTATTCCATAAGTTAAGATTCTTATATACTTCCATTCAGTTAAGCTTGGTCTACTCTCAGCCTGCTTAATCATAGGGAGCTTAGGTTAATGCACACCTCATTGACTGATGAGCCAAAATTTCATGGCTACTTAATTTTGCTGTGTGATGAAGATATTCAAGGGCCTCTCTGACTAAGAACAAAAATAATTAAATTATACACAACTCTAAAGAGATCCAAATTGTGCCCTGGAGCAACCAGTGAAACTCCAGCTAGAGGAGCACCAACTGACCCATGGGGATCCAATGCTGAGATAGCAGTGGGCACACCTGTGTAATGAGAGTTCTCACATCATTAGTGTAAATCAATGTCTCTTTTTTTGGTAAAAACGTAAAGAATCTTTCTACAGCTATAAAGACAATGATAACTAGTTCTGCAGTTCAGCTGGTTTCTCAATACTGCATTGGAGGCACCTTCTTCTGTAAAGCAAAAAGAAATTCCCATTTCTATGTTACTTCTATCTCATTCAAGGTACCAAACCAGGATTAAATAATGGCAATGTAATGAAACAACTTGTGGCACTGAACAAAAAGAGTTATGTGGTTTAACAATGATAACGCTTTTCATGTGACACTTGCTGGCATTCAGTGCTTTAACTAGGAGGTTTCCATTATTTAAGAATTTTAACACTGTAAAGATGAAGAAATGTGGATTTTGTATTTACTAGGGCCTTGTATTCTATTAATAACATCTTAAAAAATCCATGTCTCTGTAGTATCAGTATCAAAGGAGTTACAAAATTAAAAAAAAAAAAAATATTTGGAATTATACTTTCTGGTTATGGGAATTATGGAGAAATTCACTCTAAAATTAAAAACAGCAGAATTCAAACCTCATGATAATTATTTTGAAATTACAAACAGTGAAGGTGCAAAAACTTTTAAAAATAATATGTATATTAACCATATTAATGTTATGTGTAAAGCTTTCTTATTAAAAAAAAAAAAAACACCCCAAACAAGGAATTATTGAAATAAACAAAAGTCTGAAGTGTTTATAATCTGGTGAGAAACCTGAAGTATCCGTAGTTCTAAGACAACCTCAGATGTGACTTTTTTTTATGTGTTTAAGCATTCATTCAGTGCACCGTAAGACTGGTAAGCAGTTCCAATTTCAGAAATAGCAATGGGAATCCAGTGAAATACATCATTGATTAAGATACAAACTCTGCCTATTATTCCTTCTCCAGTTCATTGAATTTTAAATGATATTCTCTATGCTGCTGTACCCTGAAACAGGGAGCAGAAAGTACCTTTCCCTTGCTCCCCTGTGGCCAGGGAGCAGTATCCCAAAGCTAGCAGATGTGATTTTCAAACCTCACAGGGAAATTGAATTCAGGCTCTTCTTTAACAAGTGTTCTGCTGCATATGCAAGAGGATAGTTTTGCTAACAGCAACAGCACCTTCACAACTGTTATAAAGTAATTCCCATCCAATGCAGTGAAGGGCAAGGAGTAAGAGAAGGTTTGTGGGCCGCAGACTAGGAGCCACTCCTGTAGCCCTCACAAGGCAGCACTGCCAACAACTCCAGGCAAGCAGTTTTGCCTCTGAGCTGGCAGAACCATACAGTTCTGTTAGACCTGAGGAGTCCACAGTGGTAGAGAAGGCTCACACATCACCTGCACTTCATCCACAGACGTCACTATCAGGTTGTTGTTGTTTTTTTAGTAAGTAATAGGATAAAATATATGTAACATTGTAATAGCTACAGAGCATTATAAACAGGTTCATTTAACAGAGACTCTTGTTTACTGTAGCCTGCAGTAAAACAAAAAGTAAGACTTATCTGTCAGTGCTGTAAGTAGCAACTAAAAAGACCTTTACAAATGTAATGGAGTTAGGGAGCTCTCCTGGTTTCTAATTTACTTCAATAATTCATTAGCATACACTTTAACCTTAATTGCTGGTCCCCGCAGGGTTCATAAGCTGTGCCAAAACAGGCAAAATAAATTTTCTACAAATAACTTCCCTGTTTTTTCCTGATTCAGGAGCACCAGAAGGTAACACAGCTTTGGTGATTTGATCTCGGTGCATAAGATTTCAGCACTCGTTTCAGCCGGCATTCTTCTGTATTGAATTTTCTTTTTTAGGCTGCTAAATATTGGGCGTGACTTACAGGAGGATATGATTCATTTTGATGGAACAGATTCTAGGTATCTGTATTGGTGCTTATTAATTACTTTAGCAGAAGTGTTTTGTTCCTTCAGTTCCTCTGGAGGATTAAATACCACATAACATATGTTAGATTTTGGCAATCTTATGTTTACAGAAGTTTAAAAAATATTTTGAGCAGTTGTGCATGAAATTATTTAATATCCCTCATGAGAAGAAATGCTAACAATGTTAAGCCCAAATACAACTGCTTTCTATGAATACTCTTCCCATTCTCATGAGAAGGAGCTGAATGGAATATGAAATTTCCACACTCACAGCTCAGGAAAATTGAGCCCACAATGATACCTGAGGTCACATACTAAGAGAGATAAGTTTAACGCTGAGAGCAGCTAAAAATAATGCCTGTCAGCCTGGTTACGATCCCTAGTTGGGAAAACAAGTGAATTTGTTTCAGAAGTCTAAGTGAAATATTTAGGAGTCAGTCTGTAGGACAGGTACACTGAGGATGAAGCAAGGTATTTTCTTAAATGCTGTTGCACAAGACCTGCTCTCTGTAATGCCGTGTTGTTGTGGAGATGGCTGTCCATAAGCTAATGCACAAGTGGACCCAAGGCGGCCGGTGCGAACAAGGCATGGTGCAGCTCCCCGCCCCGGCAGCAGGGGGCGCTGTTAGTGGGCGGTGCTCTCCCATGCCTTGCCCTGCCTGACAGCGGCCTACTGCAGCCTTCCGTTTAAAGGCTCAAAGCTGCATTTCTGCCTCCACTCTACTCCCATCATTCCTGAATAATTTGGAAAGTTGAAATAAACAGGCGATTAGTTTGCATCCTCTCTGCTCCCAGCAGTTCACACGTGCTTCATTGCTGGGGCCTCGGTGCCTTGCTTTCAGCTGTGGCACCCTGGGTTGGGCTGCAGTTTGCCCTTGCTCACCAGTTTCCACCTCCCAAAACCAGTGAGTAGCAGCCATTTTTTGAGCCTACCTTTTCCTGCATTCCTCTTATTTCCTGAAATCATTTCATTAGGAAGATAATAATCATTTTTGAATGTTGTTTCCTGTTTTATGTAAAACTGAAGAAGGATATTGCTTCTAATGGCCAGCCAAGGTTCATGGAGGCCCAGTGGTGAATATTTTAGGAGTGGCCTCCTTGCACTTGCTGTGACATTAATTGCCTTTTTCTTCTTCTGTGTCATAAATTGCTGTATACAGAGATGGTTCAAAGCACAGGCGGAGTAAACATCCATATATTTTACCCATAGAGCTATGCAAGACCACTTGTTGGGATACAGATGGGAGTTCTGGACAAAGAGCGTCGTTATGGAAGGAAGAGGATCTTAGCTGTTCTTGGCGGGAGAGATGAATGTTAGAGCTGAATGTTGTCAATATGGCTTAAAACTTTAATGACTCTATAGTTGTCTGCATCTGATACAATTCAAACTGTGTCATTATGGAGTCAGACACCATGTTTCACTGAAACCTAACCAAATACCTCAATACGAAACCCACTGACACATATCCATGCTTCTCGTCTGGGAAGAGGATTTTTGGAAAGTATTTAACACAGAGAAGTTGCTGAACTGTGTTTCTGGAAATCACCAGTGATAACCGTAATACATTTATCTCCTATTCTAAGCTGCTGTTGTTGCCTATGTGATCTTAATAAAAAAGATCACAGGAGAAGGACTTCATGTACGACGGAAATGGGCTTTTTAAAGTAAATCCTTCTCTGTAAAGGAGTAGCTTTGCTCAGTAGATATGATACAAGACAAGACTGTATTGATCTGTCAGGTAGGTTCCTCCCTTCCCATATTCTGATGCTACATCTAATTCACGTTGCACCTCTTTGTAGTATTTTTGTTGCAGGAGCTGCAGCGTCAGATCTTTGAAAATGTCTGAGAGAAAGCTTTAATTGAAATCTTTTTTAGGTTATATTCTGTCATGTTTCTTCATAGCTGTGGTGCTGCTGGTTGCACTGTTGTCTTATAAGAAAAATTTTGTTTCTGCTCTTAGGTGAATCAGTTTAAGATCTCAAAAACCTATCTGAATATTCTAAGAGGATTCTTTAAAATAATTCAAGGTGGAAAACCAGAGTTGTGGAAAACTGACAGTATTTAAGTGGACTTCTCTATAGCTTCTGACATTGAACACTAGGAATTGAAGATCTGCTGTGGATTTTCTGTGGTCATTTTCCGAAATTGCTTCAGACCATTTTATCTGTTGCTCATCGTTGTGACATAATACAAAAGAGTTGGAAGGATTTCTTTTTTTATTTTGAATTGCTGGAAAAGTGGCTTTTATATTTATTTTCTGTAAAATCTAACTTCTTCTAGAGCCATTTATTAATATTTTTTTTGTCTGATTAGTCTCTTATTTTTTACATGGGTGCTTCACTTCAACTGTGCACACTTTCAACCAAATCCTTGGGAAAAAAAGGAAAATGACAGAACCAAAACCAAAGCATTGTTTAACTTTACATTGAGAGCATGTTAGCAGGGGTTGAATGCAAGATGATCATACTTAAGTAGCGGAAATGCTAAGTCACAGCCTGAAACAGTGACTGAGCACTTGGTGGGAAGGCAGGGCCAACCCGGGGGCTCAGTACATGCAGTGCATCTGAGTGACTGGAAGGGGTGAAGCCAGGATCCACCCCTTCCCAGACCTTGCTTAAGGGTTGGCAGTGGAGACGAGGGGATCTCACTGGAGATCCCTGTGTACCTGAGGCCTTCTGAAGCTAAGCAGCTTTTTTCCTTTGTTTCTGCATCTATTGCTGTGGCATTTGGCCTCGTCCTCATTTGCTGCAGCCAAAAACTTTGCCACCCTGCTATTGTCGCTGTACTTTCCGTTATGCTATAGCACTGTAACTCACCACGTTGCGAGATGTAATAGAATGAGTGATAAAATAAACTTCATATTTTCATCTTACTGCTATGTAATTAGTCAAAATGTTACTGAAATCAAAGACGTGAGCTTGGTACTCAAAATGAAAATAGGTAACTGAATGCAATGCATTTCAAATTATAGAAGTAACATATGCAGAAGTTGCAGAACAAGACAGAAGATACTTTACTACAAGCTATTATGTGAGTGAAAGATAGTGACAGGACTGCATCAGCTTTTGTGAGGTAGCTCAGTGCAATGAGAATGTCCTGTTTGGTGCAGGCAGCTGCAGTGTCACACCGCGCTTCGCAGTTTTCCCAGATGGACCTGCTGTCAGCAGGGAGTGTCCCTTACTTCTCTGTCCCTTTGGTGATGTGGCTTATAAGACTCATACTAGTTTGCTGGAAACGGAAAAAAAAACAGTTCTTCTAATTTTTCAATGAGGCTGTTTTAGCTTTTTTGAATAAATATTGTCCTTTGTCTCTCTATAAATGTAAAAAGAGTTTCTTTGTTTTGACTTCAATTTTCCTCTTTCTTTTCTTTTCTTTTCTTTTCTTTTCTTTTCTTTTCTTTTCTTTTCTTTTCTTTTCTTTTCTTTTCTTTTCT
>JAOWBP010004006.1:7334897-7389097 GCA_028571105.1 Tragopan temminckii
TTTCTTTTCTTTTCTTTTCTTTTCTTTTCTTTTCTTTTCTTTTCTTTTCTTTTCTTTTCTTTTCTTTTCTTTTCTAATGATATAGCTAAGAGTGTTGGATTTCCTGCATAAAAGTTCAGATGAGGTTATTTTTCAGTTTAGGAGGTTTTGGCTTTTGTTCTTTGGCCTTCAGGAGGAAAATAATTTGTAGACAAACATGTGCACCTGGTGCTAAAACAATAGGCATTAATACATTTCTGAAGAGGATGGAATGGAACCCTCATACACTAGGTTTCCAGGAAAGCAGTCATCCATGACTTATTCTTTGCCAACTAATAATTGTTTTGTTTTGATGTTTTTACCGAGGATCATTGCTGAACTATTTCCCATTTCTTTTCTTCTTTTGCAGTGAGTTTAATTAAAAAAACAACACTTAAATAGTGTTGCAAATTTTAATATGCTAATAAAAGCAGTAACTAAAGGCAATCATTAATAAATAAAATCACTTTCTCCTAAATTATGGTTAGTTTTATTTTGGGGAAAAAAATAAAGGTTAAACAAAGTCCTTTGTTTATTCTGCTACAAAGATCAAAGTCAGAATGGATGTAATTGAGATACAAGTATAGTTGTATCTATAGTTGTATAGATATACATATATATCATAGATATATCGATATAGTTGCATCTAGTGATTGGTATCAGTATGCCATTCTCAAAAAAATCAGAGGCACCATACATGTAAACATTGCACGCATGTTACCACAGTCTGGCCACTATAGTTGCTACAGTTGTAGTTTCACTCATATGCATTAAAGTAAAATTCAAAGTGAATGTAGTCAGAACATATAAATTATTTTAGGTATTTTGGATATGACATCTAATACTTACACACCAAAATTTTGAATGTAGATCTCATTTGTTTTCTGTATGTATTTTTCCATTGTATCTAATGAACTCCAGCTGAAGTCTTATTCAAAAGTTAAATGATGCTAAAACTCTACCTAGATATTATTTAGAATATTTGCTTATGTTTCGGTTTCTGCTTCTCCTTGAGATATAAAATAATTATTCTCAAAACATAATCAGAGAAGAGTGGAAGAAAACCCACAAAAAGGTATTAAAACACCATGAGAGACATCTGATGAGTGGGTGGGTTTTCTTTAGAGTCCATCTGTAAAACATTTTTAAAAAATGACATCCCACAAATATTTGTAAGAGGAAAGCATTGCATCTGAGATGTTCAGAGAATATAGCTAAAGGAATTGTGACAATTTAAACCAAATAGGATGTGCTTCTAAGAACTATGAATTCAAAACTCAAAAGATCTGTAAAAAAGTATTATCACCTTGAGCAAAATAAATGAATGAAAAGATGAAAAGGAAGAGGTGAAATTGTTGATCCAATAAAGCATTTGGACTTGCATTTCACTGAAGTTGATGAAACTACTATATCGGGGGCAGGAGAAAGTAAAAAGATGCCTGGATACCAAGCAGATCCTAATGAAACAAATTCTAAATGAAATGCTTTCTTGTATATGAATAAACTTCAAACTTCATGTGATCAAGCTCCATGTAACTCCATGAGGTATCCTTTTCATTGTATTTTGTCACCAATTAAGTTGTGAAATTACTTGCCAAGTTAGTAATAATCGTTTCAAAAAATATATCACTATGACATTTCCTATATTTTCTTCAGAGATGAAACTATAGTGAAATGAGATTTTGCTGACTGTATATTGATACAATTAAATATGTGATCTGTGAAGAGATTCTTTGCTGACTCTTAGAGACTCTTTGCAGACATATAATATGTTTGTTAGAAGTTTTCTTTCTAAGTACCAGTCATGTTCCAACGGGAAAAAAAAAAAAAAAAAAGCTGTTTAAGGGTCCTCAGGGAATAGTCAAAGGACTCTGAAAGCTGACGTTTTCCCAGATTATTATCAGTAGTAGACTTTCTGCAATTCCTTGGAAGTGAAGCTTAACTACTCTTGTTCTGTTTGCCAGAATGTATAGTCTCATGTGACAATGCATTTAGGATCTGCTGCTGAAATTAGTTTTTAAGAGGGACTGAATTGTTTTTTTCCTACTTTCCAAGAGGCAGCCAGAAATGCTTTAGTAGAACTCAGTCCAGGTTTCAGTCACTTATTGGAATCAACATGCTAAAATCTGCACCCTGTGAAAGAAGACTAGGTACTTTAAGGAAGAGGACTAAGGGATTTTTAATGAGGGATCAAGAAGCCTCAGTTGAGAAGAACAGATGTATGAACATCAAGGGAGGGCCAAATCAGGGAGGAGTACGGTATGGGAGGCCCCAGACAGAAGTGTAAAGAAAAGAGGGAGGAGAATGGAATGTACATTCCGGGACTTGCAACAGTTGGGAACAAGGAACAAGAAAAGGCAAACTGGAATAAAAACTTGAAAGGGACATGCCAGTGGGAGAGACCAGAGCTTCTGAAGGGTAGAAGTCAGGGTTGAAATGTGTTTTGATTAAATTGAGGGCAGAGCAGGATAGTCAAAGAGGGGAAACAAATTTCAGGACGGGGAAATTGATCCAGCAAGTGTGAGTGGGGATTAATTTTGTTGGGTAGCGGATAAACCAAATAAATTCATGAAGACTTGGTTGTGGGTTGAATTGATGCTGATGGTGCACACATGTAGTAGTGTTGAGTTACAGAGGGAGATATTTGAATATGTGTGTCAGCATGAGGCGAATTGACTTTGACTGTGGAGGACAAAGTGACTGAGAATTGATTTTTATTCTGGATGGAAATTGATCGAGAGAGAGAATATAAGTTTGATTTGTGTGCAAGGGAAGTTTCACTGATAATAAAGAACTGATGACAGAAAAAAAAACGGACTTTGAATGTGGTCCTGGCATGATTTTGAACATGATATTTGTAGTAGTTAACAAGTGTACTGTATGATGGCAGTGATAACCTCCAGTCAGAAAATCAGTAATTCATATTTGAATCAAACAGTACTAGTTTTTAGAAAGCAGCATTTACAAAAAATTCAGCATAGAGAGAGATTTTAATGTAGGCTTCTGTTATCTCAATTCGTTTGTACACTTCCTGATTTCTTAACATGTAGTAAAGTACTCAGCCATGCAGTCTGATTTTCAAGACAAGTGCACTGAGTTCCTACTGTTCATACCATGTTTTCTAGCTAATATTTGCAGAGCTTGCCCACATTAACTATTTCATTTTTTTTGAACAAGTCTGTTCTGAGCAGAGTAAGACTGCTTGTATTTTTTGAAGCACTTTTGCAAACAAGTCTCGTTGGAGGATATAACTTATTCATGAGTCTAATAAATCCTGCTTTTATTTTTTTATTCGTTCTTTTTTGTTGCTGTTTTAAGGAACTAAAATCTCCCTATAATCAGAGCGTGTTTTCATGATTCCTGCCACTGTACCTTTAGTCTTCTCATTTTTTCCTCAGTCTTGTTGCTGGTTCTGGAGACTTTATGCTGGGAATTATCTTTATCTTTCCGAAGGTGAATTCTCTTACTCTGTTCTAACATAGCTCATGGGAACCACTTCTTCCAGTTTCACATATAGAGATTCAGATTTGTTGAGTCCAAATTTTCAGGGTTTAATTTATTTTTACACCATTTGAAAGTTGATATGCTAATTTATTTAACATTTCTGTTGATGTTCTCAGCAAAATGGAGGTCAGTTTTGTCACAGTGGAAAAACTCAAACAGAAAAAAAATAACAAAACAAGTTTACTTCACTGCCAACCATTGTATTGGTTTATATTTGACAACCTTCAGTGGCACTCGGCACAGACCTTTCTTTTCTGCCATTAGAAATTATTTTAATGTTTGAAACTTGTTATGTCCATCTTGCCTGAAGGCAAGGAGAAGGATGTTGAAAACTATGGGCCTAGTCAACCTAACCTTGGGTCAGAAGATTAAAGATAACATAGAAAACACTGACACTTTTTCAGCTACATGACTGGTGACTGGGGCAAGCCAGCAGGTGTTGAACAGGAGTAAATCATGTTTGGCCAGCCTGGTTATTTTCAGTGCTGTAAAAAGCCACCTCTCTGAACTGCTGCCATAAACTACAGAATATTAATAGTCTTTCCTTTTTTATTATTTATTTTAATTTTTTTTCCTTACATAAATATCAGTACTTTCTTAAACACCACTGAAAACAAATAATGTTTAGTAATTTTTATCAGTGGGCTTTATGCTGGGCTTTTTTATTATATTTTTATTATATTTTTTATCTAAGTCATTATTTTGTTTTGAGATCCTTAATCAATCTCGAAACTTCGATAAGTAATATCAAATTAATATTACCCACAGATATTAATCAAACTAAATATCTACTAATGACGTTTTTGAAAGTTTAGCTAACTAGTAAAGTAACCTTTCATTTATTTGTGGAAAAATCTACACATAAATTTGTTTTTGGATGTATGAATAGCTCGATCAAACTCTTCACTTGCTTAGCAACTGAGTGTTTGCACAAGGATGGGGAGGGTCACCATCCTGTCCTTGCCATTGAGTAGTGATGCAGGAAGATTCAGTACTCAGGAATTATGGAAAGTTAGAATTCTGCAAATAAGAATTCATCTTAGGAACAAAAATTATTTATCTCAAATCTTTTTTTCAGAAAGCAATATGCCATTTCAAAGCCAAAATCTAGCTAGAACCACAGGTGTTTTAAAAAGAAAAGAAAAAAAAAGCAAATAGACAAAGTATTTTTTAAAAATTAATGATGAATCATCAAGATTAATTACACTGCTTCTTTGCAGATGGCTTATAAATACTGTCATTGTCAGAAATGTTGCCATCCCTCTTCTCTGTTCCTTTCATTAGTCCTGCTACTATTGTTTCTGGCTGTCAGGATTAGTTTGTTATTAGGAAACTAGTTTGCAGTATGTTTTAAAGGATAATGACAGAAGTTGTAGTGAACTTCAAAATGTGTATGTATGTGTGTAATGTTTCAGACTCAAGCAAATCATTATTTTAGTCAGCACTTTACTAGTTTGTCATAATATTACACATCTCCTACTGGTTGAATCCAAGAGATAATAAAGATCTGAAATACTGCATGCCAGTTACAAGTTCAGCAGACTTAAAAGGAGTGTGTAAATAAGCCAGTTTTAAATAGAGGTAAACATTGAACAAGTTATATTATTGAGAAAGGAAGTTGTTTTCAAATAGCTTTTCTTTCATTAGGTAATATATGGGATGTAATAGGGTATACATAGTCTGTAATAAATCACAAAAAAAAATCACTATAAGATTTTTTTCCCAGAGTTTAGAGGTCTATGTGTTGCATAGTATCTTATAAACAATAGGTATTTAATTAGCTGTGTGAGAAATAACTATTTATTGCCATTTTACCTTTAAACTAAATTAGGAGCTGCAATCAAAAATATCTCTCCAGGATTTATATAGTTGTGTCTATATCCATGCTAAAGTATTTTAACCTCTGCATGTATCCATTTAAAAGGAGTTTTATTTGTTGCTTGACGATTCTTAATAACACAATAGACCACTCTTGTATCCCCCTTCCATCCATTAGTCAATATATCCACAACAACCAGCAATAACCCAGCAGCAGAAAGCATGCTTAAGTTCTTTAAAATCTCCCATCTGAATTGCTGCAGCCAGGAAAAACAAATGGGCCTTAATCTGTGTGGCTATGTTTTTAAAATTTCTGAGCACTTGCAGGTTCATCTAAAGATGTTGGAAGTCAACACATAACAATTTAGCACACCATATTAAAAATACTAACTGTGTGAACTGATAAAGACTGGAGTTTGTGTCTGTGTCAAGGCCAGGGTTTTGCCAGGGATTCATCCTTGCTTTGGGGTGTTTTTTCATGCTGTTTTTTATGGCTGCTCATCCCATGCATTGCTCACTTGCATAGCTGGCCCTAGTAGCATCCAGTTGGCTTATGCTATGAAGGGTGCATTGGCTCTGGAGTCAGGGGCAGCCATGTGAGCAGCTGTGAGCTGCTTTGGGATCTTCCCCAGAAGCAAGAGATCAATGGTTATGGTTTTGCAGATGTAGTTTTGTAGTAAGTGTACTTAGGCCAAATTCAATTTTTGTTTTCTTTTCATGAGACTGATTCATATTTTAAAGGCTGTCATCCTGAGGAGCGAAGACTGAACTTGGAAAAAAAAGCTGGGCTGGTATTTTTCCAAGATGAGTGACTCTCTAGTCTTTTATTTCTTTGTGGATGGTAGCTGTGATTTGGCATTTTTTGTGTCTGGTTCATAGAGGATTCTAGTCTCTACTGAAAAATAATTCAGTGAAAAACATGACTAGCAGAACTCCGTTCTTATTCCATTGTCACAGTGCTGTCATTTTTACTGCAGCTTCCAGAGCATTCATGTTCCTCTCCTTCATCAGCCCTCCCTGATCCAGAGCATTCCCGGTCCTACCCATTTCCCTTAAGCAGAAGAGCAAGACTTGCTGGGGCAGTGCTTGTTTCTGGGCTCTTATGTGCCCCAGTTGCCTGTCTTGTTCTGGTTGAAAACCTTTCCTGTTCCGGAGGAATGTGGCTTCCTTTCCACCTCCATTTCATGACAGCTCTAGAGGAATTATTCTCTCTGAAACATTTCATATTTTATTAAAATTGGCCAGTGGCTTCAACTTTATCAGGGTCTGGAGAAGGCGAAAGGACAGTCAAATGGAAATCACCATGGGGTGCTTGTGAAACCAGGCTAACAGGTTAGAACATTTGTGAGTACTGATGTAGAGTGAGAAAGATTGAACTTCAGATAAGAAGATGTAAAGATCGTGTAATGTCTTAGCAGGGCAGCCTCAGACTGTAGAGGTGAGTACAGGTATGCCTCACGTTTTGTAAGAGTTATGTTCACTTTTAAAAGATGTACTCTGTTGAAATCGAGTCCTGATGCTAGAATACAGTGCTTACAGAAGAAATACAGAATTGTGGTCAAATTCTGAAAGATTTTATAGAACTTAATCTTTTTATTGCTGCTTGATATTGTATAAGAAGTTTGTTTCAGTGTCATAGAACCAGGCTTTTCCTGGAAATAACAGTCTTTAATGAGATCCTTTATCAACTGCTGACAGTTCTGCAGAAAAATAAGTGTATTAAATAAGGAGAATATGTACTAAGTTGGGTGGAGTTTGTTTTTTGAACAGTTTTAAATTGAGCAGTTTGAACATTTGAGCTATCTTCCTACTGTTATATGACTCCTTAATAATACTTTCTAAAAGGTTTGCAATGCTACTTTGATGCTGGGTCTAGGAACATGGCTGTCTACCTCCCTCCCTGCCTCACTCTGTTTCTCTCTCTGTAAACATATCCCTAGTTTCCCAGCAGGTTCAAACACAGATGGCTGCCTTATTGCGACAGAAGCAAAAATGCTACATTAATGTTTAAAGAGATTAAAAATCCTCTTGGCAGCAGTGGCATATGTTACCAGTTAATTGTAGCACTGGAAGCTTCCCTGCTGTTTTAAAACATGGACTCATTTTACTTGCTTTCTGCAGAGCAGTATGAAATGTCAAATTTGTTGGTATAAGTTTTGAATCCAGTCTGACAAAAATGAGTCATAAAGACAATGTTGTTGTCCTATCTAAGATAGTTTTTGAATCCAAATAATGTTCTACTTCCATGCCAGCTCTGGCAGAAAGCTGGCTTCTTGCTCTAACCCAACGATTGTGTGCATACTTTATGCTTTCAGCAGAGGGTGCTTGCATTTGGAAGACAATTTTTAGCTTTTCACCTGCTTTATTTCAGATTATTGTCATGTTGACCAAAGCAGGTTGCTTGTTTAAATTACCCTTGAGATGCAGGACTGGCTTTTTCTGGCACAACCTCCAGCTGGAAACAGAATAGTCAAGCCCACCCTGTGATAGCCTGCTAGCAATGAACATTTTTGTTGTATGAGGACAGTTTTTTAACTGCTGTGGTCAGGTGATTAGCACACTGCTGAGTAACATCATTTTTTTCAGATCCCTGCTCACAGATTCACAATTCTCAGTTTTGTGTTGCTGTCCACATGCAGCTATTATGTGATTTGACTTTTTTGACTGGGGAAAGAAATAGGGGGAAAAAAAATGAAAAGCAGAAAACTTCTGTAATTCCTTACTTTAAATTTTGTTGCTATTTTTTTAGTTTCTCCAGCCCTCCTTAAATCAGGTAGCAGCTGTCACATCAGATATACATTAGGATAAAACAAAGGATTTGTTCTTTAAACAGCCTTTAAACATCACACACTATTAGGAGGACATTTGGGCATCAGAAGGTCCAATGATAAAATCTCCTGTTACTGCAGAGAATGGTATCACACCAGCACCCGGGTGTGCATTTTGACTAGGGCTGCAGAGGCTTTCTGAAGCTTAAGTTTTCTGGAAAGTAATTGTGGAATAAATATGTTCTCATGCTGCAAAGGTGAACAAAACTTAGCATCGCATATTGCCTGTGATCCTTTTTACTATTTGTTCTTTGCCATATGTGCACATTAGGTTTTACAGACAAGTAGATGTGATCTCTGCCCCTGAGGGGCTTACAGTCTAGATTAAATATCACATGGAGATGAGACGTTCGCGTTGGTATTCTCAGCAGGGTGGGCTAAGGGTACAGTAGGCATGAACTATCCTTGCTTTTCTAAAAACAGACCTTTCAGTTCAAGGCTGAAACACATCAATAGGAAAGAGAGCACAAATGCTCCCGATTTCTTCAGAGGGCTTCAGACTATGCCCTTCTTATCTGATATCTGTTTTTAGCACTGATACCCACATTTTGGAAAATCTGTGCAAGCCCAGCTGGTTTTCACTGCTATTATTAAAGTATGCGCTGCCTGTTTGGACAGTGTGGGAATTTTTAGAATACAGCTTTAGTCCTGTTAGCATCACTATTACTTGTCATTAAAAAAATCTAAAAAATAACAGTAATATAAAAAGTAAATGTTGTTGTAATTTGGAAAAAAAAAGTCAATTTTGGACAAGGTCCTGAAAATTATCTTAGTTTATTAAGTTTTGCAGGAAGTTTAATCAAATCAGTAATTGTCAAGCAAATGCTTTTACTAGACTCTGATTTACTGGATTCTGAGTTGTGTTGTTTTTTTTTTAAGAGAAAGGTTCCAATTAGCCTCAACAGCATTACATAAACATATTAGAAACAGAAGTTTGGTGAAAATTTTCAAGGCTGAAAAACATTGAGACATACAAATGATTGAGAAATACAAATGCCACTCATTTGAAAAAGAACTTCTTTTGAAGCTTCCCTATTTTCGGTCTAAATCTTTTCTGTGCTGGTACTTGTGCCCTCAGGAAACTCCAGGTTGAAGCTCTGGAGCTTTTTACCTCTCTAGAATCAGGATTGGCACAGCAGAAAACAGGCAGTCAATCAATATTTAATAGCAGATTAAATGTACTGTGTAGCAGTATAACAAAAGCTATATTAATGTCATTTATTTATTGTTAAGGGTGGTACTAGTATTCTTTTTCTACAGTTAGATCGAGGAGTCTGATTATCTTCTGATGGTTAGGTGACTTTCGAGATTTATCAGAATTTGTGCTAACCTACATCAAAAGCCACTTTAGTTCTGCTGCTTACTGATATGCTTCGTTAAAATGCTGAATGCACATAAAACTTTACAGAGACAATTGGAAAACATTTTGTAATTTTCTGTGGTGCAGCGATAGACATCATTCACACTGTTTAAATTACTATTACTGGTGTCCTATTATTTGTTTACAGTTTTATTGGAGCAACAAGATGGATGCAGATGTAGCAGCAGCACTAATTCCTTGGGATTCACAGTTATCCTAATTAAATCAATTTTTTCTTTTTTTTTTTTCCCCCTACAAACAAAGTTTGCACTTGCAAAAAGAGAGTGTTTTTATCCTTCTTTCTCCTATTTGTGAAATTATGAAAGTTGCACAAAAATGTAAAACTGTCTTGGTTTCCTTTTGATGCTATAATGAATCTGTTAAAGATATAAACAAGAATATTGAAATAGTTACTTTGCATTATTCATATAGCTGAAAAAAGATTCACTCTGAGTAGACAATTACTGTGTATTAACATCTTGCCTTAGGGCAGCTGAAATGGTTTTTAATGAGGTGTTACCAATCTTGAATATCTTTCATTTGCCACTTGACCCAACAATTTAATTTTATTGGGTCATCTTGACTTGAGATACTTAGATTTATTGTAGAGATTTCATTAATTATTTGCTGTATTTAAACAGAATTTTATTGACATAAAAGGTATTTGTTAAATTAATCCATATTATTCTAAATAATGATAACTGAATAGTACTCAGAATTTCCTGAGTGTTCAGATAGAGAGCCTAAGAATCATTCTGCTAAATTAATATTCAGGTCATGAAAACAACTAATGAGGCTTCAGACCTATAAAAGTCCACTCAAACAAACATCTGCCAGTGTTTTAGAGGATATTCTGGCCATGGCATCAGCTATGACCTCAAGGGCAGAGCAATATGAACTTAAGTAGAACAGTATTTCAGATAATTTGAGATGTAGTAACATAGCAGTAAAAAAAATAAAAATAAAAATAAAAAAAGAAGAAGAAAAATGATTCTTCCTCCAGCACTGGAGGAAGATAATAATAACTGCTGCTCAATCACATAGCAGCAGGCTGAGTAAGAAAAGGATTTCCAAAGTGTTTTTTTTTTTTTTAAATGATATGGCAAAAGATACTCATTCTATACCCTAACATATGAGTCAGTATAGCGCACCTGGTTGTACTTGGCAGATAAAATGATGTTTCTGAAAGCCTTTGGCATAAGGAGGTCTGTTGATGTCTACGGTATGAATTTGCTACACTAATTGCTTGTATGAGCACTTGCTATGTAGTAAGAGTATTTGTGTTTAGATACTTCTGGGCAGCAGTTCTGTAGGATAACTGGTGCTCTGTGAATTCACACCTTTATTTCACATAAACCTCGCAGAAGCAAACCCCAAGAGCTCATGCAGTATTGTAAATTTGGAACAGCATACAAAATGGCTTTCATCAGGATTGTGTCAGGACATCTTTCACACAGTCGGCTGTCACATGTGTAGTTGGCTCTTGTGTCTTCTCTTAGCTCTGCCCTTAGCTCCATAGCACAGAATAAAACTACTTTGGACACTGGAATGTATAGCAATACCAACACAGAACTTTTCTCAGGCCATTCTTATTTTAGACACAATTTAGGCTTCTTTACATTCTTCCTTGCTGCCACACTGATATTCCCATAGTGTTGCATGTGCTCTGGTGGGCCAGCCTGGGTGTTAGTAGCAAGGCCATCAGAGGCTGTAAATGACTGACAGCTCAGGAGCCCAACAGATAGATCTCCGTCCTTCAAAAGAGGAAAATATTTGGCCTAGAATCAGTGGCCTGGAAAGGGAGAAGAGACATAACTCAGTTTATATATAAATTATAGCAATCAAAAATAAGAGCTTGACCACTGCTTTGTTTCTGGCTGGAACATATGGTGCACCAATATAATTCATCTTGGTGAGTGGGAGGAGATGGAGGATATGAGGGATTCTTTATGGCCTATATACCAGGACAATGCCAGTTACTCTGCTGGAGTCTCTTTCTTGCCTGTATATGTAATCTATGTTGAATTAATTTGTAGTTGGCTGAATTTCAAACACATCAGGTTTGTTTTCACGTATGTTGATGGGATTTTCTTTTGGATCAGTTTGTTATGTTAATTAGACCTCCATTTATGCTACATTGTAATGAGCTTTAGCAACTCTGTGTGTGCAAGCCTGGTGGGAACTTGGCTACATTTGAACATTTTCAACTTTTGTTGTTGTCTAGTTCTGATACATTAAAGATTTTCCTCTTTCCCTAGTTAGGGATATTCTAAATAGAGTAATTATTCTTTTCTACTTCTTCAAAGGAGACTTCTGTTGTTGTTGAAGAATATAAAACCCTATGTATTAACTTGCATTTGAAAAGAATGGTTGAGGTGATGGGGTGTTTTTGTTGTTGTTGGCTGTTTGTTTTATGTTTAGCTGAGAGACTTACTGGTTTCCAGATCTTTAAGAGTAAATAGAAGGGGTTTTTTATGGCTTCGAGTCAAGTCTCTACTTGGAGGGGAATTACTAGACATCCAAAGTACACTGTTACGTATTTGAGTAAAAAAAGAGTAATGCAAGAAAAGCTTAATTTTTCCCTCTTTTTAGCAGAGCAGGGACATTTGTTTTTTAATTTTACGTGAACTTCCACATCAACTACTTTATCAAACCATCAGATTTTTAAAAGCATTAGTCACTAAAATATTGTGTTGGAAGCCGAAGGATGCTCGATGCACTTGAAAATCAATTTATCTATTTGCATGTCTAAATATACAGTAGGACTCTCTTTTCAGATGGCTATTTTTTTAAAAAGCTTCTTTTTCAGTGCCTATATGAAAGAATGGTAGGTGAATACTGATGCCCTCAACTATATTGTAAACAGGCTTATAAAATAAAAACAATTCAGAAGCATGAGAAAAACGTGGATATTTAAGTCTGGCTTGTCACAAGTGCCAAGGCATAAGTGACCTCAGCAGAGCAGATAGGCTTCCTTCACCTCTCTGTGAGTAGAACTGTAGGTGTTGATGCCAACTTGGGCTCTCAGCATGTCTGCACACATTCTGTTGGCAGACTTTGTCCTGCCGTGCCCATGTTCCAGGCAGAGCCACATGAGCACGGTCAGTACATGCTGAACCTGAGTGGTAACAGTGGGCCCAAGCGAGTGTACCATGGCTTCTAAAAGACTGTATTAAGTCAGTTTGGTATTATATTAGCAGTACTCGGTGTTTTTTAATTGTCTAGCTAAGCAGGGGCAGAGGAAGCCTGATTCTGCCAGTGAAATGCCTTCTGCTTACCCTCTATGTTAATGGAACCTCAGCTGAGCTTGGCACTTGAAAGCTTTTTTCCTCAGGAGCCTGAGGCAGTAGCTGTAATTGCCAGCTCATAAGTAGCTTCTTCAAAACAAAACCTTATTTATTCTTTTTTCCACACAACACAAGCTTTAATGGTTTGGAAATGAAGAGCAATTGCCCATTTTTTTTTCTGTTTAGGACTACCTTAGTTTTTCCATATAATAGTAAAAGTTTAAGTTTATAAATATTTATTTCAAGCAACTAGTTTCCATTTCATCTTGAAAACCAGAATCTTTCTCTCTTTAAATATTTCTGCATAGCAAAAATTGAGTGCACTGCAGAGGCACCTTTACTAACAAAGGCCTAACCTGGTGTGTCCATGAAGTGAAAAAGAACAGTTTTTCTTCTTTCTTCCTTTTGCTTGCAGTTTACTAATATATATCCTGGCAGAATAGTTTTACAGATGTATATTATATGTAATTAAAAATAAAAAATATCCTCACCACAAGAAAAAAACTAGACATACATCACTGTCCACATTGCAGTTTTGTCCTTGAAAGTCACATATGCCTACTGTTGGCTTTTTGTGATCTTCACCTATTGCCGACCGAAATAACTTTAAATATTTAGCATTTCCTTGCTATGTTATGTGGAAGAAAAGAACTAGAACATGTGGTTTATGCTGATCTCCTTTCTCAAAAGAATTTTGCAATAAATATTAATCTTAACCTGAGGCGTTGTCTTTATTTGACCTTGAGCATTTCAGCTCTACATACTTCCAGAGAACATCCTTAAGAATGGACTCCCATTTTCATCAAATCTATGTATTACTTAGAATATATTATTATGTGTATAATTATCCATAGGATAATTATGAACTTCATTTTCCAAATCAATTCTGTTCTTAGCTATCTGATTTCAGTGAACTTTACTGCTCAGTGTGATGTCCACTTGTGTCCACTTCTTATAAATGTGAAGACAAAGACAAAGGAGCAGAATTAAAGTCAGGAAAACTAAATCTAGCACGTCTTACATTTGCAGTGCTTTTGTTTTCAACCTAAATATTATTTTAACTTGTGGTGTTATTATATATTGGCTCACATAGGGGAACTGCAGAATTCTGCCTGCTGAGCATCATTAAGCACTTTGGTACTCGGTGGGAGTTTGTTCATTAGGAGGAGTGTGTTATGAATTTTACTCTGTGTGCATCTATGTCTATGAGATAGAAGGAGGGAGAGCAAGGCAATGAGAAGAAAATACAAGATAAATCATTTACACATACAAAATAGCTAAATATCAGTACTCCTATTTAATAGAAGCAGAAAGGTATGCACAGAAGCAAGTGAGAGTCAACATGAGGGCTAGGAAGGAAAAGTCTCCTGAAACCTGTTGCTACTCCTGTTTGGAAACTTGCCTTATTTCCTCAGATTTAATCTGCTTAGGAAAGAACCTCCTGTCTGACGTATTTTGCCTTTTGATTTATCATTTTATTTTAGATATTTGGCTAATCTTTTAATCTTCAGGCAGATAAAGGTAATATTGTATAATAGTTTATTTATTGAGTTGTTCGTACTTACAATTAATATTACCAGGAAAAGGAAGAATCTGGTTGGGTTTTTTGTTTGTTTACCATCTAAATCATTGACATTCCAGTGCACTAAATTTTTGATAACTCCACTAATAAGAAGTCTGTTTACTCTTAATTTCTTGAAAAAAGTACTGAAAATTAAAACGTTAGATTTGATTTTGAGAATAATATAGCACAATTGTAGAAATGTAAAATAATAAAATTTTAAATGAAGTGTGACTTTTTTGGATTTTATAATTTTAAACCAAGATGTTTATAGTTGAGAATAACCTGTGGAAGATTATTCTCTTATTCCATTTTATGTGTCAAAGGCTGTGGGGCCGGAGAATGGGATGCTGATGTTTCAGCAAAAGGGTGTATTTTTGATGATCTTCAAAATGTATTTGCTGTCACTTTAAAGTATCGGAAAAAGAAATTACTGGCTCAATTTTATATTCATACTAGCTTTATTCTGTTGTTTTCTAATTCTGCAAGCTTCTATTATTCACATCCGGATGGATGTGAAGAATATCAGGCTCTCTGTTTTCCAGGACAGAGGCAACATACCAGTGTAGTATACCCACTCAGCGTAGGTGACATCCATAAGATTTTCAAACACTTATTTTAACTATGCATGCATAAGATAGTATTTTTCCCTTGGTATGTGCATTAGAAACAAACAAAATAAAAAAAAATATTGAAGGAGGAGAGAAATGTGGAAAATACACATTATCTGTTCCTTTAAATTATCTTTCTAAATATTTTTTTTCTCTATGAAAGTAGCTAGAGCTTAAGCAACTCCTGCTGTCTTGTTGTTCGACATCCACTACTGCCCATCTGCCTATTGATTGGTAGGAAACTCCAAATGGGAATTTCATCTCATTAATCATGTCACATCACAGGGATTAGGACAAAAAAAAAATCCTTTATGCTTCACAGCAGCCATCTAATGCCCAGTAAGACAAGTGAACGAGTATGATATGGATAGAATATCTTCCCACTAATTAAAGGTCATCTGCTAAAAACTGTGAGTCAGACTTGCTTAGAATGTGCTGTAATCTATGTCTACACATACTCAAGCTTTTCAAAATGAAAGGAACAGTAAATTCATATTTATAATTCTAATGTTAGTGTGGCCTAAGAATAAAACACATCCATTAGAAAGTGCTGCAGCGACAGTACTTGCAATAGTGGTTCTCCCTGAATAGCTACTTGTAAAACCCCATTTCATTGATTCTTTCTTAGTCCCCCTCACATCGTCATTAATATCCATCCACATGGCATTTCCCCTCTGATATGGTCTGTAATCCTCTTACACCACCACCAAATTGTTACTATTCTACTCATAGCCCACATAATCTGCGTTATAAGATACTAAGATTTTTGTAAGCCTGTTTGGTACTGTAACAAGCAAGAATAAGCAATTAAAATTTCCAAGATGTGATTGAGCAGGTGAGGTGAGGTTTCCTTACAGTTAGGGCACTATGGCAGATGAGAGGGACACACACAGCCTTGGAAGAAAGCCAACTTATTAATGGAATTTGACCATGCAAAACTTGTTGAAATCCCTCTAGAACATCAAATGCCACATTATAATATCTTTACTGAGGTTTCTGCCATTCCCAGGAAATCTTTAATTCCCTTTTTAGAATAAGATTTTTCAGTAACACTTCCCAAAGCAAGGTATGTGGGATGCATTTTGCTTTGAATTTGTTTTGCTTTTTCTCTGCAATGAAAATTCTCATCAGTTAAAAGCAAGTAGGCGGTTTTGGGTTTCTTGTGGGAAAGAAACCTTCAGGGAAATAAGGTTTATTTTGTCAGAACTAAACAACTACTTTTGGTTGCTTTGTTTTGTTTTTTGTTTGTTTCTCTTTTTTTCCCCCCTTTTTCCCTTTTTTTTTCCTTTTTTTTTTTTTTTTTTTTTAAAGCTAATAAACAATTTTAAAGTTAGAAAGATTTTGCCCCTGAAATCACTGTTTATGACATCGTATTTAAATCTTAGAGGTCATTTTAGTTATGCTAATGGTTTGATTTGAAGGTTAGGTGATAATACAGATACAGTTTTAATTAAGAGACATGCAAATGTCTCTTCATGGTTATAGTTGAGTTGGCAGACTGTTTCTTAACTCTTGATATTTTTGAGCCTACTGTTGATATACTAGACTATACGTTGTCCATTCTAGTGGATGCTTTTGTGTTATTAGTCTATTGCATGTACTCATAGCTGTAGACTTTTTTATTAAAAAAAACAAAACAAAACAAAAAAAAAAAACAAAAAAAAACAAGCCTACCCTCTCAATATTCTCAGTAGGTCTCATTACTGATATCATTATTGTAAGAAAATGTATAGATATCCCATTTGTGAAATTACTTGAGTAGTCAGGTAGACATTTTCACTTGTCGTGTTCCAGGACTTACTGAGATGAGAGTAACAACTTCTCTACTTTATTGCTTTCTATTCGTTATTTTCTTTTCCACCTACACATGCACACACAGATGTATGTTGTCAGGTATGGAAGATATTCCTCCTGTATAAATCTACAATGTGTTACCTAATGAACAGTGTCAACTAGATTGCTGCATGTGTAACTCAGTTGAAACAAAATATACACTTAAATGATAAGAGTATCACTAAGACTGTGCAACTGAACTTGCAAATGCTAGCAACTGACAAAACTGACTGTACAGTAGTTACGCTATTATCACATATTATATATTTAAGCAGACTGTTGAGGAGTGAGGATTTAAACATCTTGGACAAAGGGAATCTCCCTCACATCTTTCCCCAGCATAGAATCGTAGCATCTTTTGAGTTGGAAGGGATTTTTAAAGGTTATCTAGTCCAACTCCCCTGCAATGAACAGGGACATCTACACCTAGATCAGATTGCTCAGAGCCTGGTCCAGTCTAACCAAGCCTGAAGTCCTTTTCAGCATCTTGTACTTCCCCTTTTGAAAGTCCCTTTCACCCATCTTGTGCTGAGGTGTTCAAGAAACATGTAGGTGTCTCACTTAGGGATATGATTTATTGGGCATGGTGGTGATGGTTTGATGATTGGATTTGGATGATCTTAGAGGTCTTTTCCAGCCTTAACAATTACATGATTCTTTGATAGCAGGGTTTGTCCTGACCCAGGTGCAAGCATGAGGTTGTCATGGGCCTACTGCTAGAGCCTGCCTAGGTCTTTCTGGACGGCATCCTGCCCCTTGGGCATGTTAGCTGCACCACACAGCGTGGTGTCATCTGCATACTTGCTGAGGGTGCACTTGATCCCACTGTCAGTGTCATTGATGGAGGTGTTAAAAAGCACTGGTTCCAGAACTGACCCTTGAGCAGCACCACTTGTCACTGATCTCCGTCCAGACATTGACCCACTGACCTCCACTCTCTGGGTATGATCTTGCAACTTGTTCCTCATCCATCAAACAGCCCCCTCATCAAATCCATATCTTTCCAATTTGGACTGTGTCAGACACCTTAAACATGCATGAATGTTTAACTCCACAAGAGGCCTCTCAAAGAGCTACTGAAATAAATAGTAGTAAAATTACTTTTCTGCTCCTAGAGGAAAATGAGACCAACATTGCAATCAGGGCAACCAATAGCAAATCAGTAGTGCCCATTCCTCTAATATGGGAAACTCTTCATTTCCTCCTTGCTCTCTACCATCTTTTTTTTTCAATCTTTTCACCAGTCTCATTTACGTCACTACAGTATGCTTCAGTCTCCATGGCTTTACTTACAAAGCATCAGATGGCAGTCTCTAAGCCACTCCTTATCAAGCTGCTACTTACCAGTTCTGCTTTATTTTCAGCTGAATGGCTCCAAATTCTTTCCTATCATCAGTCCTCTTTTATCACAATCTAACGTGCTCCATCCTCTCCTTTTTCTCTCACTGGAGCCCAATTTGTCCTCCAGTTTCTGCATTCTCTTTCCATTCTTATGCTGGTTTTCTTCTTGAATTTAGTCCCGCTTCTAAAGAAGTGAGGACATTCAGGCCCAGATTTACCAGATGACTTAACCAAGTGTTTTCTTACCCTTCCTATTCTGCTTTTCACTATTCTGCATTTGTAGGAGATCAGATGCCCTCTCCATTCAGAAACCACAGCTGTTAACTGTAGGATGACTGATGCCAGAGTAGATCCCAGCTACCTTGCTTTTCTTCTACTGCATCTTCTACCCTGAAGAAGCTAAAAGGCACTATTAAAAGGCGTTATTCATAGATTTTCAGGGAATATTAGTAAAGCTATTACTATTTGCAAAGCACTGTGTTTTGCTAGACTTTATATGTAACTGATTTTTTTTTTTTTCCAGAAAAGTTAAATTTGAGGTAGACAGATGGCATGCAAAATTTCGACTTTAATAGTTGATATTTTGCAACCTTGTAGGGAGATGCATCTAACAGTAATAGATAACATTGTTCATTCTCCCTATATCTTATAGTGCTACTTACACAAGAGACAGAATAATTGAGTCTAATATATACTGGGGATGAATAAGAATATTCAAGGGAAAGAAAACACATTATTCATCTTTTGAGTTTTCAAGGGAATGTCTATATACAGGTATATGGTATAATGTTCATTTTCCAAACTAGCTCAGAACAAGCAGATATTTCAACACAGCACTGCAGAAAATCTGTCAGGATATTGCCAGTACTTGATGAGCACATCATCAAGGCATTTTGGCATGGCTAGGCAGTGTAGCTGGAGAACAAGGAAGTATAACTGCACAATACAGATCGTCCTCTGGAGCTCATGTGCATGATCTGCACTCCTATTCTTCACAGCTGAGCCCAATGGGTTCCTAAAGCAGGAGGTCTTTGCAGTGTATAGGGGGGATGCAGATATATATCCTTGTAGTCTTTGCATTTTGATCTTGTAAAGCTGTCAATATCAGTTACTTCCTCATGTAGTGACAGTCAATCACCTCACATCTGACAAATATTGAGTAATCTACTCAACCTTTTGCCATTCAGAAAGAAGCTGACAAATCTTTCTTCTTGGCTATCTTGCTTATTATAACTTTTCTCAACAAAGAACTGCACTTCTTCTACAGACAGCAGAAATCTTCATCCCAGACTTCTTAAGACATTCAGAAAGAAGTCAGCAGACATGCAGGAACCTTTGCAGTTGCTTGTGGCAAATTTCCTATTTTTCTTTTCAATTATTTTACTGCAAGATAAATAACTTACAGTGAGAGAACAACCAGGTTTGGTACTTAAAATTATAATTTCATACAGTATCTGCCAAAAGAGATTTGAATGAATTGTGAGGCATTCCCGTTATTTTTGTAACACATCAATACATTTGAAATGTAGACAAATACAGTTCCAGAATCAGCTGTTTTAAAACACACCCTGACTCTGCCCTGCAGGATAAGGAAAATGCATTCTGTGTCCTGCTTGCACTCTCACTTACTCCTTGCCAAAATGATGGTATGGTACGTTAAGAGTTTTTAAACTATTTAGTTTCTGTAAGTTAGAGCTTGTATTTCCTGTTCATAGCCCTTATAGCCTCCTTCTGGTTAAAGACTTGCTATATGTGTAAGGCGTGCTATGACATCATTGTGCTGCAAATCATACAATGAACAGGCAACTTGGAGAGGGACAGTGGCACTATGCAGCAGAGCAGGCATGTCATTGGCAAGGATCTTGAGGCCAGGTAGCCACTGGTTCTACATATGGGTAGCCTTGATATACAGCCAGCAGCAGGATGTGGCCCAGGCCCACTGCCAGTACCTGGGTTGTCCCTTGGCTCTCTCTGTGATAGCTGCAATCTGCTGCTCACTCCCTGTTCCACACGTGGGTGTGAAGAGCTGCTTAAGGACAGCTTCCTGGGAGCAGGAATGTATGGCACATGATCCTAAGGAAAAATCATAGAATCACAGAATTGACCAGGTTGGAAAAGACCTTCAAGATCATCAAGTCCATCTACGCTAACTCTAACAACCCTTCACTAAATCATGTCCTTGAACTCCACATCCAAAGGGATTTTATACCCATTCAGGGATGGTGACTCAACCACCTCCCTGGGAAGCCTATTCCAATGCTTTTAATGACCCTTTCTGTAAAAAAGATTTTCCTGATATCCAACCTAAACCTCCCCTGGCACAACTTGAGGCCATTTCCCCTCGTCCTGTCACCAGTGAGAAGAAACCAACCCCGCTCTCACTGCAGTCACCTTTCAAGTTTTGGAAGAGAGCAATACTCTCAGCCTCCTCATCCCCAGACTAAACAGCCCCAGTTCCTTCAGTCGCTCCTCGTAGGGCATGTTCTCCCAGCCTTGTTGCCCTTCTTTGGACTTGCTCCAGCACCTCAGTGTCCTTTCTGTACTGAGGTGCCCAAAACTGAACACAGTACTTGAGGTGAGGCCTCACCAGTGCCAAGTACAGGGGCACGATTACTTCCCTAGTCCTGTTCACCACACCATTCCTGATACAAGCCAGGATGCCATTGGCCTTTTTGGCCACCTGGGCACACTGCTGGCTCATATACAGCCAACTGTCCATCAGTACACCAAGGTCCGTTTCCATCAGGCAGCTTTCCAACCAGTCCTCCCTAAGCCTGTAGGGCTGCCTAGGGTTGTTGTAACCAAAATGCACGACCCAACACTTGGCCCTATTGAAACTCATACAGTTTGCCTTGTCCCATTGATCCAGTGTATCCAGGTCTCTCTGTAGTGCCTTTCTACTCTCCCAGCCACTCCCTCCCAACTTGTTGTCATCTGGAAATTTACTGGGGGTGCAGTTAATCCCCTCATCAAGATCATTGATAAAGATGCTGAATAGGAATAATGGAGGAGTAAGAAGGGTAATGAAGGCCTCTGGTGCCTGATGCATGAGATATCCAGACAAATGGAATGTGGGTAGTTGAGCCATTTCTCATTTTTGTACCTGCATTTTCCCAAGTCATGTTAGTATTTATAAGTTTTTCTTCAGATTCCTTCCCAGGTTTGTTACCACTTCGAATAAGAACAGTCCCCGTTACGTACAAGTTATTGTAGAATCTGAAAAAGAGATGTTAGTGAGATGGGGAACAATCCCTCCAGAGTTCAGAGCATATATTGATTTTTAGTGTTTTATGGTAAGCAAAAGTTTAACAACCATAATTTTATGAAAATGACTATTGAAGAAGACATCTGGTGAGAATTCATTTATGCCTTTTTACATTTTTAACAACCTGGCTATTTTTATTCTTCTCATCCTCTCAAAGGGAGTACAATGTAATGAAGCATGGAGCTGGAACTAGGCCACACCTCAGCTGGAAAATGTCAAATTCTATTATGCCACCCTGAAAAGCATAAATCATAGCTCCATTTTTTTAAAGGTAGAAAAATGGGAGGCAACAATATAAAACACTTCTCTAAATTCATGCAACGTATTTATAACACAGAATGGTAGTGTGGGCTATTATGTATATAATATAAAAATATACCTAAATATTTAAAGGCTAAAGTCTGTATATGTAGTCTCTCATCTTTGCCGAGGAATCCTTTTGAACATTGTTCACTTCTTTGCATTTAGTTTTTCCTCTTATCAGTTAATAAACTTGCTTGCTTAATCTTGGAAATTACTAGTTACTTTGTTGCATGAAACCCTTATTTTATATATGAAATATTTTTAACGGTCTTAAGTCTGAAAAGTGTACTAGACTACTATAATATCAGAAATTCCACATTTCAATTCTTTGTACTGAGCATTGCTTCCTGTGTTTCACTGGTTAAACTATACGTGGGAAGGAAAGCGCGCAGTATCAGCAGCAGCACCATAGTTCATAACTATTCAAACGAGTAAAGAGCATTTACTAAGCAGTTAGGAGGAGGATGGAAGACTAACAGATTCATTTGCTCACTGTCTTCATGTTTTCATCAATATTCCTTTTATTCCAAGAGGACTGAATTATCTACCTGTATTCACAATATGTTTCTGACTTTCTGGATATATTGTATTTACCTCGCAATTCAACACCTTTTTTTTGTTGTTGTTTGTTTTAGTGGAATATGACATTGATATATGTGACCATATGACATTTATAGGGACTGTAGATATCCTATAAGGGTATAGGATTACAAACCTCTATCACAGGTATTTTGTCTGCAGCTCAGCTTGTAGCAGATGAAGATCTTGGACTGTTTTTAAAGCTTGTACACTATATGGCTACTAGCCTCACAGAGCTCCTTTGTCTAACCATGTTCTAAAACATATATTAGGCTGATTATAGTGAGTAGATCATAGTACATTTACTGTATAGCAAATAGGCTACATTCGTTATTATGAAAGTGACTAAAAGGTGGCACAGACCCAAACTCAACCTTACTGCTACCAACTCTTACTGTACGAAACTAGTTATTGTCCAAAACATATCTTTATTACCTAGTAAATATGTTCATAATTTGAAGTGCAGCTTATACTTAGGCAATTTTTTAGGCCTTGGTTAAAGCTATTCGGAGCCAAATAATCCACCTGAACACCATCTCTAAGAGCCATTAGTAGAATTGCATGTGTTTGCTAAGGTGTGTTCTGTTCTGAGCGGCTTCTTCTATCCTGTATGCAGCTGTCTTGTCTCTATCCTCAGGTACAGGAACAGCACTGAGGTATGCTAGCTTCTGTCCTTCACCCAGAGAGATCTTAGCACTTTGAGGAGAAGATTAAGTTCTGACTGGAGGACTTTATTTCTTTATTTCTAACTCAGAATGGAGGTGGTAGAAACAGGATCTTAATTCGGGCAGGAGTGAATTTGCTGTACTAAGTTACATTTCTGTCAACTAATACTTGTGTACATAAATGAAGCACACTTTTCATTTTCTTCACTTGAAAAGGCCAGGTAGTCTTTTACTGTTTGTTAGAGAAAGCTTTTAAACCAAATAGTATTAATGTTATTGAACTTCATTGTATGTAATGTATTTCCAGCTTTTATCTAAACAGTGCTTTTGTGCAATAGATGTTTTAGTGCTAGACATTTAAAATCTTTTCTCCCATTCTGCTCTCTTACTGATTTGATCTCCTTGGCTTTCAGCAGTCTGTCTAAAGCGGAGGCAGAAGTGATCAAATGAGGAGCCCGCAGCTAATGGTGGAGTTTAGAAGCTGTTCTTAAGTTATTCTTAAAAGTTTTTAAGCTATTCATAGAAGTTTAAGAAGCTATTCTTAGGCCGTAGGATAGCATATGATAGCTGTGGAATTAAAGTTGAAGGCAAATAGTTTAAGAATATTGTGGTTTGTCATCCAAAGTTTCAGCGACAATAATATATTGCCAGCTTTTAGCAGTCAGTGATGGGTTAACGATCCGAGCCTCTTGCTCAGCTCCAGACAGACATGCTACTGCTGGTTTTCAGCTATCTACTCACACTTAGTTTAGAAGTCGGCAGAAACGGGGTTTTCAGTGTTGGAGTAGACATTTGGCAATGTGTGAAGTGTCAGATGAGTGCTGGTGAATTTGAGAACGGGGGCGAGCATTTCTTTCGCGGAAGGAGAAAATATTCACAGCAGAAAGCACTCAACCTGAAACTGGAGGCACCTGACATCAAGTAGCTTTAAACTAGTCTGCTCCAATTATATTAAAAGCCAAATCCAAACTTGTCCTGCATGGCTGACACTCTGCCGACTTGATCAGCAAATACTGAAATCGAGCATCAAGGAGCTAGCTGCATGCTTAATCAATATAAACCAAATAGAGTGTTTAAGCGGTGGTCTAAACTTAGCATACCATGAAAGAATGTGTCTGAAAAGCCCTATCTGAAAGTGCAGAGAGAGGGGCCAGCTGAGTGCCCGCTCTAGAACGGAGGGGTCTGAAGTGGAAGGCATGAGGGGCACCGGGATGCAGCCTCTGGGCAGAGCCCGCTGCTGTGCCTTAGCTGCAGAGGAGGGCATGGGTGTGAGTGCTCGGTTTCCCTGCTTTTTGTAAGTGCCTTTGGGACTTCAACCCTTCCCTATATATCTTCATCTAAATGATAAAAGACTTGGTAAATGTAAAACGCTACTCACTGGACTATTGTTAAGGAATTTTCCTATTAGATTTATCACCGCTTCTGTTAATTCCATTTAGTCTATTAATTTATCCTCTTTTAATTTATTGGGGCTTTCTGGGTTTTTGTTTGTTTTGGGTTGTTTTTTTTTTGTTTTTTTTTTTTTCCCCTCATCTACAAATTGCTCGGTGTTGACAGTGACAGAAACCTCACAGGAAGCACTGACACGGTTTGAAAAATAATTCTGAAGCCCTTGTGTTGCTAAGGAAGTCTCATCAGTAGAACCAACAATTTAAGATTGTTTTCTCAGCAGTGGATGAGATAAAGGAGAACTATTTCCAGATTCAGTAATTTTGAAAACTGAAGGAAAGATCTTATCAGTTTGGTGGCTACCTTGAATAGAATACTTCAAGAAAGATTAATAGGAAACAGGGATACCTGTTTTGGTTTATAGCAGGAAAGAACCTGCAAAAATATTTTAAATAGCTGCTTTTGTCTGCTCTATTTTGCATTTAATATAAAATCTAAGCATCATTTACATACTTATTTTATATGCTGCTCTGAAAGTAGTGCCTCCAATTTATTTCTGTGGAAATTACAACAAATATGAAGAGCACAGTAATGCTGTTTGACAGAGGAAATTCTCAGCTACAAGATGCTATTTCTAGTCAGCACCATTAGCTGTGCATTTTTGCTGGCGGTGAGCAAGGGCCTGCATGCCATGCTCATAAAATTGACATGGCCATCCAGAATGTGGCTTGTCTCTTATGTCACTGTCACGATGGATGAGCAAACTTCTTACAGAAAGAAAAATAAGCCAAATTTATTAAATTACAAAAAGAGATCCTGTATGAGGTCTGAAATGCCGGAAATATTTTAATGTGTTTGGATATCTTCCAAATTTTTCCCATGGGATAAAGGAATTTCTTTGGAAAACTTTATTTTCAGAATGTCAACCTAAGTTGCAGATGTGTAAGAGGTATAAAGAAGTTTTCTTTGCACCAGATACAAAATATGACTGTTTTGAGATTCAGCATCCTCAAATACATGACAAATGTGTTTAACAGACTAATACACTCAAATAGATCTAAATACAAACAAAAAACAACCTTTGGCTCTTCCCTATCAGGGGAAGCTCTCATTATGTTTTTTAAATATCAAGTATTCTGTTCTACTTCCATAGAAATAGGACTGGGACCTTGGAGCTATAGAGGCAGGTGATATTTTACTGTAACTGCAGTGAACTTGAACCATCCAAAGGGAATACATGACACATGTCTGTGTAGCTCAATTTAACGTGCCTGGTTAGACAAGCAAAAATGCTCATGTGCAATGCATTTGCAGTATGTAGATATTGGTGTTACAGTATCCTGCACAGTACATGCTCAGAAGCAGGTGTGTATGAAATCTTTGCGATAGATCATGAAAATGTGTTGGATGCTTTAGGGAAAAAAAGGCACTTTTTAAGATCAGTTTAATAGAGCTATAACTAAGCACAAGTATATTTGGGTGCTGATCATTACTGAAAAATGATATCTAATAATCAGTGAAGAATGTACAATTCATTATTAAAATTATAATCTCTTAAAATTTTAACTTCAAATCTTCCATGTATATAATGCTGTGATTCATAATCCTGTTTTAACAGTAATTAATTTTTGTGTGCGACTCATCATTTAGAGATCTTAAAAGTACATTTGACTGAGTTGCAAATCAAATCTCTGCAAATTAAAAATGGTCCACTTGTATCATGTTGTGCTGGTTTGAAGATTTCTGGTGATGGGAGGAGGGATTTATTTTTTCCTTTGCCAGTAAAAATAGATCACATCTATTTTTGGACTCTGAACACAATCTATGTTTCTAATTCTCAGACAGTGATTATGATTCACTGAACATATTTCTGAACTTTGAGCTTCAAAAGCATGAAGATACTGGCCAGCTCTTCAGCTGGGGTAAATTAGTGTAACTTCCCTGGTCTTTCCCTGGTCTTTAAACTGACCTTATTCAAGATTTCTCTTATGTTTTTAGGCATTTCTGTTTTCTGATGCTTTGATTTTCCATTTCTCACCTCTCTGGAGTAGTTTCAGACGATCAGTACATGAACGTCTGTGTTATTTATGAACTCATTTGTTACTGTTTTTTTGTTTTTTTTTTTTCTGGGACCATAGAATGTAGGATCTAAGCATCAGTTTGCTTTTATATACTTCAGTTAATATGATCAAACCACTTCAAATGTACTCTGTACAAACAAAATTCCTATAAATCACAAAGCAGGACTTCATTTGCATCCTCCTTTAGCTTTTTTCTACTCTCATCATGTAGGTATGCAGTTCTGTCACATGGTATCTATTTCCATGTTTAAACAGGCAGATATTTCTTCGTACAAATGGATTTGGGGTATAAATTCTTAAATCCAAACTAGTCTACATCAACTATGTACTAAGATTATAATAATGACTGAGGTAGTAGGTGGCTGGTTCCTTTCAAAAAAACCATCAGTTTGTTGTGCGTTGAAGTTACACAGTCCTTAGCCAACAAATGTGGGCTGCTCCTTCCCACCTAAAGGCATGCAGCCTTGCCAGAGGATTTGAAGGGTCTGATAAGTCCACCGTCAATTTAGAAATCTATCCAGTTTGCCATGTTCTCACAAGAATTTCATTTTTCCTGTGCAATAGGAAGTTTAACTTGAAGAGAAGCTTAAGTGATATTGATAAAAGATAGTAGCATTGTTCCCTTTTATGATTGTGCAGTTTTGTTTTATGGGTGCACCTTGGGGTGCAGATACTGAAATATGTTCCCTATCATCCTCTTTTATTTCTGATCCTAGTTCCATGTACAATCTTTTAATTAGCAAATTTGGGGTGGGATGAGCGTTGGGTGTTGGGTGGGTTTTTTGGTCAGATATTGTTATATTAAGAAAAAGAAATGTAATGTGTAGATACCTTTAATAAGGTAAATCATTTATGGTCTGTCAGTTTTCTGCACAGGTTGCTCAAAGAATAGATTTAATGGATCTAGATAGAACGTCTTTTCTATATTGCTTATGTGTTCTCATCTGGCAGAGCACTGCATCATTTGGAACAAACCCTGTATCGTGGGTAGGCTTTCTCTACTGAAGAGATACAGATTTCTGGCAAGGAATACTTTGTGGGGGAATCTATGTGTATCTTCTGTGTATATTTTGAGACAGAACGCCTAAGAATACAGCACAGAATATGATAATACAGAATATAGAAAAAAGTGGTTGATTACCATTTGTATTTTTAGTCTGCTCATCTCAGGAGAATGCCAAAAGCAAACTTCAGCAGTCATATCCATCTGTATTATTCTTCATGTCAGTATAAAACAGTGAGACAGTTTCACAAACTAGATTAAGAATCATAGTTTATATTGCAGCATAAAATTACTAAAATTGTATATAAATCTGTATTGCAGATCATACGTTAATGCAAAAGCTCCAATTTATTTTTTTTCACTTTGTCTGTTTAAGCTACTGGGCAAGTTGTTGCATGAATAAATATATTTTCTTCCTCTGAAACTGTGTAATATTAAATGCTGTGTTGTTGGCATAAAATATAAGTTGATCAGACAGACAAAGATTATTATTCTGACAACAGCATACACAAGGGTATCGTTGTACATTGAATTTCAGTGTGTAATATGGTATAAATCTTCATGAGAGCCTCAACTTTTATTGGCTGCACAGAAGGTGCTTTTCCTTATTAAATACGGGAGATAGTCCCAGGGGATTTTGTAAAAAATATCTTCATCCATTTTTTTCTTCTAGTCTCTGGGCCCTGACAGATACAGCTGGGTAAGCATTTATCTTTTGACTACTTGGCCACAGGTACAACCATGCTTTGGCACTCCAGCCCTCGTAATGCTTTGCCTCAGCAGAACCCATCAGATCCCACAAAATCTCCACCTTTCCCATTCCATAAATGGATGTGTGCACTCTCTACATCCTGCAGGACAAAAAATAGCTTACTGCTATGAAGCATTACCAATGAAATACTAACATAATAGAGGTGTGGGTTCTGCTTCTCCGTTGTTCCTTGATAGCATCAACAGTCCGCATCCTCTCATTACGATTGCTGAGGATTTCCAGGGCACAGGGACACTAACAAGCACCTTCACTTCCATGCCCTACATAACATGAAGGGACAAGGACACAAAGTAAGATGCTTTCTTGAATTTAAACTATGTGAATTATTTTCCTGGTCAATGCATGTATACTGTCTCTTTTTTGGAAGTAAGTAATTAGGAGATTTTCAAATCTTGTGCAAAAGCTTCTGTAACACCTTGTTCCACTCAATACTGAATGAAATACCAATGTATTCACTGAAATTGGAACAGTAGAGCCATCCTAGGTAAAAACATTAATTACTCAGCTGTGGAGTGATGGTTATCTCACACACTGGGTAAGGTCACTGAGGATGAAGGTAGAGCTCAGACCTGTGTCCCTTCTTCAGATCTGCTGAATTCAGGGCTCGGTATTAGAATACCAAACACCCAACATCATTTTTTCCCCCAAATTATTGTTCTTCATTATAAAAAGTTATCAGTTGTGATATTTCAGACTCTTTTAGAGCCCACATTAAAGGAATTGCCAGTAAAATTTGGATGTACTTTTTTTTTTTTTTAAACAATTAATGACATCAAAGTCTGACCAATTGTCTAAAATTATCTTTTCTATCCAGGTACTTTGTGTTATAGCTTCATAGCATGATGCACTTAAAATTTTAGGCCATACTAGTATTTTTTATATCAGTACCAGCTATAAAATCTGTATGCATCACCTCTGTAGCATAAATTAGGACTGAAATTTGTGTTAAAGGACACGTTATTACTGTTGTTTCTCTGCTACTGGCTTGTGTATTACTGTGTTGAGAGAGAGCAGCAGTTCTAAGAAGGATGAAAAAACACTTTTTTCAATCAAAGGAACATGAAATTGCATACATTGTTTTCAAAATTACTTATCATATGTAAAGTTATACTGCATACAGCTAAATAATAAAAGTAAGTGCATTTTCACGTGCTCTCCAAATAAGGTCACAGTGCTTATAAATTTCTTAGCATTAATCTGGGTGAGAAATTCTGGTTGCAACGACAAGAAATGTTTCAAACGCACATACACACATGCTCATAGTCGATTTAAAAAATGCATGAAGCATAACTTGAAGGCTAACTCACATTTACAGTTCAGAAAGTATTTTTCCACTTGTGTATGAATAGATATTGATGTGGGAAAACCATTCTGATGAGGAAATGGTAAGCGATTCTGTTAACTTAAAGTGAATATACTTTATTCACTGCTAATTTTAACCTGCAGAAGTGTTAATTTCTGTCAGCTGTTAATTCTCACTTGTACAATAGGTAATATATAATTTTTGTAATGGTTTTCACAGCCTAATTTCCCCATTTTCTTCTGCTGGAATTGTGTATATATTTTCAAAATAGCAAAGTTAGGATTAGCTATAAGATGTAGTACAGTTTGTTTTCCTGTATCTGCCTCTTACTATAATAACTTTTTAACAAATGTTTGCATTTTAATAGAGTTGGGTTTGCTTGTTTTTAGCTGAATATTTGTTTATTGTCTAATTGTTCTCTGGCTGTCAAACTGGCTGCGTACCAACATCCAGGCAGCAGGGATTCTAAGCAGAGAAAATCAGCACGAATTTCCAGTAGAAGTGCTGCAAGCACTACGTAGATATTAGCAAGGTAAAGATGAACTCTGAATGTTCCTTTACATTTTCCCATATGTGCTTGGTGCAGGTTGATCATGATCTGTATCCTTCTGCTTCTAAACACATCCTTTTCCTTCTTTTCTCCATACATTTTCTTCCCTTCTTCAGCTGCCTATCCTCTTCAGCCTTTAGGCAAGTCAGTTTAAACCATTTCTTTGTTCTTCGCCAGCACCTCTGCATACCAGACACCTTTACACCCAACATTATTTATCTGTATCTCCTTACTTGTATCTCCTTACTTTCTTACATTTATTTGCAGTTCATTCATACCTAGTTTCTGCTTACAAAGATTTTATAATTCAAAATTGTGGACCAGAAATGTGACTCTTGCCCATGAGCAGTGACAGACCTGTGGGAAGGATAAACTTGTACGTTACCTGTTTCTGGCAGTTTCAGCTGCTGTAGCCTAGTACACTGTCCTTTTTCAAAACAGCTTTGTACTAACCATACTACCTTCTCTGGATTTTCTGTCTCTGCTTGGATTTCTGAAAGCACATCCACGTTGGCCTCACTACATGTATTTGTTGTACACTCTGTACCCACAGGAGAGTGGGTCAGCAGGCATTGTGAGAATTAAGGGGGAGCATTTCTTGTGCAAACGCTGATGCAGCTAGAGCACTTTAAAAATGTGATCCAGCAGGAGAAATGGTCACTGAGGCTGCTCTCCTGCAGGATGTCTGCAGCTCAGAATAATAGCTCTTGAGTTATTAGCTGGTTTTGTTTGGCATTCATCTTCTGGAGTTACTGCCAATGTTATGTAGGCAGAAGAAAGTGTAATACCATATTGATGAATATGTGTCATTTCCCCTTCTTTCCCCCAGAACTGTATAAAATGGAAGGGCATAATTAGAATGTTAGTAAGTATAATGGATCAGGATTTATTTTGCGTTTTTCCCAGGCTGAACAAATGATGTTTGTGTCTGATTTACAAACCTTTCATTTGAAGAATGTACAGTGGAAACAAAATAAATATAATTTCTCAGTTGTGAGAACTGATGAAATTAGGAGAGACACAGATGAGAAACAAGCTGTGGCCACAAGCAGGAGGAGTCAGCCTTCTCGTGCACTGCGCACAGGCCAGCTGGCAGGACAGGTAGATCCATGGGGTCTTGTGTGTCTCTACCATTCCTCTATGTGCCCTTTGCCACTGTGGTGTTTGTGGCTTTTGGCTTGTTCTACAAAACTTGAACATGAGATTTGCTTGAAGTAAAGAAAAAGATGTTGAGCAGCAGGGTTCCTGCTCATAACAATAATGGCGTTTTTGTCTGGTGGAAAAAGTACCTAAGATTTAAATTTGGTGTGTCTTGTGTTGGCTTTGATTGAGCATCTTTATGAAACATTCAGATTTGATAGAGGCTTGAGTAGTTGATAGTACGTTCAGACTGGGAAGCTCTCCTGCCTCCCTTCCCCCATACACTGAATCATGTGCCATTATTTTATCTTCTTGATTATAGAGCATCTTAAATCCAGAATTAAGACTGTATGCAACTCTTTTCATAATTCAGTGTGATAAACTATATGATTTTGCTATTTAGAAGATTGTTCGCCAAGTATGTTACCACACTTTTTTCCTCTAAGCATATTTTCCAAGAACAATTAAGAAATAGCCATAAAGTTTCCCAGCTACTGTTCATGAAAATGTAGTGGCAGATAGCTGCAATGCAAGTACATGCAAGCAGAGATGGCAGAAGATGAGAATAGTCATATCAGGTGAAACTGAACGGTGCTGAGCCCATGTTCTTCCCAGGCATATGCAGAGGGAAAAGGTGGGTCAACTGTGCATCAAGGCTACATCTGTCCCAGAAATCCACGAGCACATCCATTAGGGCACTTAAGCCAAAGGCACTACATGTGTGCTTAATCACCCCAGGCACCTTTGTTTTGTGGGACTTTTTTTTCCTTTCCTGAAATGATGAGATCACTGATCAGATGTAAGCTAACAGCAACAGCTCTCCACCAGAGGTCCCACAGTAGAAAGGATGCTTCTTTCTGTTGCTTTCCCTGATACACGATACTTGAGAGGCTTGACTTCTTGAATCAAATGCCAAGTGATCATTTTCTTGTCATGTGCCTTGAGGCATTTATGATTACATGGACCTCTTTCTCATGAATTCTCAGTCTTTTTTTTTTTCCCAAGATTTCAGTGTCTTGATTACGTAGCTGTTCCTCATGCACATTACAATACTTCAAAAGTTTAGAATAAAAGTTTTTTCTAATGCTAAGTGATACTTGATTTGCCACTATTAATTAGTTCTTGTAGACTGGTGTAATGTTTCATTACCAAGTAAGACAAAGCTACAAATATTTAATGACAATTTCAATCATCTATTTCTATTTTATTCTCTGGCAATATAATCTCCAAATTAATTATTCCCATGCTTTTGACTTAATTTTCATTTCACACACAGTCACAAATGATGCGTAAGTTGTTGAGCATGGAGTTAAGACACAAGACCTCATCAGCATAAATTAGTCTGTAAATTTGTGAAATGAGTAATTTTTTCCAGTGATTGCAGAAATGTATAAGCATAGTTATAAATGTGTGAAAGTGTTCCTTGAAAGGTATGCAAAGGTACCATAGAATTTCTGCAGAGAGAAGCCTTGCTTTTGTCTGAGCATCTCTGTCTATGGAGCAAGCAATCTTACTCCGCAAGCAGGATACCAACCATTTGGTGCTCCATACTTAGAAACAGACTGTGATGTTTTATCTTATTTTTGAGGTTTTACGTTCCTTTTAGAAAAATAGTCCTTCCCAATAAAATTGTACACTTCAGTATTACACATTACACAGAACATTCATTCCATCCTCCAGCCCAGATGCTGAGGAGCAGTGGTCTGGTGGTGTCTGTAACTCAGTGCTGCTGTGATTCCATTCAGTGAGCTTCTGCTGTCCTTCTCCTACCCCATTCTCTCCTGAAAGGGAAGATGATTTATTCTTTTCAGGAGGAAAAGAGGGGAAGGCATGAGGAAACTTGATGGCCAGCACAACAGGGAGAATATTCCAGAAAAGCCAGCCTCAGTGACGGGCAAGGGCTGCAAAGGCATGCCAGTAAATTGTGTCAACTTTGGACCTAGCATCCTTCTAAGTCTGTAAGCTTCAGGAGTGAGAAGAATATTTTATAAAAAGAAACAAGATAACTTCAAACAATGGTGTCACCAAAGAGCAACTACCAACATATTTGTGTATCCAGGAAAACGACTCCTGGAATATTTCCAAAATCACTTCTGGCTCTGTGTAAATTAGGGAGATGAATGCATATGCCCATGAATTGTTTAACTGTAGAAATGTCTTTTTTTCCTATATAACAGATGCACGAAAGGGGATGGGAATGTTTTATAACTTAGGGTTTTAAATAATAAATTAACGGCTTCTATTGTCAGTTTGAGAAGTTTTGATGTTTTGTGTAATGTGTAATACTGAAGTACACAATTTTGGGGGGAAGAATTATTTTTCTCTTTTTAAAGGGAATATAAAACCTCAAAAATAAGATAAAACATCACAGTCTGTTTCTAAATACTTTGCATCTTAATATGCTTGAAGTTCAGGCAGTAAGTAATTTCTGAGTTTTTCCCTTGAGCTGCGTAGTTCTTTTCATATGTAATTATTCTCTGAGTGCATTAGATAATGCTATGGTTCCCACAGCTGTATACACATCTATAAATCATTAATGAGGCAGTTAACTGAAACAAAACTATAAAAGATTTGCATTACCCGGCAGAACCCAGCCTTAATTGACTTCCAGTTATTTACAATTAATTTTTCCATTTGGAATAATGATTGCAAGTAACTTTGGGTTGTTTTTTTTATTACTCAGGAATTAGATGCTGACTATTCATCAAAAGTTTTTACAGCAGGACTCTGTCAATGGACAGTAATGAGCTTGAGGTAATCTTATTTTTACATACTCATACACCCCCACACATTGGCAGAGGAGACAGGAGTGGGAGCAAGGGGTTTGTAGTAAAATGGGGACACGAGTACGTGCTTCTTTATGTATTTTTTTTAATCACATACCTAAGTTTTTCAACAATTAATTTCCTTTCCTGATTTCAGCATCTAGCTGAAAGGCAGCACAATGAACAGAGCTGGCTCCAGCTCAGGCTAGAATAAACTGCATGCATGAGGAGTGAGTAAATATTTCTATCTTTCTATCCTAGAAGACTATAAAACAGAAGCTAAGAAATAAATAATGTAAAAGCTATTAAGTAAATATTAATTCATTATGCTATTTAAAAGATGACTTTTGTAGAAATACACTGCACAAAGTAAATCCTTGTTAGCTTGTCATTATTTGCAAGGCATAGGCATTGAGGCCGTGAGTCAGACTCTGGACACGCGCAACAAAAAGACCTGCTCTCTCTGCCATGTAAGCATAACTCTCACTGACATTAATAGGCTCTGAATGTGTTCATCAGGAAGAGATGTCATGTTCAAATTCCTAATAAAACTTAAGCCAAAAAGAGCCAGAGCCCATTTGCAGCAGCTGATGTTATCTTACATTATCTTTCAATCTTTAATTTTCAAAATGCCTAAGCAGTTAGATCCCATCAGTAGTAACTGCTGGTCATTTCTCCGTTTCTACATCTTAGCTGTAAAATCTTACATACTGAGGTGCATTCTACTGAAACCGCTGTCCTTGGGAACTAGTACTTCTCTGACACATAAGCAAATGGGACCTTTTTTCCCCTTTGCTATGCTCACTGGATACCAGATGCATAAATACATGGTCAGGCTTATTTCTTTCTTCCCCTGCTGCCCACTCCAAGATACAGCTGTCATGCTAAGGAAGGAGAATAGATTTCTTTTCTTGTTTCAAAATAAGTAATTTCATTGTCCTTCAATTTATATTTGAGTTTCTTTCCATTTATGAAAATTGGCTAGGCAGGCTGCTCAGAGTGAGGAACTGAAACTAAAATCAGCACAGTGAGCTCAGAAAGGGGTGGCTGTAGTATGAGATGCTTTGAATTCGCTAAGTTTTGTAGACCAAAAGACAGACACTGGTAAATGGGGGAGGGTTTAATTCTGAGCAAAGGTGAACCAGCGGCTGCTTTCCTCGCCTTATCAATAGGTGCCAGCAAAAGGCCACTATAATTGATCTAGAAAATGTGGGCCCCATGACAATCAAACATGCGTAACCTTGAAAATCTTGCAATCTAGTGCCGAAGTAATTTTTTCCCAGGTTATGTTCCGCTGGATTATGTTACGATGTGTAATGTAAAGTAACGTGACAAGACTAGACATGGGTCATTCAGTCTGTCAGTAATTCAGAGCCTGGCAAATTGGTCCTCCCTCTTCACCAGTCCATGAACTTCACAAATACTTTACTTATTCATGCTGCACCAGCTAGCTCATTATTTTAGCTGGAAATACCACTGTGATGTGTAAAGTCTGAGAGGCTTTTTTTGAAATCGGGCCGGTACAAGATGAGCAAACTGTATTATTATTTTATTATTAAGCTACCACATTCTGTCAACACACCGTTGGCAATTACATTGCAAATAATTGCACAGTTGACAAATTGTGCAGCATAATTTACACCGTCACTGTCTGAATGTGATCATGATGCTTCTTTTTGGGCTTGATTTCCTGGGGTGGAGAAAGGCCTACTTTGCTTCTTGTAATCTTAGATCTCCTATAACCTTTTATGCATGTACATTCTATTGCTGTCATCGCTGGTTTTTTCTTTCACTGGCTGCAACTATTTTGATAATGAAAAAACTGAGAAGTCCACCAAATTCCGGGAAGTATTAGACTGATCCATGCCTTCTTTCTTATATGGATGCTGAGCAGTGCGTTACTGCCTATCTTCAAAACAGGGTACAAGAGAAACCAAGGCTTTGGGGTTTCTAGAACGTTTTCTTAGAAGAAGCCAAAAATAATGTCTGTGAAAATGCAGCTTTCAGTTGGTGAAAAATTCTGTTTATTTGAAAAACTATTAACTTCCAAAAATACGTAATTTACTTAGCAGCTCTGTTATAAATCAAGAGTCTTAGTCCTGCAGTGCTTCTCATCACAATAGCAGACGTCTCATTTTTCTGTGACTCCTTGCAGTGTTACGAGCGTGGCCTGGTTTTGATTTGGTTTCAGAGCCGGTGTCTGTGAATGAGCTCTGTGAATTAAATACAACTGCTTTTCTCTTCTTTCCTTTTTTTTTTTTTTTTTTTTCCAAGTTAGTGTGAGCTGAACATATTAAATATTAGAAGAAATAAAGAATTACAGTCAAGGTGCGAGGAATTCATTTTTTCCTTGGAATGTAATTTCAGTATTAAACTAGCAGGAAAAAGCTATGAAAGGAATCACTGGTTTTTCCACTGCTTTGCACGTTGTAGAGTCATTTCAACGTGTGTAATATGGGTGTCAAATGCTAATAAATCAGCTGTCAAATGCTATCAAATACTTGCACAGGTGTAAATGATCACATAAAATGCAAAGCACTGATCTGACACAAAAAATCTCTGATTACCATTTCTGTCTTCATCAGTTTTATGGAACTATTAAAAGAACCTCAGTCCAATAGGGAGCTTATTCCTCATTATCCAGGTTACTAGCTTTTTTTTGGTCTCATTTCCTACTTTTAGCAAGTTTTTCTTTCTTTTTTATTCCCATTTGACATCAAGAGTGAGAATGCAACAACTTAAATGGTACTGCTTTGGACTGATCTACTAACAAAAACATTATGTTTCATGATAGTAAGAATGATAGAGCATTTTTTTTCCAGCCAAAACATCTCTGTAAGTGCCCCAGCATCATCAACTGATGGCAGCACAGCTCTGGGAATAAACAGACTTTAGCTAATGGCAGGAATCGACAGGGGAAACATGAAACAGGTATTTCTTCTTCATAGACAGTGAAACACGACTGAAGTTAAATGCCACATCCTACTAGCACTGGAGCCAGTTAAATTTTATGCCTCATGTCTATTTATTCGTCTCTTTTAAAAAAAAGTTCATCTAGTTTCATTTAGTACCCATGTTTTTCCCCTTTGTATTTGGCCACTTCTGTGTTGGTGGAAATGGAAACTCTGCAGGCACTGCATAGACTGCAGCCCCAGGGCTGTGCCTGTGTGGTGATTCTGTGACAAAGCTGCTTAGTGTTCGCATTAGGCTGCATGTTTGGAATGCACTCTCAATACTCCTCTTAGAAATCCTATATTGTAATATTCATTATAAAAGAACTGTAATGCAACCGTTATTAGAAGGAAACCAGCATTCACCCAGTGATTCAAAATCACCGAGCGTCTATACGTTGTCTTATTTCAGTCTTCTGTGAAAAGTAAGTATGTATATCTCACTGGCTGACTGGAGCCCATTACATTACATCAGAGATGGGCCAGTTTTGGGTAGCTCTGTATGAACATGAACTTCCCACCTCTCTGGCTGTTCCATCACCACCATCTCTCTGACTCCCCAGCAATCATTCCCAAATACTGGGCATCTATTCTTTCATTAGGGAGAGCGAGCGTATGTATGGCCTTACTTAACTGAGCCTGTTGGTTTTTAATATAAACATTTTTAGATAATGACCTTAAACACTGAGGCTGTCCCAGCTCTGCTGGTGCACAGCTGTCTTTGTCTTAGAGGTAAGGTCTGCAATTAGCCATGCAGATAAACAGACAACATACCAGGAGCTATGAGTCCCTAATAAGCATGAAGATGAACAACTGTATTTTAAAGACAGCAGAAACATTTCCTTATCCCATAAATAAACTCTGTTGCAGCAGCCAAAGCAAAGAGCTGGAAAAAGGTATCCACAACCTTGTGAATGCACATTTCGGTGCCACTTTTGTGCAACTGATGCATGCATTTTCAAAGAAAGATATAGCATCAAATGTCTTTCTAAAAAGTTTAAGTACTATAAAAGATTTATTATGTTTAGGATGGTTTTGATGGTTCTGTGTTCACGTTCAGAATTTTGGATTATGTCAACAGTCACATAATGAAGATACAGTAAAATCTTACTGTATTTCTAAATGAATTCTGAATAATCATTCTTTTTATTTTAAAAAATGGCTCCAGTAAGACTTTTTTCCCTTTCCTTTTATTACCACACTGCAATTTTCATGCAAAGGATGATCTATTAAGGACCCAATGTTAGCTGGCCATCAGAAGCAGAAATGGATGATGGTTTAATGGAAAGGGAGTGAGCTGCAGTATTTGTGCTGTGCTGACACTGAATCGGTTCAATTGATTTCTTTGAGGAACAATTATCAAAGTGCAGTAATTCATAATTTTTCTACAAATTCAGAAATTAAAAAAAAATACTTCCTGTTTTTTCTCCCCTTTCATCCCAACTTCAAATAGTCCAAGACTCCCTTACTTGTAGACAGAACTAAAATTAAAATTTTTATTAACAGCAATATTACAAGGGCCTAAACACCCGTAGTATGCACAACAAATAACTACAGGACATGGCCCGGCTTAACAAAACTGCAGACCCCTCCCCATCTCGCTGCCAGGCAGCAGGTGGTCAGCTGCTGGGCAGGGGCAGGAGGGCTCTGTGCCAGCACTGCTGCCAGAGCTCACAGCCACAGCTCACAGCCACACAGGGCAATGGGGCTGCGCTCTGACTGTGTACACACACACACACAGACACACACACATACACAGACACACACACACACAGACACACACACATACACACACACACACACACACACGGTGGTGGAGCTCAGCTGAGGCCACAAAGGAAATTCATAACAATCTGGGTTAGCCCACGTTTTGTCATGTTACCAGAAATATTCTGTAAATAAATATATTAGTCGGCCACTTACTTGCAGATAGCGATTACTTAAACCAGCATTCAGCTTTTAATGCACTGCCATTCATTTGTAACGGGGAGCGTTCTCGCTGTGTATTACTATAGATCCAGGTTTTAAATTGAGATTGGTCACTATTGATTCTGTTGGTTTAATGATGATAGCAGACTGCATTACACAAGATTCATAAAATTTCTGATATACGTGGGCCATTACGGTGCCTGCATTGAGCTGGGATCACCTTGTGCCCCATTGCTACGGTGCCGCGGGGCTGGGGGCTGTGCCCAGACCTCATGGGTCCTATGCAGAGTGGGGTACTAGCAGGAGGTGATAGGAAGTGAAAGAAAAAAAAAAGAAATCTTCACTTTTCTAGGAACTAATCAGTCACAACTGGCCACAGTTGTTGCTTGTTCTGGGCCTTAATACGTTCTTAAGTGTTAGTTACAGGTGTGCTTGTTAGTTTTAGCTTGCAGCAGAAAGCTCATTGTCTTGGTTTGTCAGCATTTATCAGGAGCTACCTAATAGGACTTAACAAAAGATTCACTCTCTGAAGTTTATCAGTTCCCTAAATCTCATTTACCAGTACTTTGACATTTAAAACTATTCTGGGAAGGGCAAATTAGAAATCAATGATGTGCTCATCAACCCTGCATCAATGCAGCTCTAAGAAATGTAGATCAGTCACTGATGGAAAAAATGTTACACATGCCTTTCTAGAGACCAAAGAAAAATGCAAAAATGTGAACAGTTCAAAGGCTGAAATATTTAGTTACACTAAGTCTTTCTGAAATGCAGGATCTTGTCAAAGATCTGTCTTCAAAATCTGCAATTCCAGCACTCATTCAGTCAATCAATCAGAAATGATGCAGTATCCAAGGAATGTTTTGTTTTTTAAAAAAGATTTAGAAATATGATCTATTGGAGGATGCTGATGGAATAGAAACTGAAATTAATAAATAATCATAGAATTCAGTTTCAGGTGCTGCAGCATTTTACTCACGCAAGCTTTTATTCAGTGCTGCAGCACTCACCATTGCGGAGCTCTTCATATCATTCATTTTTGGTCATTTAATCACTGGCAGTGTGATTAATGCAGTTATTAGAAAGCTTGCAATACAAATAACACGGAATAAACCATGTTTGTACATTGTAAGACATTGTGAACTATTCTGATAATTATTTTGATCACCTGTAAAATGGAGCTGGGCATGTTTTTTGAACTGAGACCTGGTTAAGCTAAAAGGTTTCTCTGAGGGACCAACAATCAAATTATTTTCTTCTGCTGTACTCTATAGCATGGCTTGAAACTACACGTTCAAAGTTAGGAAGAGTCTGTTAAATGGGACTCTCTGAGAAGAAAACCTAGTGATGAAAAACTGAAATTTTAACCCTGTAGGTATATTTGTAATAATACACATATAGTACATTTCCCAGAGATCTACCTAGTCTTCTTTGTTTTGCTTTGTTTTACGTGACGGTGATTGAGTTCAGGGTGTACAGGGCATACATATAAGCATGCATATATAAACTTGGGTTTGTGAGTAAGTACTGTTCCTTTGACCCATGAATGAGAGTAGTGAATGAATAGGTGACTATTTAATTCCTCTTGTCTCAGTCACCTATTTCATGAAAGGAATATTTCTGTTACCTGCAAAGTTTGCAATTTGTAACGTAAAATAATTAGGAAAATGTTTCATACCAACCCACCCTCTTTATTAAGTAATTTCTTCAAGTATTTTTAATAGTGCAAATTATTGTTTTGCATTAGTACAATAATGATGGGAATTCACAGTCCAAAAATAAAAAATCTTAAAAGATTTTCAAAGTCAAACAAAAAAATTTTAATACTGTATTTTAGCAAGAACATTTTTAACAAAGAATGTGTACTTTAACTTAATATGGTACAACAGAGAAACCATACTTAAAAGTTTCCATTATCTAACACTCTACTGCATATTCATTTTTTCATCTTAAAAGACCAAAAGCCAAGCTGAACTGAGCATAAAAAAGCATCAATTATAATCCTCATATTACGTCAGCTATTAGGGTTTAGCTCACACTTCTGAATTGGTCATCTAATGAAAGGACAATTTTTACATCATTCTTTTAAAAAATGTACACACATTTCTTTTTAAAACGTAATATATATCGAGTATCTGCTTCAGTAAACAAAGCTTAATTTATAAACACAATCGAAACAGCTCCATGTTGAACAGTTTCAGTGATAAACTGGACTTGTATGATGTACAGCCAGTGAGGACCTTTGTGGCTTAAAATCATTGTGCCATTGCTATACAGTAATAGCTACCTCCTTAGGAAAAAACAAAACAAAAGAGTTCTTTGGGGGTGGGAAGGGGAAATAATTCCTGTATGTGCTTAAAAATACTAAAACTCCTTTCTATCTCCGGGGACCTAAAAATGATCTGTTGCAACAGGCTTGGTTTGGTATGGTAAGCTTGTAAAAAGTCTCAATATTTCTTAATGACAATACGGCAGTTTTCGATGCAGCAACAGTAAATTGCTTGAAATTGTCCTTCAAGTTTCATGCTACAAATCCTGTTCCTCACACAGTACTGAAGGCATCAAAGGTTGGAAGGGACATTTTTCATGAACTATATAGTCTTCAAATAGTGATCATTATACATTTTTCAACAATAGGTGTTTCCTTCAGTACATGATGGTAGGTTTGATGTATGTTCTGTTTTCTGTAGGAAAAAAAAAAAAAGGAAAAAAGTCAATTACAGAGTTGTGCATTTTAGAATTATTTGAAATGTAGGTGGATTTCCTTGATAATTTGTGGACTTTTTTTTTCCCCTCAAAACAAATGATCAGATCTACAAGTGATATAAACTGAGGACAAACTGAATATGCTTTTATGGAGAACGAGGCACCCAATGACAAAGCCTTGAGAGTCCTCAGTCAGCGCGGTTTGTGTTACGCAGAGCAGAGAGCCCACTGCCCACCTCCTGTCCTGAGCCACTCGTTTCCTGGGCTGCTCCCAGCTGGCGTTTGCTAGAAGAGGCTGTAAATATTTTGATTTGCATTTTTATTTTTTGTGACGTTTGTTTTTTAGCTGAACACTGTCTCTTCTCAGAAGGCAGTTGGTGTTGTACTGCTTACCTCCTAACACAGGGTAACGGCATCAGCTTCACAACACACCATTATTAAATGAACAAAACCTAGGGAACAGTGTGTTAGAATACAACTGCACTGCATTGAAAATATAATAGAAGTAAATTCGTATTTGTTTTTTGGAAAACTGTTATTTCACTCAGAAACCTCCACTTCTCTTTTTAAATTATTTTTCTTTATTTAGGGAAACAAGTAGAAAGCTACTTCCATCCTTTGTAAGACTATTCCTAGTTATACTACCTATCAACTGTGATTTTTCACATTAAGCAATGCTAAGTCCAGAGGAAAAATAAATATGCCCACAGAAACTACAGCTAAGACTACATCTAACAAGAATCCATATTCTTGTTCATTATACAATGAATCATGAATTCACTCAGCTAAACCCGCAAGTACTGATCTTGAAGATGATAGCAAAATGATAATATTGAGAAGCATTTTGTATAATGTTGACATCTATCCCATTACTGTTTTACATATGCCAATACTGAGCACTCATAAGGAAAGAACAAGTATTGACCTGCTAACTGACACTGATCCTTGGAGCAATCTCAAACTTTGCCACATTTCAATTTCAAAATGCATTTCAGCTATAATATGAGTGATTTATCATTTAGCAGTAGCTGTCAAAGTAACCTCCTAGATAAAACAAAAACATCTGGAACCATAAACAGAGGAGAGCAGTAGCTGAATTTTAATCCAAATCCGACATGTTCACTTCATTAGGAACAGGAAACAGCTAATTAGTAATTGAATGTTTCATGGTTTTAAGGAGGCTCAGACTCTCCAAACAGAGATGATTTAATATGTGTTTTGGATGTAAACAAGAATAAAGATCGGAAGAGCCAGGGACATAACATCTCTGGAGGAATGTTTGGGAGCATGGGAACCTCCAAAGAAGTGACTAAAATTAGCTTCAGGCCTTTGGCTGATTAAAATTACTGTCTTAAGATTTACCGTGGCAAATATTAAAGCCTGGAGAGAGAAGTAAGCAGAAATGCACAGGCTGAACATTGTTGTGCTTTTTTGTTTTCTGCTTTTCCTTCTGGTTATTAGGAAGTTCCTTCCAATAGCAGGCTATAGGTGATGTAACTTATATTAACGCTGTACTTCTAAATAAAGGTAGCCACTGGCAAAACCTGCAGGTCAACGTGACTGCCCCCAAAAAGTCAGAAATACTCCTTATTGCAATGCCAAAGGCTGACATTCTGCTGGAGCGTGCTTTTAGTGAGTCGGTAATTTAACAGCTCTGGTGCTCTGCACAGAAGCAGTTGGAGCACCGAGCTCAGAGCAGCTAACACCCACAGTGCTGCTCTCTTTGGGGTCCGAGCTCAGGAGCCAGATCTACAAAAATGTCCCTCTGCCTAAGCACCCATACTGGGTGTACTGGGTGGGACTTCTTATAGATGTGCTTAGCACGTTCGTGTCATACCAGTGGAAGTCAGCAGGAATTAGGGACGTAGCTTGCTAAGTGGCCACAGGGCATCTGCTGCAGCTGTATTTGATGTTGATACTTCTACAGACAGTGATGGTGACTGTGCATGTGTGCACATTTATGCTGTTCCATTTGCTGACAAGGTCTGTGCAAAGATAAGTGTAGGCACATTCCAAGTAAGAGCTGATTTATCAAAAGTGGGAGCAGTAAGGAAGGCTATGATGAAATCAGCCTCTGTTCTTCCCTACAAATATTTTTAAAATAACTTATTTATTTAACTTCATAATTAAAAAAAGAACAGTTTTTACAACCATGAACACAAGTCCTCTCTCATCGAAGGGAGCAAATTCACAATTGTTACAAAATTCTTCGTGTTTATTTAGCAACTTGAAAAACTATATAAACTGACAGGATTTAAGATAGATACAATACTTTGGTTCTTTGCCCAATCTTTTGCAAATACTTTGCGTAGTTAATCCCTGCCAAATAAGGTGTATTTGGAGATCAAATGTAACACTGATTCAGCTGGCTCTTTTCAGACACAGAGAGGGAGGGGAAAGTGTGAAGCAGCTGACACCATGCTCAGCTGAATGGCTGGGTCAGCAAAACCATGTGTTGGCTTTGGTCATTATACACATGAATAGATAGAGCTCATCAGGCTATTAACAAGCTCTAGGAACCCACAATGCTGTGACTTCCTTCATGCTGCCCAGCCTGGCACCCTTCCTGCTGCCCATAGCCATAGGAGCCCTGCCTGCCTCCACCCTGGCTGGCATCGCACGCTGCTTACTGACAGAGCCAAAGTCATGGCAGGAGACTACAGAAAGAGAAACAGTGAATTATTTGGACTATTGTCATTAACTTGGCTTGTGATGTAAGCCTGAAGCTTAAAAGTTAGCTAAAACTAAAAGTCATGTTTTCTAATATAACTCATGTTTTAAAAGTATTTTATCTTTCAAATTATTGATCAAACTAAGCTAAGAAGTGGTTGTTAAGATAACTGTTGGCCCATGGACTGTTTAAAGTTTGGAACAAGTCTGATTTTTATCCCTTTATTTCTTAAGGAGAGTTCAGTAGAGGTATCTGTAGGACTTTCATAAGGGAGAAAGCAAATGCCAAACCTCAAGCCAAGAAATACTACTGATTAGTAAACAGGAAACACATGGTTAGATATTTCCCCTTCTATAAAGCTCTCCATGATATGCCAGAAGTCAAAATGCATTTTTGCTGCTGCATAATAAACTGAACTCCATGGCGTTAACAACGTCACGCAGCAACCACCTATGAGAAATTACAGTGTCAGGAGCATCTGTGCTACCACTTCTACATGAATGACAACGTGATGCTGTCAAATTCATCTTTTTAAAGAATATTCACCATCTCCTCAGTGTAGCTGACTGCAAGCTACATACCATTTTATAGCATTTTACGGTACTATACAGCAAAGATTTGAATAAATCTGTGTGCAATAAATGTATTCTTTTATTAGGTTTATCCCTTAATCAAATATTCATTTATGTGGGCTTCATTCTATTAAAAAATGAAATTATACAAAGGTGAGCAAAAGTGTAGATTTACAGTAGTTTAAAGCCTAATCTCATTCTCTAGGGGTAATATTGACAATATAAAAACTGTATAAATGATATTCCCTAACACTAAAATATGCTTATGAGCCCCCTGTGCATGTTATACTGCTTTACAACCTACAGTGAAATGCATGACTGGCTTAATAAGCAAGACATTTAGAAAGGATTTTTTCCCCTTCCCAATGTATAACAGGAGTAAAGATCTCACAATCTCCCTGTAAGCCAGAGCCTGTGCTAATAATTGTAATTCTCCCCAGGATGAGGCTGCCTTCCCTGAGTTGTTGGTCCAGGGTGTACATGCATCTCTTGCACTTTCCTTTAGCAGCAACACCAACATTTGTCTTTCTCTTGGAAGGTTTTAATATCTGTGTAACAGGACAAATCCAAAGCAATAATTATCATCTCCTTATTTATTCACGTTTTTCTTGTTTCTTCATTTTCTCAGCTTATTTTTCCCCTTGCTCTCAGGACAATTTGCATGTATATTTGAATTTCTGGAACGTTTTGTATGGCTTTGTGTTATCTTTAAATCAGTAATTCACCTGTATTTCTACAAAAAGTATTTTAAAACAAAATTTCCATGTGTACTCTCACAACTCGCATTGAGAACTGTGCCCTGGTAATGCGGGTGTAAAAATCCAGGCCAGGAAGAGGTGCACAATGCAGTCGGCATGCTGTGATCTAACAACACAGCTAGAATTTGGGATTGTTCAGATAATTTTAGCACACTTAGTTGAAGGAGAACGTCACTGGATTAAGGAAATTTGCAATCTGCTCCATAATGAGAGAACAAGGATAAATGTGTTGTATCGCTAACTATAAATTATTCATGCTACTTCTAAAGCAAAGACGAGCCCTACACGTTGCAGGGAACATGGACAGCAGAATCCCACTTTGCCAATTTGGATCAAGAAGGAGTGGGGAGAGCTGCTAAAGGTTGGATAGGGCTGAGCCAGGGCCATGTGCCTGCAAATGCCGGGGAGCAGCAGGAAGGTGTTTTGTTGCCCAGCAGCTCCAGCTCTGCATGGTGGCTTGAGAGTGGGACCCACGGCCTTGGTGGCACGGGGAGGGGGCTGGACATGAGCTGAGCAAAATGGAGCCAGCATTTCAGTTAAAGCAGAACCAGGTTGAGCACTGAGTGCAGCAAAGATATAGAAAATACAATGCCAAGACAATGAATCTAACAGACAAAGCTGGGGCTAGTTAATTTGACTCAGTTATTTTCTGTGCTGTGACACTCACAGAGGTGTGGTTTTTCCCCAGCTTACTTCATGCTTACGAGTATTGACTTTACTCTGTCAAATATTTATTTCCACATTCACATTAATAGATCTAAAAACTTGTACCGAAAATAGGACTTCTAATGAGTAGCAACAGCCAAGGACAAGAATATGTTCACTGAATACTAACTGTGCAGATGCTGGATTGCCACTGTCAGTGTGGGTAGGAAGGGAGTTAACACAGTGGTTCTGCTGAGGAAATATCCAAGCCTGCTGACACTGAGTTATTGAATAAATGTTTGAGCCCTTTGTAAGAAGAGAAAGGTAAGGACCTTCACAGCCTAGTCTCCAGGGAAAACCTTTCCTCACCTTCTGTTTTCAGTAAATCACAACATCTCAGCCTCCTCCATCTCATGAGTGCGTACCGAGACAGAGATTCAGAAAAAATATTGTGTAGCAGAAGTACAGATAGCATGGAGAGCAAGATCCATGGCACTGTTACTTTGCAGCCCTGCATTTGCATCACCAACAGTGAGCAATGCAGCCTGCACCGGGATCTCATCACAAGAAGCAGAGCTGCCTTTTGGTTAGCAGCTCGAGAGACTGCTCTCCCTTGTGTCTGCAGTGCTTGCACAGCTATGGGAGCCTTGTCATTGGGTGCTCATTATTCCAGGGTAGAACAAGAGAGGTTTTCTAGAAAACACAAAATGACACAGCTCAAAGCAGCTACCAGGGGATCACTCATTCAGACAGGACATGCATTAGAGACAGAGCACTGGGCAGGGGGAAGAAGAAAAGACCTAAGCCCTGCAGAAGCCAGGGAAGGATTTGCTCACAAGCAAAATACCAGGCCTCTATTAATCACAGTTTCTAATCAAATAGTTCTGGTCTGCCCTCATGTAAAAATTTCATTTTTTCTAGAGAAAGCAAGACCAGGATAACAGCACTGTCATTTCCAAGATGTGGACACTGTCTCCTGCAGTAGAAGAGCAGCAGCAGGGCTGGTTTCAGTGGATCACTGCGTTTGAAGGTATATTTTGATAGAATAACCAAAGTCAAACCTTTTCAAAATCACTACCCCCCCGTTTTTTTTTTTTTTTTTTTCCTCTTGCAACTTTTTTATTTTTTTAACTTTAGGCTGCATTTTAAAATAGGTTGGTTATATCCAAATATTAAAAAATATATAGCTTGTTTTCTAAACTAAGGAAATAAAATATATCCTAGATGTCGACAGTCCTCCATCTTTGGCAAACAGATAAAAAAGTTATTCATGGCTACTGGCAGTTTCTGTGCTACCTCTCTGCTAGGTTATTTCGCAGACAAAAGCAACTGCATCCCTCTGACTCTCCCATCACAGAGCCATGCTTTCACCTCAGGAAAGTCTGTCCACCTACACTGCTGCCTCATTCTTGAAATTTAGAGTCTTTTAGTTTTTGTAAATTGTTATCAGCAAGTATTATGGTAACGTCTATTTTTTAGAATTTTAAGATAACATTGCTTTGCTGATTGTTCCAATATCCCCTAACAATGAAATATAGTAATACAAAAGTTAACTAAGGTATAAACATGCAAAAGGAGAAGTCTCCCTGCGATCATAAAATGATGTTATTTTCTGTTCAGCAGTTCATGTTACTGCTGTTCATGCTAATTAATTAAAGGAGCTGTTGCTGTAATGTGCAAACAGGGAATCTGAGAAACTGAGAGGGCTTTTAGGTCTCGGAGTGAAGTTAAGTCAATCTGGGCGCGGGCAATCAAATGTAATGAAATCACTTGTCAGTGCTAAGCTTGCAAAAACTGTGAAGTTTGACTAGGGAGTAAAAGGATTATAATTAGATTTCCAATAGGATAATAACTAAATGGCAGAAAGCAGTAAAGAGAAAATATTACTTTGTTAGCTAATGGTGCTGCTGTTCGGTTTTAGTTTTTATCAGCACACTTGTAGTTGTACTAATTTAATTTGCTTTTATCAGCAAAAATGCACTACTCGAATGGTACTTGAATGTCATTTGCAAAAAACATTGATCTGAAGGTGCACTTAATGACACCCAGTATGTTTATTTTATGTGAAACGGAGATTGCTTGATAAAATGGTTGATGCAGTATCTTCCTGGCCCAAGAGTGAGTTATGGAAACAAGAGCAGAAGGTATCAGCGCACGCATTGCCCGCTCCTGCACCACTCAGCTATGCAGGGGCTGCCAGACTACAGCAACTATTTCTTTTCTATTTGTCAGCTAACAGGCCCCTCTCAGATTGAGCTGTGCTGGACCAGAAGCTCAGGGGTATGGAGGACAGAGCTACAGACTGTAAAGTTTGAAAAACTTTTAGTCTTGTCAGCACAAAATTTCAGTTCAGTTAATACACAGAGCATAGGGAAAACGAGTCTACTAAACTGAAGAGATTTATAATGCATATCAGAACCTCAGAAAATGAACAGCTTGTGTTAATAAAATCATTTTAAGAAATGAGCATAAAATATGATATGACTTAATCACTGCGCAGTATTTTTGCAATTTTTCTTTAAACCATCTTAAGGAGATACTGGCAGTGAAACTAATTGAATTTCAAAGGAAAGGCACTGTGTGAATGATAGATTTCTGTCCAGCAGAGTTATTGACAACAGAAAAAGAAAGGTCTGCATTGACACTAGGGCTTTTTTCTGTGCACCAGAGAGAGATTCTGGATGCTTGGAAACAGCTTTGTATTAGGGACACGTGTTTTGACCCTTCCTCCTCCCAGGGCCCAAAAAACAAAGGCTGTAAATGAAGGGGGCAGTGGAGGCAGTGTACTCAAACTGTTAAGACTACAGTGCAAGAGTTGCTGTCAAGTTTCAGAAGCTGTAAATCAAAGAAAAATAGAATAAAAAGATATTACAGTATCAGCATAAATAAAAATGAAGGAGATGGTGCTAAGGAACAGAAACGCTTTGAAACCTAGACTAGTTCTATAGAGAGATCTTCAGAAAGCTTTTCTATCAGCTGAGAGATAGAACTGGATAAACTCATCACACATTTACATATCAACAGGATTACCAAACTGAAATTGTCAGAGAATTCCGTGTATGCTGCCATTCATGGCTGTGGTGAAGACAAGAAATGACATATTCTGCTTTCACAGTGGGGTACCAAATGCATATTGAACATAATCAGTGAGTGTCCAGGTCTCCCTTGGTTCAGGCTTTTGACATGAAAAAAAGCTTTGTAACCCAAAGCCTTTTAAAACTGAGATTTAAGAGGAAAAAACAAAACAAAACAAAAAACAAACAAACAAAAACAACAACAAAAACCCAAAAAACCTTCCTGAAATTAAAATCCTAAGATCACAGGGCATTCTTCTTTATCAGTAATACACAAGAAGTGAGAATAAGTAAGTTCTAAGTCCTTCTGTAAGTAAATGGCTATTGCAAGTGGCTATGCATCACTCTCATCACAGTTATTTATACTCTTTTTTAATAGAAGACAGATTTGAGCCAACTGTAACTTTTTTCTTTCTTTAAAAATGAAAATTAACTTCCTTTTTTTTTCATTAGATTCTGTCCAGGTACACCTTGGACTCAGAATCTTTTCAGAAGAGCACTGAGCGCTTATCTCAGCAGATACTGTAAATAGCACTAGGAAACAGTAGGAATCATTTGCATTTCAAATTAAAATACATGTCCCGAGTGCTTATCCAATATTTTGACTATTTCTGGCAGTAACAATTTTCAAACTGCAATACTTAGAGCACAACTCCAATCATATGTGTACATATACATGAATATAAATATATGTTGTATTATATATGTATATATGTAATTCTCCTTTTTTGTTGTGTAGCATATGAACCTAAAATCACAAAAAGCGACAGCAGTAAAAATATTTGAAAGCTTTCCTGTATAGATGACAGATGGACAACAGATGCGTACCAGAGGTATGCAAAGTCAAGCCTTTAACAGTTGACAAATGCTAAAGGTTATGTTTCTATCTCTATCTGCGCTGGTTCTAGCAGTACCTAAGATAGAATTCTCTATCAGATATTCTTGTAATACCCTCTGGTATGTGCACATCTATTTCAATGCATACTAAACATTTCTTTTAAGCCTTCTGGAACTTTTGTCTTGCTAAATTTGCCATCTTGTGATTTCCATCACCTACTGTTTATGTACTTTTTGAAAACATGTACGATCTTGAAAGGAAAGCAAGGATCAGAAGTGAAATATTTTAAAAAGATAAATCATTTGTAAAATCATTTTTGGACTAAGCCTGTATATCTAAGTATAATAAGTATCTGAGTGTTTCCCACACCTCTGTTTAAACAAATATAATTATTGATCTTGTAAATTAGCAATCTTGCTATACTTCACTATATTGAACAGGAAGACAAAATGAAGTTCTGTAATTTACATTTATCTTAAAGCAGGAAAACAAGAGGCCAAAAACTATTATGCATTTCATTTTTTAATATGGCTTGTGATAAATGCGTATGTAATAGAAGGAGGTACATACTGCACCTTGCATTGCTGCACTGTCATGTTGGGTTCCGTTGTGTTCTATTTCCATATCTGGGATTCCAGCATCTGAAAGATGTGACACTGAAGATTAATGCATTCCCCTTTATTCTTCTCTCATGCATCTTTAGAAAAATATTTATAGCAAACTAAGATGATCAGCAAGTTGCACAACCTTGCATAAAACATTTGGTCTTCACAGAATTTTCAGTAGTAAATCGTTTTCAGAATGTGCAAACATTACTGGTCTCACTGTGGATTATTTTTAATGTGCTTCACATTTGTCTGATGATTAGATAATAATGTATCTATAAAATTCTTTTGGAGAATAAAGGCATCTGACATTTGAAAAATTAAATGGAAATTAAACTGTGCTATTATTAAACCAAATTTACTGTCTCAGGCAAATACCTGCAAAGTTAGAGAATTAAAAGATACAACCAGTACCAGTCAACATGTTTGCATCCATGTGCATGTGTTTGTATGAATGTATTATTACGAACAGGGGCAGTACCATATCAGCTCAGGTTGTGTAAGAGTACTCCATCACCCCAAGGAAAACTAAGTATGGGAAAGACTTCCAGGTACCTGAGAAGAGTTTTCCAAAACGGATTGTGCTGTTTTTTCCAAGTTGAGAAGGAGTCTCATAATGATATGCACTCTTGAACTATTTAATGTCACACTGATAATACGTCTGCCTGCAGTCCTCTGGGGTGGGGCTGAGGGCTCCAACACCCCAGGGCGTTACAACAACAGATGCCATTATCCACCTTGTGCCAACAAGGATTAGCATGAAGGGTATGTGATCTGAATCCAGGGTACCTCAAATCCCGGAGAAACATCTGCTTCCCTCATAATACAGCACTTTGAATTTACAGTAGAAAAGAAAAAAACAACAACAAAAAAAATAACACCAAGAACACCTGAAGGGAGATGTGTGTAGTTTTGAAGTATTCTGTGTAAAAGCCCATTCCTGATATTCTCCAATAGAGAATAACTGTACTGCTGCTTTCTCAGATCACTCGAGCTGGACAGTACCTGTTGCAAAGATGACATTTTGCTGGTCACACGCAGACTGAGCTCCGTGTCAAAGCAGGGCAACTGATTCAAGTACGTGTATGAATAATGCAGTACATGAGTAATACATGTGTATACGTACCTTAGATATATATGTGTATATGAAATATAGGACTACATACACGGACATCATATAAATATATATGAGCAAATAATTAATTTACGTAATTTTTTCTTTATAAAGTGGAGGTGACTGACTGTTATTACATAGGGTTTTTCTTGTTTGAAGTTCAAGGCACTGGACTAGAAACCTAAAAAGGTTCTCTCTTTTCAGACCTTTTAGAGTATACTTTGTATGTACGTAAAATGACAAAGTCATCTGTAATAACAGCATCTGTTAAATGAGACAGAGCGTCAGAGTTAAATTAAAAATATTCAGAATAGCCCTTCACATTTTGTTGCCATAAAATTGTACCTGCAATTAAATTGTGGATTAAGATGCTAATGAGCTACCTGATTTGCATGTGCAATCAGATTAGCATGTAAATATCAGCTTTTTGCAGGCACCAACATACATATGACTACCTGAGTGTGCCTGCAAATCAAAATGTTAGCAGCCAGGCCGACAATAGCAGATGTATAGATCTGTTAATCACATTGCTGGGGTGTTGGTCCCCTTCAATTTGTGGCTTCCCGAACTGCTGAGTACTTGTAAATGTAGTGTGATAGGCAGGTGCTTACCAGCAACAACAGCATCTGGGTGAGTGACCTTACTGAGTGTGAGGATTTTAGTTTTCATCTGACATTCATCACAGGGTGCTGGCTGTGCCTGGGGGATCTGACCTGGGCATTTTTTCTGACCCAGTAGGGGTGGTACAAAAGGTCCCTGCTGGCTGTGCCCACTCAGCCTCTGCTGGGAGCCTGTCCCTTAACACGGCACAACGGCAAGCTGTATATCCATGCCTGAATCACCACCGCTCACTGTCAGAGTGTCAGAACAGCCAGCCAGTTCCTGGGTACAGTGATATGCTGGACTATAAAACCCAGCAGATGAGAATGCCTCTGAAAGATGTTGCTCTCATAGTTAAAGAGTTTATATCCCTTAGGTGCTCCAGCTAAATCACAACTCACGGCCCATTGCAGAGAGCTGCAGTGGCAGTTCAAACAGACAGGCTTGCCCTACCTTTAAAAAACAGCTTGGGTACCCTTGCAACTGAGATCAAAGGCCAAGTTAAACTGATTACTTTCACTCAGCAGTTTTTGCAGTCTGCTTCTGTTATTATGGCTCAGTTGCTAGCAGTAGCCAAACGAGGCAAAGTTAATGCGAAGACTACATGACATACAAACGCAGCAGAGACTGAATATAACTCTGATTCATGAGCCTCTGCAGAGATATCAGGATAGGCAAGATGCAAAGACCAACTTTAGCTACAGAACCTGAAATTAATTAAAACTCAGCTAGGTTTAAAGATTCAAACCAGCATTCTAAAGTTTGCTCAGAACCACTTTAAGCAGGAGAGGTGAATCCTCCCACTACTCAGAACATAATCAGCCTCTTTATGAAATTAACTGATCTGAATTTGTTTCGTAAGAATATCTGGGAAGTATTCAAAAACCGTGTCAGCTCATAAGGCTGATACATATTTAACAAACTTAATAGATCCTGAGGCTGAGCAAACTTCAGCCAAACAGCTTTTAAAATGAAGCTCAGCAGTTCTCAAAATGAATCTGCTGGGAGAGAAGAGATCAGAGAACCTTAGAAGAACCAAATTTCACATTGTCTTAGCTGGCACTGTAACAGATTTCTCTGGCAATGTATTCAGCACTTCTTGTCATGCCTGTGTAAACTGCTCTACGTTTCTCTTGTCGCAGACATATTTTTTTTAATTCATGACCCAGAGTACACGGTCTGAAATAGATTTTTAATTATTTCAGGAAAGGGTCTTGCATTTTATTCTGAAATTTGCTTTATGCACTGTTTTAGTTTTTTAACTTAATTAAACATCATTTTGTTAACTGTGAAAGGCCAACTAAGACATTACCATTTAACATCCTGAGACCGTCACCTGATGTGGCCTGTTTAAGCGCCTGTTCCACTTGTTCTCTTCTCTTTGATTCAAATTCCAAAGCTTCCTGCAATTTTCTCTTCGCCTTTTTTTCTTTCTTCAAGCGTTTCTGAATTGTTGCTGGAATGCAAATATATGATAAGAATGGCTGTTATAGCATAATTAATATATAACGGAGAGAGTAAACTTGTTTCTTAATTTTTGATGTTCAAGAGACAAGTTCTAGATCAAGAAAAAAAAATCTGGGGTGCATTAAAAAGAGCGTGGCCAGCAGGTCGAGGGAGGTGATCCTCCCCCTCTACTCTGCCCTGGTGAGGCCTCATCTGGAGTACTGCGTCCAGTTCTGGGCTCCCTAGTACAAAAAAGACAGGGATCTCTTGGAAAGAGTCCAGCGGAGGGCCACAAAGATGGTGAAGGGCCTGGAG